>CM051008.1:3978826-4336326 GCA_027704905.1 Muraenolepis orangiensis | reverse complement strand
ACTGGTGTTAATGTGTTACATTTTACATTCTGTCATTTAGCACGTTAAGCAAAAGTATATACAATCAAAATTGGAAAAAGGTTGTGATCAAATGTCTAATTAGAATCAACTGCTCTGATGAAGTCTGGTTTTGGCTTGGTTGTGCTAATGCAGAGAGCTCTGTTGTACTGTACAGTGTGTGAACAGGGTCCACCTGGGAGCACCAGATCATCTGCAGAGGGAATGAGCAGAAACCCTCACCTCCTCCTTAACGGGATGTGTGTGCGTGTGAGTGTGTTTCTGTGTGTGTGTGTGTGTGTGTGTGTGTGTGTGTGTGTCTGTGTGTGTGTGTGTGTGTGTGTGTGGGTGTGGGTGTGGGTGTGTCTGCGTGCGTGTGTGTGTGTGTCTGCGTGTGTGTGGGTGTGTCTGCGTGTGTGTGTGTCTGCGTGTGTGTCTGCGTGTGTGTCTGCGTGTGTGTGTGTGTGTCTGCGTGTGTGTGCGTGTGTGTGTGTGGGTGTGTGTGTGTGTGTGTGTGTGTGTGTGTGTGTGTGTGTGTGTGTGTGTGTGTGTGTGTGTGTGTGTGTGTGTGTGTGTGTGTTTGTGTGTGTGTGCACCTGTCCTAGTTTGAAGTGATGCACTGATCGTGATGGTTAAGCATAACTATATACATAACTCTCAGCAGTTTGCATGGTCTACAGCCCACACTTAACCCCTTCACACTATATATACTGTATATATAAATATTAATATATATATATCTCCTACAGCACCTTTTGTGGGTGCATTACAGCAGGCGGTGGCTGTTATGGGTGACATTTACTGTATACAGCAGGAGTAAGTTATGGTCATACCGAGCGGGAAGACGAACACATACCATGTATCTTTCATTGCTTTTACATTTATATTCTTTAGATATGTCATTAACGAGTAGGTAACGGGGTTAAGCATCTTGCTCAAGGGGGCCTATTGGTAGACATATGTGGATATTGGGGTTTGAACTAAGAACCTTTCAGCTAGGAGTCAAATTAACCCTAAGTTATACCAAATTGAATCTATCGTATACCAAGATGTCATAAGAATATCTATTCTATCCGAAATAGAGAATACAGTCGTGGGTACAAATGGCAACAAAGGGGTTAACGATGAAACATGAACGCCACCCTTCTGAATATATAGAACCATTGTTACCACACTGCAGGGCACTGCTTGCAGGTCGTCTTGTATTCGACAGCTATGTACTACAGTAATACAGCAGAATCCCATAAACCAGCAATGGCCCGTATGCACCATCGATTATTATTGATGGTGCATGTTCGGTTTTGTATTTTGCTAATAAGACAGACGGCCCACCGTGTAGGTCTGAAGCCCGTCAATATTGCTGTGGTTTTTGCCTCCAAACGAATAACAGCGCAAAAACCACCCCCGTTATTCGTCCATGCATATGAATAAGCCTCTCAAGACACCCGACAACGTTACGTTCTACACAACACACACACGACGAACGGAACAGGAGAAACAAGGACATCCATCCATGGATGGGTTCGTGGAGCTCCCAGCTGCGAGGAGGAGGAGGAGGGGGCTTCGCAAGGTCATCCTGCGTCCAGGGCACACCACTGACTCACAGCAGTGACATTACCGATTCAATCAAAAAATGAAATCAGAAGCCTATATAACGAATTGCGTCCGATTATAATGTGCTTGAGTGACGTCGGAGGAGAGGTATGCTACAGATGTGCAAACGTCTTAGGCAAGACAACACCAAATAGACAAGATGGAGTAAGGACGCGGGCTATATCGGCTCGTTAGTGCTATAATAAACAGACAGACACACAGACTAAATATGTTTTTAAAGTGCCCGAATCCCAAATGGATAAACATGTGATTTCTGATCTCCCAGATGAAAGAAATGCGCACCATTTCTTGACCAAAGTCCCCAAAGACGGTCTTGCCTACTAAAACGCAAAAAATAGCCTAAATGGCATTTCGCGTCCGTATACAATTATCCGTATACAATTAAGTGTACGGATAACAGGCTGGAGATAAACAATTTTTAAAAAGCCGTATCAACCTTCACATGTCATCTCGACACGGTATCGCAACAAAAAATATGTAACGGTGCTATAATGAAATAGTATCCGACTATAACGGCTCATCCTACCTGGTGAGGGGGAGGTCGAGTGTCTCGGTGGTGAAGGAGAGAGGGAGATCCGCGGCTGCGATGATGGCTACAAATGGAGAAGATGTAAAAATCCGGTTTGGGTTCCAACTAGCCCGGCACGCACCCTGTGTAAAATGTGTAGCTCTGTCATCTGCACTGACGTAGTAACCCCCCCCCTCGCACAGCATCATCAGTAGAGCATCCCCCCCCACCTCCACCCACCCCCTCTCCTCGCAGACAGCATTGCCTGAGAGAGGAGAGGGTGGTGGTGGTGGTGGTTGCTGCTCGTTCTTGCCTATAAGCTCAGCTCAGGTACATCACACACACACAAACACACAGGGGTGGATATGGCTGATATAATACATTTAAAAAACGATACTAACCGATTGGAGGGAGGGATTTTGAGCGGGTATGTCATGCATCAAATGGGACCCCCACCACACACACACACACACACACACACACACACACACACGGATTCGTGCCTATATAAGAGGTCATACAACCAATTCTCTGCTCGGGGAAATCAAACATTATTATTTTAATTGTTTCTCAATATTCAGTAGCATAATGTCGTTCATATTTAAAGGATCGGTCAGTAAGATATAAGCTACTTGAGTGCAATGTGTTAGACACGCACGCCATCGCCGTCCGTCAGATATTAGTGAGTGAACTGGGCAGTAACATCTCCAGTTGAGGGCGCCTGCATCTGCATCGGCCTATTTCGACTTTAGACCGTAGACTCTGACCATGCTCCCTCCCTCCAGCACACAACACTGGTTACATGTCCATCAACTACTACCACCACCTTCCCATCGGCATCCGTCACGGCATCTTTTAACTGCCATTGTCTGGCTGGAAGATCTATTGATCGGCGTGCCTACAGGTCTGGTATCTGCTTCTCACAGTATCACGATCAGTCTCAGTCTGATAGGGTCTGTGTGTGTGTCGCCACCTGTGAGCGATAAGACGTTGAGAGATTCCTGGTCAAACTTGGTAGACGTTGGTAGCGATACATTCCACAATAGTGCATTACATTTTACAATAATAACACACACCCAGACAGGGGTTACATAGAAATCAGTTTTATTTAAAGGGTTATCACAGATGCAATCTCAAACAGCATACCTTTTTATCTGACCACCTAATGGAACGAAATTCATTGGATGTAAAGATGTAAGGGGACATTGCCCTCTAGTGCCTTAAGACTGTATTGACCGGAAAGAAAATAATATTGCCAAAAATAAAGACAGCTAGGCCTTATTTGTACATTTGATTTCATATTATCTTAGTTGTATTTTATATGCTGTAACGTGCTATATATTCATAAGTCATGTGACAAATTCCTCAAATTCTGGCAATAAAACACATTATCAGTAGTTCACAATCATCTTCAATCAACAATTTTTAGATAAACACACTTCATACATACACTGCGTGACTATTGTTCAGGAAACCATTGCTTTCTCACAGAGCCAGTTGTTCAGGAGTTCACAGGGAGCGTTCACCCAGGAGTCTTCAGTCTTCACTCCTTGGTCCACGTAGACACAGCCCATCGTTCTTGATTCTCCTCCCATATTCCAAAACCTGTATAAAATTAGGTATAAACTAGGTAAATTAGGGATTTGAATCTGAGCTGCAACAGTGCAGTCTTGTAGAAAGTGAATGTCTGTTACATTAGGTTTTACCCGGTCTGTAGCGGCGTCCCATCTTCCCATGCAGGCACCTGGTTCGTTCCACTTAAACGCAGCCCAATCCAAACTCTATCTACTAAATATCCCACCGTTTGGATCAGCATCTGTCACAACAGATCCACATATGCTTTATGGGGCAGACGATACATTACAGAGGGCTTCTTACAGTGTCATTAAATAACATTCAACAACCTGCGCAAACTGCTGCGTATGACATACATTCTGTTACAAATTGAGTACACACTGTTACATGCAGTGTGTATGTGTACCACACTGTTACACGCACACACACACACACACACACACACACACACACACACACGCACACACACACACACACACACACACACACACACACGCTACCTGCTCTTCCTTGCTGTTCACGGTCACCAGATGGGCGCCTCTGTTCCGACAGTCCTGCTGGGCCAGGTCCCAGGTGCTCTTACTGGAGGAGAGCAGGTAACAACTGGAGAGCTCTGAGATCCAGTCTGCTGGACAGCGTGGGACGAGTGGGTCTGGTCAGGAGTCAGACGGAACAGGACCAAGTTAGAGGCTGCAGTTCTGACCACCGCCATCATCATCATCATCATCATCATCTACCATCAGAGGACAAACACAGGCGTCATCATGAAGCTAATAAGATCCTTTCATCTTCCAGGTTCCTACCTGTACCTGGTTCATAATTAGCGTTATGCGTATCACCTGCAGGTGATACGCATAACGCTAATTATGAACCAGGTACATGTGCTTGTCCTCTGTGAAAAGGGTCTGCAGACAGACACGCGTATAATGATCAATATATGCGGCATACATTGGACCCACTTGTCACTTAGACACTACGTTTTAGAATTATGTCTAATGGTCAGTAATGTACGTCTATGGTTGCTCATATATATATATGGGCTTCTGGACACTTTAATCCTGAAACTTTTAGACAATATGGATAACGGTCAGTAATGTATAGTTTGTTGAATTCAGGAAGTCCCGTCTCATTTCATACAAGTGCTGGTGTTGTGCCACAATCAACAGCGATGTTTGTTGTTTACCAACAATGACGTCATTTCACAGTTTTACGGTTGGCAAAAGGTCCTTGTTATTGGCATCTTTTACATGGAAAGTACGGCGTGCTCGACTGCTTAACACAATTTTCTAGTCTCTGAATACGTAAAAAAACAAACAATCACAAGTCACTAGTTCTAGATATTCTTCTAAACTAACTATATACGTATATAACTATAAAGGTTCGGCTTCACTTCCAGACCGGTACACATTGAAAGGATCTAAACGCCACATGACTTTGGATGTGACGTCACGAGAAACACCGCTATGGAGTGAATAAAATCTTTAGGACCAAATAAAACTCACCCAGTTTTTGTAGCCTGATTTGTAGCCTGTATCTCTGCCGTTCGAGGTCCTTTATCACAATGTTTTGCTGGGAAATCTGATCCCTCAGACTATCTATCATCCTCCTCTCGGAACGATCGGGGATTAATCGAGGGTTGTCAAATTTGGACCACCGTCTCCGGCTGCAGTCCTGGTACCGGGCCTCTAGATCGTCGTGGTCTTTATCTAGCTGCCTCCTCTGACCTACCAAGAGATATCTCATCTCCACCAAGTCTTCGACGGCCCAATCCGCCGTGGCGTTGGGAGCGGTGTGGCAGGGGACGGCTGGAGTGGGAAGACACATCAGGCAAGAGAGTTCCTCTTTAGTGAGTCGGTGGATTCAACGGAGCTTAGAGATAGTTTCATAAACCCAAGGTGTTTTGGTTTTATACCATTTGAATATGGGGGGGTAACAGATATAATAGATACATAACAGATAGAGGACTACTCACAGGTATTGTGAAGGCGCAGTGAAATGTTGAGGGTGGCTTGTAGAACGCAGAGAAGACCAAAACTTACGCCCACCACTCTGAAAACCCCCGACACTGAGCATCACACACACACACACACACACACACACACACACACACACACACACACACACACACACACACACACACACACACACACACACACACACACACACACACACACACACACACACACACACACACATTTAACTTAAACTAAACCATAGTCTTTCCTCCCATCCCCCCCTCAGAGCAATGTGATGCTCGTTAATGAAACAAACCAGAACTGCATAAGCATGAAGAGTCCACATCATCTGATATGGTTTCCCTTTAACAGAATCAAAGATTATTTTCTTACCAGAATCACTGCTCTTTTTCTCAGTTTTCCTTGGATCTTCATGATTTGATAAAGAGGGGGAGTTGATGTAGTCCCCCATCTTGAGCTCCTGCATGGCTTCTTAGCTGGTTTTGTGTGTGTGTGTGTGTGTGTGTGTGACTAAGAGGTAGATAGATCTGTTGATGACTTTGTGTGTGTCGTTGTTGCGTAACTTCCCTCTGTATATGTTTCCATAGTTTCAAAATCACATGGGGACACATTACATGAGCCGTAATAGCTAATAATACCTAATTTGCCTCTGAACACGGATATTTCATCAGAGACTAAATAGGTTTTTCTCAAGGACTCAAACCATATCAGCTCTGAATTCAGTGACTGGTCTGGTGAGTGAGACATTTTACTCAGCAGAAGTCGTGGTGGTGACCAGTGGTGTTGATTGATTGATTTGCCAGTTGTGGTGCGTTATGTTTTTGTTGTTGTTTGTTGTATTTTAATAGTTTGGACCCATCTCTGCTCTCTGGACTGGTTATTGTTTACAGGCCCTCACCCTTTACATTACTTCTGCACAGTGTTGGGGGTAACGCGTTACAAAAGTAACGCAATTACAGTAATGTATTACTATTTGCTGTAACGCAGTAATATAACGCATTACTAATACATTTTCGGTAATATTTTACTCGTTACAATCTAAGTAACGCGCGTTACAACGCATTTTAACCCGTTTAGCTGTTGTTTTTTAAAGAATTCACCAACACCGCGAGACATCCCGACAACAGAAAAAAGCCGGGACTCGGGAGCAAGCGCGATTTCCTGTTGTTTTTTTTTTCTCTCCTGTTGAGGCTGATGATGACAACAGACACGGCGCAGCCGGACTCTACGTTTGCGCGATGGACATTCGCCCATTATTTTCAGTTCCTCAAAGAGAAGGAGAAGAACATCATTGTAAAATGCAACCTGTGTGCGACACCGAGGGAACTCTCGACGTCAAAAAATGCTTAGTCATATATTTCTGTGGCTATTTTGTTGAAAGTAACTCAAAAGTAATACACAAGTAGTGTAACGCATTACAATTCAGAGATAGTAATATTGTAATGTAACTAATTACTTTCAAATGACAGTAACTAGTAATATATAATGTATTATATTTTGGATGTAACTTGCCCAACACTGCTTCTGCAGCAGTAAGATTAATTCTAGAGTCAGTTGTTCCCTATATTCTCATGCTAAATTCGATTGTCAATGCAGATTTTAGTTCTTCCTGGGGGAGCACCCCACGCAAAGAAATATATCACCAGCCGCCACTGGTCAACTAAGTTAGTTTTTGTTTTGAAAATAAGTAAATAAGTAAATAAATATGAACACCTGGTTGTCTTACAGGATGCATGGCTTTCATGGTTTTACGCACGCGCGCACGCACGCGCGCACGCACGCGCGCACGCACGCGCGCACGCACGCGCGCACGCACGCACGCACGCACGCACGCACGCACGCACGCACGCACGCACGCACGCGTCCACGATGCGCACGCACGCACGCACGCACGCACGCACGCACGCACGCACGCGCGCACGCACGCACGCACGCACGCACGCACGCACGCACGCACGCAGTAGAAATAGGGAATTTCCATTAGTCATCATCTCAGTGATATGTTTCAATAGCTAATTTAACAGCACCTAATAGTGTTTTATAATAGTGTAAAAATACTTTCACCCACATGTGTCGTCCAATGTCTAAGAACTATTAACACTTTTTTAGAAAATTCACTTTTCCCCTATTCGATTTCTTTGAGACGCACCTGTATACGGCATTCACTTCCATCGTTGTAAAAACCACACGAGTAATACCGCACTTCCATTGATCTGATTGTAAACTTAGCGTACGGCTGGACTCCCGTTAGCCGCCCTACTTCTTTTGATGTTGATACAATATAATAGATACGTTTAGATCCACACTCTATAATAATAATTCTCCCTCTAGATTATTGGTATTGCCCATTCATCTGTGTTTAAAAGTCATTTTAAATATGATACGATAGATTGTAACACATTGCATCTTACACACAGAAGTGTAAGATGACGGGGTTGGTCCAGGGGTACATTTCTGTGAGATAATACAGCTACTTTTGTTTGCTTTGACTTGCTGATATCACTACTACTGATACTACTATTACTACTACTACTGCTTCTACTGCTACTACTTCTGCTACTGCTACTATTACTACTGATACTACTACTGAAGCGGGGTGAAATGACGGGTATGAATGAGTGGGCGTTGCTAAGAGGGGAGTTGCGTGAATGAGTTTGTGCGTACGTCTATCTGCTTCTCCACAGGTGTTCTCAATCGCTCCCATGATTGGGAGAGTAGAAATGCCGGTGCTTCCGTTCTACAGGGCGGCTTTTCTTCCACGTACCTGGGGGAATCAGAGGGCTCGAACGACGGAGACGGGCCGACGATCCTACATCAAACCGCACCAGAGATCTTATTACAAACGCCTCAATTCATCGCAGCAAAGCACGCACTGGACTGGGCCAGTCGACCGTGCAGCGTGGAGATTGGCAGAGACCTAACCTGCAACGCCATCAACTCATCACAGCAAAGGGAAGTCCTACTAACATGGCTTGTGTGTGACTTGAACAACGTCCAGTGTTTGCCTGCTTATTGTGTGTGTCTGGCGGCGGATCTTGCCTTCCCCTCCTCCTACCCGCAGCACACCGGACCAGCCAACCATCGTGGAGCGTCGGGCTACGATTTAGGATTTCGGGAACGACCGACACCTATCTACGGACCAGTGGCGTTTTCTCCCGGAGGCCAAGGGAAGCCAGGCTTCCCCTGTTTTTTCGGATTGTAGTTATAATTTTAATACATTTTAAAATTATAATTTTTTTTTAAAATTCGGTAATTCTCCTTTGCTGTGTCACACAGCAAAGGAGAATTACCGAATTTTTTTTATTTTAATTTAAAAAAAGTAGGAGAGACGGTCCGGCAGCAACACACAGCCTGTGTGTTGCTGCCGGACCGTCTCTCCCCCATTCTCATTGAGTATTTTACAAAGAGTGAAACAACAGCGCCCCCTAGATATTATGGTGAAATAGAGGAGGCCAGCCGAATGAGCTTCCCTTGGTGAAAAAAAAAATGGGGGATTGTCCCGGATTGACCAATCAGATGAGGCACGTCATGTCCCCCTGCCAACCTGTGATTGGTCAGGGCCATGCCAAGGGAGGCCAGAGACGGCTGGCCTCCCTTCAAGGGAATGGGATCCCTTGATCCCATTGGATCGATTTGAAGGGAATCCCTTGACTCACAAATCCAATCAAATCACATCAACATCAGTACGTAGTACTGTAACTGTCATCCTCGCCGTTTGATAGTATTAAGCATTATGGAGGGTGGAGATTTGGCGTACTTAATAAAAAACTACTTTACTAAACTTCCGCTACAGCAGCAACTAAAAATTAAATCAGATGACAGGCCCATGCCCACACTCGAGCTGTGTGCACAGAGGAAAAAGGGAGCGAATCGGACGTTCAATGAGGACAATTATGTCCGCACGGAGTGGCTAACTGGAAGCGCTGAACTTCAGCGTCTATTTTGCTGGCCATGTCTTCTTTTTGACAAGGATTCGTGCTCCCTGAACAATCCTTGGGCAACTTCAGGATTCATCGACCTTGCCAACCTGTCACGGGCAATTGAGAGGCACGGTAAATCAAAAAATCACATAGATTGTGCTGTGAAATTGAAGCTTTTTTATTCATTACCGAATCTGCACTGCGCATTGAGCGGCTGGTTATGCATTTGGGGGGGGGGGGGGGGAATGCTTAAATTAATAAGACGAGAGAGTTTTGGCTGGAGAGTGCGTGCGGACCTGTCGGTTAGATAACAGGCGTGTGCAAGTCCTGCATCTGTATGATACAACTGTGTAAAATGATACCGGGCGCTGTAATCACTCAACTGGTTACGTTATTGACCCAAAAAAAACTGGCTTCCCCTAAAATTTTCACCACGCCACGCTACTGCTACGGACGCCTATCGTGAACGCCCCACTCCTTGGACTTCCACCGAGAGTCACAGGACCGAGCGACGTCACTGACACTGACGTGCTGGGATTCCTCTCACCCCTCCCCCGATTGGACGAGACTGTGGGTTGGGCCTTGGGGACGGCGTTATCCAAGCGAACTATCCTCCCTATCAGGTTTAGTAGTTGTAGGTGTAACAATATGGTTGTGGGACCAGTGTAGTCAGCTGCAGCTGTGTGTTGTGTTTTGCATGCCTTACTGGGTACAGCCTACAGCCTACCCCATACTTTGTTTGCAGTTTGGTTGCAGTGGTACAGTTTTGCGGTGGTGCGTTTTGCGGTGTGGTTGTAGTGAGACGGTTTACTGGATGCGGTGTAATTGTAGAGCAGCAGTACTCGGACTCTCCATCAGGGGGAGCCAAAGTGGACTACCCTGGCTTAGAGATTGAGTTTATACTTTTTGATATTGTGCTCGCCCCGATCATGGGGAATGTGTTTTAAAAGAAGTTGTAATAAAATTATTGTTAAATATATATCGCCTCCTCTTGTTGTGTAACTCAAGGGTCATTATTATAACCTGTACCGTTACATTTTTGGCGTTGTCGGCAGGGTCCTTGACCTACATAGCAAGATGGTTGACGATGCTGGCGGGCGGCCACAGGGAGCAGTGGTTATGCCGTGGTTTATGGGTGGGCCTTGGGTGCCCAGGTTTGATGGAAGGGAGTCATCAAAGTTTTTAGAGTGGAAAACTCAGATTGTGGCATGTATTCGAGCCCAGGGGCTGAATGTACAGCAAAAGGTAGATTTTGTGCTGAGCGCCTTAGATGGAGATGCCAAAAGAGAAGTGGCGCTGTTGGTTGCAGAAGAGCGCAACACTGACGCTAAGATCTTGGAGGAGCTAGAGAAGCTATATGGGGGACAGAAGTCGGTAGCACAGCTGCGAGTAAAGTTCTTTAACTGCAAACAAGAACCTGGAGAGGAAGTGAAGGAATTCACCCTCCGGCTGCGGGAACTGCACCACGGTTGGAGAGCTCAAGACCCACACGAGGGGTCGGACGATGAGCTACTACGGACTCAATTCACCATGGGTCTGAGACCCATACCCATGAAACAAGAGCTACAGCGGCAGCTCAGGAGGAACTCGACGACTACCTTCACAGAAGCTTGTCGGGAGGCAAGAGCACTGGAACGAGAGTTAGCAGGGTCTGAAGAAGCTCACGCCTGCCCCGTTTTTGCCCCTGCATCTAAGAGAGCCCCACCAACAACCCCTGATTGGCAGCAGATCAAAGAAGACTTGCGGACAGAGCTGCGCCAAGAGCTGCGCCAAGAGCTTAAAGAACAGCTGGCCCTCCTGAGTAAGTCTGTGGTAGACGAGCTACAGGAACGCCTGAGCGCGGCACAAATTGCCACACCTCCATCCGCCGCCGCAGCCCCTCAACCACTCTGGCGCCCGCAACCGAACAACCCCCAACGTCAGCGCCTGGAGTCGGCGCCTCCGGGGCTATCGCACTACCAGTGGGACGGCCAAGGCCGTGTAATCTGCCGTGACTGCGGGGAAGCCGGACACATCCAACGGTTCTGCCCTCGCCGGCAGCCACAACAGGATTTTCGGCAACCCCGGTCACAACAGGGCAAGTGAACCGGGAGGGGCCCCCTATTGCGCCCCCACAAAAGCCCGCCATGGTAGGAAGATGCCCGGAAATTGAAGTGACTGTCCAGGGAAGACAATTCCATGCATCCTTGACACTGGTTCACAAGTCACACTCATGAGCCAAACGTTGTTTCAGCGGCACTTTGGTGAAGAATGCATAAACGACCCCGACCGCATATCATGGCTGGCCTTGAAAGCAGCCAATGGACTTAACATCCCTTACGTGGGTTACGCCGTACTTGATTTCAACATTGGGGGTATAGAGGTGAAGAAAAAGGGGGTGGTTATTGTTCGCGACGACTGCATCAATACCGAGTATGGGTTGCTGGGAATGAATGTAGTAACGGATTGCTGGGCCAGTATTTTTCAGGGTGGGCACCCTGGGGCTGCAGCCTTTAAATCTGTCTTCTCCCCCTCTGCAGAGAAGTTGTGGGACGTGGCCTTTGCGGCCTGCCAGAGGGCTGAGGCCTCAACCACTCGAGTGGAACTACAGGGGGTGGCCAGACTACAGCGACAGCCCCCAGTGATGCTGCCTCCCTCAACAGAGACAATTATCTGGGCCCAGGTACCACAAGCTGCTGGCCTGGCAGATTGCCCTGTTCTACTGGAGGATCTGGACGGCTACGGTCGGAAATGGCGGGTGGCTAGGTCACTTGCCTGGACCCGAGGGGGGAGAGTCCCCCTACGCATCTGCAACCCGAACCCTTTCCCCCTTGAACTGCCCCAACGGTGCCCCCTAGCCACCGTTACCCAAATCGACCAGCACGAGATTAGGGGGAGGACGACCCTGATGCTGCGCAGCACTGGCCCCCAGGCGATTGAGGTGGACGTCCACCACACTGCACAGACTCCAAGTGGGGACCACCCAGCCCTGGCTCTAAAGGGTGACTGCCTGGATGGGGATCAGCAAGCCCAGCTGGAAGTCCTGCTACGGAGGTGGTCGCACGTATTTGCCACACACGATGAAGATTTTGGGAGGACAGCAATCATTACTCACCAGATCCCGACAGGCACGGCTCCCCCGATACGGGAACGCTACCGCCCCGTTCCCCCAAATCTCTACCCAGAACTCCGGTCACTGCTGCAGAGTATGCTGGACAGTGGGGTCGTGAGGGAGAGCTCGAGCCCTTGGGCTGCCCCAGTGGTCCTCATCAGGAAGAAGGATGGGTCTTGGAGGTTCTGCGTGGATTACCGCAAATTAAACGCAGTGACCCACAAAGACTCCTTCCCACTGCCACGAATCGAAGAGTCACTCACAAGCCTGTCCAAGTCAGAATGGTATTCGACCCTCGATTTGGCTAGCGGATATTGGCAGGTGGAAGTGGCGACAGAAGATCAGGAGAAGACCGCCTTCACCACACCCTTTGGCCTCTACCAATTTGACAGGATGCCATTCGGCCTCTGCAACGCCCCGGCCACGTTTCAGAGACTCATGCAGCGCTGCTTGGGGGCCCAGGTCTATGACCATCTTCTCATCTACCTCGATGATGTAATCGTCTACTCCCCCAACTTCGCTGCACACCTGCAACACTTGGAACAAGTATTCACTCGTCTCGACGGCCACGGCTTAAAGCTTCAACCACGCAAGTGCCACTTGTTCCAGAAGAAGGTGACTTACCTTGGGCATATAGTCAGTAGCCAAGGGGTGGCGACGGATCCCGACAAGGCCGCTGTTGTCCGCGACTGGGCACCACCGACCACAGTCAAGCAGGTGCGGTCCTTTCTTGGCTTTGCGGGCTACTACCGACGATTCATCCAGGGATTCTCCAAGATAGCAGCCCCACTCCATCAGCTTCTCCAAGGTCAAGCCAATAGGCCCTCCGCCCCCATCCACTGGACGACCGATTGCCAGGTGGCCTTTGACAAGTTGAAGCAGGCCCTTCTCAGCGCCCCCATCCTGGCATACGCAGACTTCCATCTCCCATTCCGGCTGTACACAGACGCTAGCCTGGATGGTCTCGGGGCCGTCCTGTCCCAGGTCCAAGATGGGAAAGAAAGGGTCATTGCCTATGCCAGTCGTAGTCTCCACCCCGCCGAACGCAACGACCAGAACTACAGCTCCTTTAAGTTAGAACTGTTGGCGCTGAAGTGGGCCGTCACTGAGAAGTTCAAGGATTATCTGTGGGGCGCACAGGTCACCATATTCACCGACAACAACCCGTTGGTCCATCTCCAAACGGCGAGGCTGGGAGCAACTGAGCAGCGATGGGCAGCCCAACTTGCCAACTACTCATATGAGATCCGGTACCGACCTGGGACGAAGAATCAGAACGCCGACATCTTGTCACGACTACCAGGGGAGACGACGGGCGCCATGGTGCAAGCCACCATATCCACCTCAACCTGGACCATGGGCCAATCCTCTGAGCGGGAGCTATGGAGGGAGCGACAGATGGGAGACTCTGACTTTCAGCTTCTCCATGCCTGGATAACCGAAGGTGAGCCTCCCGCACCTATTGATCGTTCAGTTTTGTCCCCCCAGCTCCGCTGCCTGCTCCGCGAATGGGCCCACCTAGAGCTTGGTGAGGGGATCCTGGTGAGACACGTGACTGAGCCAGACACGGGTGCTCCAGTGAAACAGATCGTTGTCCCAGAATCCCAAGCTCGTGCCCTGTGGGAGGATTACCACAAGGCGGCAGGCCATCCAAACGGTGACCGAATGATGTCATTGTTAAGGAGAAGATTCTACTGGACAGGTATGAGCAGAAATGCCCGGGCTTGGTCAGCGGAGTGCATCACTTGTGTGGTAGGGAAAGCGGGTGCACAGCCAAAGGCACCTCTGTGTTCCATTCCATCCAGCTACCCCTTCGAGACTGTGGCTATAGATTATTTGACCCTCGGACGGCCTGCTGACACTTACCAATACATTCTGGTCATCACAGATCTGTTCTCTCGCTACGCGCTGGCAGTCCCCACCAAGGACCAGACGGCTCCTACTACGGTGAGAGCTCTCTGGACTGCGCTCATCCTCCCCTTCGGCTGTCCAGAACGCATTCTCACGGACCGAGGGGGAGCATTTGAGTCGGCCCTGATGCAGCAACTTTGTGCAATGTATGGCTGCCAGAAGGTGCGAACGACCCCCTACCATCCGCAGGGCAACGGGGCCTGCGAAAGGCTCAACCGTACACTCCTCTCGCTACTGAGTACGATCGAAGCCAAGCACCAAGCCCAGTGGCCAGCCGAGCTACCGGCACTTTTGCAAGCCTTTAACAACACCACCCATGCAAGCACAGGCATGACGCCCCACTACGTCGTCTTCGGCCGTCACGCCAGGCTCCCAGTGGACATGCTCCATGAAGTCGCACCGCCCCAACAGAGAGACGACCTGGACGGGTGGGTCAAAGGACATCATCAAGCCCTCCTGCAAGCCTATGCCACAGTTCGCAACAACGTCGAGCGGCGCAACAACTGGAACGAGGAGAACTACAACCGGAACGCACGGAGCTTGCCACTGCTACCAGGAGAGAGGGTGTTGATGCGGAACTTTCGCCGCCAAGCCCAAGGGAAGCTAGCCCCCCGGTGGCTCCCAACACCTTTTGTGGTGGTTTCCCAGCTACCGGATCGCCCAGTCTTCGCCATACGACCAGAAGGGAAGGATGGCCCCATCCGAACCATCCACCGCAACAACTTGAGGCCATGCCCAGGAGACTCGCCGACGAGGGACGACCAGGGTATGAATCTTCCAGCGAGTAATCCAGATCGTGCTCAACATGGACAACCGCAGCCCGTTTGGCCATACAGGTGGATGGTCCAGCCGCAGCCACCTGCTCCGCCTCAACATGGCCATACATCTGGACCACCGAGGCCAATCCAAGGACCACCCTTCCCTCCAGCAATGGCATCGGCTCCGACTACCCCAACTGCCCAGCCTCAGGAGGCCCCAGAGCACCAACTAGGGGCAGACCAAGGCGATTCACGGCGGTATTCACTCCGCCCCAATCGTGGCAACCCTCCAATACGGTTTTCACCTTAAGGGTCGAAACGGACTGACTATAGTCGTGCTCGGGACGACCACGTTTAAAGGGGGGGTGACTGAAGCGGGGTGAAATGACGGGTATGAATGAGTGGGCGTTGCTAAGAGGGGAGTTGCGTGAATGAGTTTGTGCGTACGTCTATCTGCTTCTCCACAGGTGTTCTCAATCGCTCCCATGATTGGGAGAGTAGAAATGCCGGTGCTTCCGTTCTACAGGGCGGCTTTTCTTCCACGTACCTGGGGGAATCAGAGGGCTCGAACGACGGAGACGGGCCGACGATCCTACATCAAACCGCACCAGAGATCTTATTACAAACGCCTCAATTCATCGCAGCAAAGCACGCACTGGACTGGGCCAGTCGACCGTGCAGCGTGGAGATTGGCAGAGACCTAACCTGCAACGCCATCAACTCATCACAGCAAAGGGAAGTCCTACTAACATGGCTTGTGTGTGACTTGAACAACGTCCAGTGTTTGCCTGCTTATTGTGTGTGTCTGGCGGCGGATCTTGCCTTCCCCTCCTCCTACCCGCAGCACACCGGACCAGCCAACCATCGTGGAGCGTCGGGCTACGATTTAGGATTTCGGGAACGACCGACACCTATCTACGGACGCCTATCGTGAACGCCCCGCTCCTTGGACTTCCACCGAGAGTCACAGGACCGAGCGACGTCACTGACACTGACGTGCTGGGATTCCTCTCACCCCTCCCCCGATTGGACGAGACTGTGGGTTGGGCCTTGAGGGACGGCGTTATCCAAGCGAACTATCCTCCCTATCAGGTTTAGTAGTTGTAGGTGTAACAATATGGTTGTGGGACCAGTGTAGTCAGCTGCAGCTGTGTGTTGTGTTTTGCATGCCTTACTGGGTACAGCCTACAGCCTACCCCATACTTTGTTTGCAGTTTGGTTGCAGTGGTACAGTTTTGCGGTGGTGCGTTTTGCGGTGTGGTTGTAGTGAGACGGTTTACTGGATGCGGTGTAATTTTAGAGCAGCAGTACTCGGACTCTCCATCAGGGGGAGCCAAAGTGGACTACCCTGGCTTAGAGATTGAGTTTATACTTTTTGATATTGTGCTCGCCCCGATCATGGGGAATGTGTTTTAAAATAAGTTGTAATAAAATTATTGTTAAATATATATCGCCTCCTCTTGTTGTGTAACTCAAGGGTCATTATTATAACCTGTACCGTTACACTACTACTACTGATACTAATACTACTACTACTGCTACTACTTCTGCTACTGCTACTATTACTACTGATACTACTACTGCTTCTGCTACTGCTACTATTACTACTGATACTACTATTACTAATACTACTGCTTCTACTGCTACTACTTCTGCTACTGCTACTATTACTACTGATACTACTACTACTACTACTTCTGCTACTGCTACTATTACTACTGATACTACTACTACTGCTACTATTACACTACTACTGCTACTACTACTACTACTACTACTACTACTACTACTACTACTACGACTGCTGCTGCTACTACTACTACTTCTACTACTACTACAACTAATACTACTACTACTACTACTACTACTACTACTACTACTACACTACTACTTCTACTACTACTACAACTAATACTACTTCTACTACTACTACTGCTACTACCACATACTACTACTACTACTACTGCTGCTGCTGCTGCTACTACTACTACTTCTACTACTACTACTACTACTACTACTACAACTAATACTACTACTACTTCTGCTGCTGCTACTGCTGCTACTACTACTACTACTACTACTACTGCTACTACTGTTTAGGGTGTTTGACAGCAAGACGGAAACCACGATTGGCAAACCCCGACCTGCTCCTTAATGACATGGATCTAAAAAGCATCCGCTAAATGAATTTCTGATTAACGTTTTGATTGCCATTGGATGATTCACAGAGACACATGTGCATACAATAAAGAATAAACACCTTGAAACATGTACACGGACAAGCAAAAAAAAGAAATGAAATCAAATTACATTTCATTAAAAATAAAAAGGAATATGAGTGAATGAACGAACCAATACACATTGAGTGGATTTCTGCTCCACTCCCTAATGCACCACTGTGGAGGATGTGATGCTCCTCTATGACCGTGTAGCAGTGGGTGTGTGACTCTAGCCACCCTGGTGTCCCCCTGTCCAGATTACCCCCCAGAGCCCACCCGCGGCTACGGGGAGGAGCAGGACCCGGACTACGACCCCTACGGCCCAGAGACCACCCAGGTCACCATGATCACGGAGGACACCTACCCCTACGCCACTACCACCACCCAGCCCAACTACGCCAAGAAGGACAACACCATCAGCACGCGGGTGCGCGCACGCACACACACACGTGACACACACACACACAAGTGACACACACACACACACACGTGACACACACACACTACCCACTAATACTATGAATGGAGGATGGTAACCGTGGTGATGGGGCAGGTACCTTACGGGTCCAGGGGAGACTCGTCTGAGGAGGCGGGGCTGGCGGAGGAGAAGCCCACAGACTGTGACTGTCAACCAGGACAGCCCGGATTCGCTGGCTTCGCAGGGCCCAAGGTAAACCACAACTATCTATCTATCTGTCTGTCTGTCTGTCTGTCTAGGATATATCCGGAATCTATACATCTATCTATCTATCTGTCTGTCTAGCTATATCTGTATGTCTGTCTGTCTAGAATCTATCTGGGATATGTCTATCTATCTATCTATCTATCCAGCTATATAGCTATATGTCTGTCTGTCTGTCTGTCTGTCTCATGTCTGTGTACCGGTGAGTCTTGTATGAGTGTCTGCCTCATGTCTGTCTCATGTCTGTGTACTGGTGAGTCTTGTATGAGTGAGTAACCTTTAGTCTGACCTTTTCATCGATCCAGCTATATAGCTATCTGTCTGTCTGTCTCATGTCTGTGTACTGGTGAGTCTTGTATGAGTGAGTAACCTTTAGTCTGACCTTCTCATGTCTGTCTGTCTCTTTCTGTCTCATGTCTGTGTACTGGTGAGTCTTGTATGAGTGAGTAACCTTTAGTCTGACCTTCTCATCTATCCAGCTATATAGCTATCTGTCTGTCTGTCTGTCTCATGTCTGTGTACTGGTGAGTCTTGTATGAGTGAGTAACCTTTAGTCTGACCTTCTCATGTCTGTCTGTCTCATGTCTGTGTACCGGTGAGTCTTGTATGACCTTTAGTCTGACCTTCTCAGTGGTTCTCCAGGACCTCAGGGCAGAGGTGAGCTACAAATGTCACCACTTCATCATATAATGTGGTCACATGGTATTTGGATACGTTAACTACAGAATAGGAATACAATTTTGCCTTAACTTGCCTTATTCACATGATAGCCATCTTGGTTGTAAACAACTAGCAGGGTGATGGAACCGGAATACGGAATTGTTTAGAACCAAGATGGAACCAAGATGGCCGCCAGCTGACTAAGGCCCATTGGACGATATTTCTCTGAGACAATTCAATGTATTGTATGTATTCACTGTAATGTATCGTGATATCATCGCTGTATAGCCTATTGTGTGTGATACTGTGTTCTCAGTAGATGACTGAGAACTGCGTGTGTGTGTGTGTGTGTGCTTGTGTGTATAACTCTTGTTCCCAGGGCTACAGAGGATTCAAAGGGGTTCCAGGAAGAGGTGGAGATGCTGGACCAGTGGTGAGGAACCTTATATTATATTATATAAGGTATAATATAGAATATATTACATATGTATTAATATATACTGTATAGCCAGATATAATTACCTGATTCTGATGATACCATATCTGTGTCGTCACGACTACATGATCATGACGGTAGACAGCAATTGATTTGACCTTTAACCTTTCCCACGGCAGGGTGACCCTGGGCTGGATGGGGAGGAGGGAGGGTCTGGTTTCTCTGGAGCCTTGGTGAGTTGAACAACTGTTTTTGAAGGTCTCTGAAACATGCTTGCTTACTTGGTCATATTTTTGTAAATTTCTTAAAAATGTCAAAATCCAAGTAAACTAAACTGAACATCAATTATTAGTTTGCAATTGAGATCAACCCAAAATATTAGACTTTAGAGATGAAGTAAAGAGTTAATGGGGAAAAATCTCTGGCGAATGGTACCGGTACTTCTCAATGACCACTAGGGGGCAGCATATGTCATCTCATTTGCTGAAAGCAGTGCGTTTGACTAGTAGTCAGTGTGTGACGATCTAGTGTTCTGACGTGTGTATTGTTAAAATAAAATAAAATTTATAATTATAATAATATCAAGTAAAGTTTTTTCTCACTTCACAGTTTACACTGTATAAAGTATAAAGCAGTGAGTGAAAATCTTATGTGCAATATCCGACGACAGACAGCAGTTATAAAAATAAGATAAAATAAAAACAGAATAGAATAAAATAAGTAAAAAAATGTACAAAACTGTATGAAGTTAAATATATAAAAAATTAAAATGCAATTTATAAAATGCAATATATCCGCACAGAAAAAGAGCAATATATATATATAAATCAATGTAATAAAATATACATTGTTATATGCTATACGCCCTTGTTCAGCAGCCTGATGGCCTGACTGTGGAAGCTATCTCGGAGTCTATTCGTACGGCCCTTGATACTGCGGTATCGCCTGCCTGACGGTAAAAGTGAATCCATTTCGTGGCTGGGGTGGGCATTGTCTTTTATGATGTGTTTGGCCTTGGCCACGCACCGCTGGTTGTAAATATCCAGGAGGGAGGGGAGCTCACCTCCAACGATATACTGGGCTGTCCGCACCACCCTTTGAAGCGCTCTGCGCTCGAGTGCGGTGCAGTTCCCGTACCGGGCGGTGATACACCCTGTAAGAACACTCTCGATGGTGCCGTTATAGAATGTTCTCAGGATGCGGGGGCCCATGCTGAATTTCCTCAGACACCTGAGGAAATACAGGCATTGTTGGGCCCTTTTCACCACGTGTGTGGTGTGCGTGGACCATGTGAGGTCCTCGAGATGTGCACGCCGAGGAACTTGAAGCTGCTGACCCTCTCTACTGCAACACCGTCGATGGAGATAGGGCCGTGCTCTCCTCTCTGCTTCCTGTAGTCCACGATCAGCTCCTTGGTCTTCTTGACGTTGAGGGCGAGGCTGTTCTCCTGGCACCACTGCTCCAGTGATCCAACCTCCTCCCTGTAGGCTGTCTCGTCGTCGCCGGCGATCAGGCCCATCACTGTCGTGTCGTCAGCAAACTTGACGATGACGTTGGAGCTGTGCATAGCCATGCAGTCGTGGGTGTAGAGGGAGTAGAGGAGAGGGCTCAGCACGCATCCCTGGGGGGCTCCCGTGTTGAGGGTCAGTGGCTCTGAGGTGGTGCTGCCCATCCTCACCACCTGGCGGCGGTCCGACAGGAGGTCCAGTATCCAGCTGCACGTGGATGGGGGCACACCTAGACCTCTAAGCTTGGTGTCGAGCTTGGCAGGAACTATCGTGTTGAACGCTGAGCTGTAGTCCACAAACAGCATTCGCACATAACAGTTCTTTCCCTCCAGGTGGGAAAGGGCAGTGTTGAGGGCCATGGCAATTGCGTCGTCCGTGGATCTGTTTTGACGATATGCAAATTGCCATGGGTCCAGCGTGGCAGGTAACACGGAGTAAATAAAGTCCTTGACCAACCTCTCGAAGCATTTGCTGACAATCGAGGTGAGGGCTACAGGTCTATAGTCATTCAGGCATGTTACCTTGGGTTGTTTAGGGACAGGCACGATGGTGGACATCTTGAACACCGCGGGAACAATAGCCTGGGACAGGGAGAGGTTGAGGATGTCTGCAAAGACTCCTGCCAACTGGTCTGCGCATGCTCTGAGGACGCGGCCCGGGATGTCGTCGGGGCCTGCCGGATGTTCAACCGCTTGAAGGTGCGGCGCACATCTGCCTCCGAGATGCTCAGCAGGCTGGTCTCCTCAGGCGGTGCTGGCTTCGGCGGGCTGCCGTTCACGTCGAACCGAGCAAAAAAAGTATTTAGCTCTCCTGGGAGGGAGGTAAAGGAGTTCTCTACACAACTGGTTCTCCCTCTGAAGTTCGTTATCGTTGTCCCTGCCACATACCCCTCGCGTCGTGGCTCTTGAATTTCTCCTCCACTCTGTCCTTATACTCCCGCTTGGCAGTGACGATGGTCTACGGAGGTCGTAACGGGCTCTCGTATATTCCTCCATATTCCCGGAGCCAAAGGCGGCGTTACGCGCGTGGAGGGCAGCGCGAACATCGCCGTTAATCCACGGTTTCTGGTTGGGATATATCCGAACCGACTTGGTTGGAACAACGTCATCTATGCACTTCTTGATGAACCCGGTGACCGAGGACGCGTACTCGTTGATGTTATTGTCCGAGGCGACGCGGAACATGTCCCAGTCAGTGCCATTAAAACAATCCTGCAGCATAGAGTCTGCTTGGTCCGAACAGCATTGGACCTCCCTCACAGCGACCGGTTGCTGCTTCAGTCTCTGCCAATAGGCGGGGAGCAGCTGGATAGAGCGGTGGTCTGATTGGCCGAACGGTGGGCGGAGGAGGGCCTTGTAGCCATCACGGAAGGGTGTGTAGCAGTGGTGGAGGATCCGCTCACCCCGTGTATTGCTCGTTATGTGTTGGTAGAACTTCGGGAGAACCTTCTTCAGGTTCTCCTTGTTGAAGTCCCCCGCCACGATGAGAGCAGCCTCGGGGTGTGCCGACTCCTGGTCGCTGATAGCCCCGTACAGTTCCTTCAGCGCTGGGTCCGTGTTGGCTTGTGGGGGAATGGAACCAGCGGTCACGGTTACCGCTGTAAACTCCCGAGGTAGCCAGTGTGGACGATAAGCATCAGGTCCTCCAGGTCCCTTGGTTGCACCAAGATCTGTTTATCATGAGACATGAGACAATAAATCTCATGAGAATTTATCATGAGAATAAATGCGACAATTTATTATTATAAAAATATGAATAATAATAATTATAATTGTTATTATTATTATTATTATTATTATTAATAGCCTTTTAATTATTAATAGCCTAAATGAATAAATCAGTAATTTAGCCTATATTTGGTTGGTTAATTATTTTCTTTATGACGACAGGTGCCAGGTCTCCCAGGAGATCTGGGGGACCTCAGGGTGCTGGGTGTAAAGGTAAACACACACACACACATACACATACACACACACAGAACAGGCCTGACAGTTGGGACACACACACACACACACATCTTAAAGCAGGTAGAACATGAGGAAGTGCACAGCCCTATGAAAACAATTAGTCCTCCATCCCAAAGCCCAGCCTGCACAGCCTGCAGACTGATTTAAACATGGAGGCATATATCAAAACACACATTTGGAATATTGAATAAAATATGGAACATCACAATGCACATTTTGTATGGAAATACATTTCTAATGTGCACTACCATTTGTAGGGCCAACACTAAACGTGTATATATGGACATTCCTTAGCCTGTTTACGTTTGTTTAGCTTAGTTTTTTAAATAATTTATATTTTTCAATTATTGTGTTGAGTTTCTTGAGGATTGCTATACGGTTGCGTTCTGTTCAGATTCTGTTCAGATTCATATTCATATTCTTAAGAATGTCATTGGTCAACGACCCTGTACCTCACTGTGCATGTGATGACCATGTGAGTCCCGCCTGTCTGCAGGTCCCCATGTGTGTGTGTGTGTGTGTGTGTGTGTGTGTGTGTGTGTGTGTGTGTGTGTGTGTGTGTGTGTGTGTGTGTGTGTGTGTGTGTGTGTGTGTGTGTGTGTGTGTGTGTGTGTGTGTTAAACACGGAGGACTCCTCAGGGGGACCGGGGGATGGGCGGACCGCTTGGAGGAGTCGGTGATCGCGGGGCCACGGTAGGAAACCTCCACCACGTCACGGTCAAACGCCGTCCGTGTGTCTTCATATGAACAGAGAGAGACCACAGAAGCTTCACACACACTCATGCTCGTCATTTCTGTTTGGTTGAGCCTACTCGTTACACGGGATATCCCCAAGACAGGTGGCACTGGGGGAGAGGCCATGTTTAGCACAAGCTGACCCCACATTTGAGGTCGTCTGCCATTGGATTTTAGATATAAATCTAATTTAAGATATTAATCTAACTTTAGATATTAATCTAACTAGATAATAATCTAAAGTCTGATTACCTCATATACATGTTTGTATATTTTCTGCCTGTAAGCATAGTGTAAGTTGTAAGATGTCTTTCTTCAGGGTTCCCATGGAGACGCTGGACTAACTGGTCCTAAAGGTGGTAAAGGATTCAAGGCACACACACACACACACACACACACACACACACACACACACACACACACACACACACACACAAACATACACACTACACACAATGTTTGCCCCAAACACGTACACACTTCCACACTTCACTACACACAACATGCATGCTCCCACACACGGCCTGGGATTAGAGGAAGTGCTGAGTGCCGAGTGCGGTTTCACTATGAGAAACGTCAGACAGACCCCAGAGAACAGATGCTTTACTCTCTCTCTCTCTCTCTCTCTCTCTCTCTCTCTCTCTCTCTCTCTCTCTCTCTCTCTCTCTCTCTCTCTCTCTCTCTCTCTCTCTCTCTCCTCTCTCCCCCCCCCCCCCCCCCCCGGTTCCTTGTGTCTCTGCAGGGACAACAAGGAGAAGAAGGGAAGCAAGGCACAGATGGGCAAACGGGAAAGAAGGTACTGAGACGATGTCATCAACAACAACAACAACAAACCCACGAACAAACGCCATCTTCAGATGGACGACGCTCTGAGCTCTGAGTGTCTACACGTTCATAGCGATGTTGTGTTTGGTCTCTGGTTTACCGACCCACGAGGACACACACAGTGTGTCAACAGAGCTTTTGAATAGTCATACAAGGTGTCCTGTCAACATTCTGATGTGTTGTACATCCCTGCAGCCCCTGGGCTCGTTTGGACTATCAACTCCATAGTCGTCTGACGCAACACGTCAGCGGTTTTTAAGTGGTTATCTGAAACTGTCGTCTTTGTTCGACTGAAGACAGAGTCAGATGATTCATCACTTCCAACCCAATGGACACACAGACTGACGCACAGACACACCAGTCGTTGGCCAATGACATCGTCTGTTCTTCTTCTTGCTTCTTCTTGCAGATAAACTTATTTCACTGTGTGTGTACATGTGTACACGCACAGTCCTCCTGTGGAGGAGCGCCACGTGTGCTCTTCAGGAGCAACACGCTAATGCTAACGCTCTAAGTCTAGTTGCAGAGGAAGAAGAGGAAGCAAAGGGCGGGGCACCAGAGAGAGTCTGTCTCACAGCTGGCCTGTGACAAGATGGAGGCAGGAGACAAAATGGAGGAAGGATTATAGTAGAGTTAAACTTCTACTATAGTTAGTTAAACTACTATATAAATAGAGATGGTAATAAAAAATACTGTAAATTGTGCAATTCATCTTCATTTATCAATACATTTAGATTTCATTTAGAGTTATTTAAACTATATTTTTGTTTATACTAGTTTTATTTAGTTAGTTGTTGTTTTTAGTTTTTTAGCTTAGGTATTAGTATTTTGTGTGTGCATTTATTCCCCCTGTGTCAACTGTTGCACCTTAATTTCCCTCGGGATTAATAAAGTAATCTGAATCTGAATCTGAATCTGAAAAATAGTAATACAAATACACACACACCCCCACACACACACACACACACATACACACACACACACTCAGTCACACACACACTCACAAACACACACACACACACATCACACACACACACACACACACACACACACACACACACACATCACACACACACACACACACACACACACACACACACACACACACACACGGGGTAGAGTCTGACGAGAGATGTCTCCACCGTGACAGGGCCCTGGTCTGACTGATGAGCAGGTCCTGCAGCTCTGTAGGGGTGTGGTGACGGCCCAGATCTCCCAGTACGCCTCCTCCATCAGGACCAAGTGCACCCAGGGGTGCCCCATCCACAACAGAACCCTCATCGGACCCCCAGGGGCCGGGGGCCCGCCCGGATCACCGGGAAAACCTGTGAGTCCAGCAGCTTGGAGTATAGGACTCCTGCAGAAATCACATATTTTTAAACAAAAACTTTAAACCTTTTGGTTCATTTCCTCATTGTTCAAAGTTGGATTGATGAAAATAACGTTTTGTACCACAAGAGGCCAAGCAGTCTTTCGGTTCACATGTGACAGTTTAAACTAGGCTAACTGAATCTTCACAGATACATGCCACTAAACACATTGAGAATCATATGTCCGTGTCAGTTTGTTTTCCGACCTCTGATTCTTCCCTTCTGCTTCCCCCATCCTCCAGGGCAAGGCAGGGAAGGCTGGAGCCAAGGGGGCTCGGGGTAACCATGGAGACCAGGGACTGGAGGGTAGGGCCAAAGAGGTACGTCCAATCAGGAGACTCCCCCATGATGCCGGGCCCGCCTCCTTCCCGCTCTCCTCCCGGTTATAGCCTCGTAAGCGACTGCACAGGCAGCAGGACTTGGCTTGGGAACCAGAAGGTCGCCAAGTCCCCAAAACACCTGGGCACTGCCGAGGTGCCCTTGAGCAAGGCACCAGACCCCTACACTGCTCCCTGGGCGCTTTACATAAAAATAGCTGCCCACTGCTCCTAATACTAGGATGGGTTAAATGCAGAGAAACTAATGTCACTGTTTGTGTACATGTATGTGACCAATAAAGAGGATTCAATCCTACATTTAGATTTAGCAGCGCAGTGCGCTAACCCCTTAGCCAACGTTCCAACCCTCGGATGGATGACGTCAATGGTACAACGCTACAGGGGCAAAAAGTAGCAACAAATAAATAAGATGTCTAATCTTTGGTCTTAAATGACTCAATGCGAATGTTAATCTAAACATGGACTAAATACACTAGCATTGAGTGATCTTTGAGGAGAAGCATATTTTCATATCATATAGTTTGACAACTTGATTGTGTTCTTTTCTCAATAGGCTCCAAGGGACCCAAAGGATCTGTGGGTGGCGCTGGTCAAGGCCTTCCAGGGCATGATGGCCCCCAGGGTCTTGCAGGTAAGGGTCTGGTTGTCTTGGCTGCTGTACGCTGTAGTATTGTGTTATTCTCAGCCGTATTGTAGCGTGTTTTCAGTTACATATCATGTGCTTGTCTAAGATCCATATTATTGCATATCAAGGTTATTTATATATTATTATCAAAAAATAGACCCAGAATATAGATCATATATACAGTATATATAGACTAACAGAAAGTGTCTAGACAGTGGGAGGACAGTATTTTGTAGGCCCCTTTAACTTTGTTTAAAAAAAAAGGCACTGACTGTTTACATGCACACTAAAATAACAATTTGATCGATAAAAATAGAGCAATATTACAATAAAGCAATATTACAAAAGTTGCAACTGCATTCATTCAGTAATTGTAATAGGGCGCATGTAGTAATAAATAGGCTGAGGGATGGGTCTTTGTTGTCCTCTCTAGCCTTTGTGAGGATCCGCTTGGCTGTTTGAACAGTCTTTTCGGCCAGCCGTTGCTTTGTGGATAACGGGGGCTCGAGGTGACGTGCTGAAAACTCCATGACTCTGCAAACTGCTTGAATTCACGTGAGCTGTAGCATGGACCGTTGTCGCTGATTACCTTCTTTGGTATGCCATGCCTTGCAAACACTGCTTTCATTTAGTTAACGACAGCAGCTATAGTGATGTTGTGCAGGCGTTCGATTTCAAAGTACCTGCTGAGATAGTCACATATGACAATGTAATTTCCAGGAAAACAGGTCTGTTGCTACAGTCTGCCGTGGGTTTTCTGGGATTGCTTGTGAGAGTATGGGCTCCTTTGGGTTGGAGTTGCGGTGTGTTTGGCATATGTCAGTTCATTACTGTTTCCTCTATCTGTTGACCTATTCCTGGCCAAAACATCTCTGGCCCTGTGTTTGCTCTTGTCCACGCCGAAATGGCCTGTATGTATGCGTTTTAGCATGTCTGCTCTGAGCTTGTGTGGAATAATACTTTTTCACCTATTAAAAGGATTCCATCTGCTTTGCAGATCTCATCCCGGTGGTTCCAGTACTCGCTGACGATCGGGGGACATTTATTTCTCAGATCCGGCCAGCCTGACCGAATAACCTGTTTGAGAGTGGAAAGCTTGGTGTCCTGAGCTGTAGCTGTCCTGATGTCTTGTAGCCTGTCTTCACTCACTGGTGCTGTGCTGATGACAGTGTGCACCTGGGTCTCCATAGCCTCAGCGAGCGAGCTGTCTTCATCATGTATGGATTTCCTTGACAATGTGTCTGCCACTGGTATCTCCGTGCCCGGTCGGTGGATGAGCGTTATGCTGTATTTTTGCAGGGCGAGCAGCATGCGCTGTAGCCATGGTGGTGCGAGAGCTTTTGTTTGTGGTGTGATGTTTCCACTGTGATGTTTCACAGAGGTAATCGTGGAACCTTTTACATCCGTATAGGACTGCATAGAGCTCCTTTTCTATCTGGGCGTAGTTCTGCTCCGTGGTGTTGAGAAGCTTTGAAGCATATGCACCTGGTCTGCCTTCTTGCATCATCACTGCGCCCAAACCATTTTGATGCATGTACTTGAAGAGTCACTAATTTGTGTGGGTGGAAATAGGCCAGCACTGGTCCTGGTTCAGCTGGGATGTTTTCTTTCATCTGCTGGAATGCTCTGTCATGCACTCAGGTTGGCGAGGTAGTTCACCATCCCGAGGATGATCTCCAGCTCAGCCTCGTTCTCTGGTGGTTTCATGTCTCTGACTGCTTTCACCTTGAGAGGGTCTGGTGGTAGGCCATCAGCTGTCAGCTTGTGTCCGAAGTAGCTCACTTCAGAGACGCAGATGCGGCACTTGTCTGGGTTTAGTTTCAGCCCTCTCTCTTTGGTGCGGCTGAGCATGGCTCTGAGGTTGTGATCATGTTCCTCTTTAGTCTTACCGAACACGACGATGTCGTCCACTATGCCGGCCACTCCCTCAAGGCCCTCGTAGGTCTCGTCTATCCGCCTCTGGAATTCCTGTGCAGACACGACGAAGGGGAGCCTGAGGAAACGGTACCTGCCAACGTTAGCTCCGGTCCGTGACTCAGCAGCTTTTCCCGTACTCTTGGCAAGTTGGTAGCAAACACTATACGGTCTCTGACCATCTCCTCTCTATTAGCATAGCCACAGTCTTTTACTAGAAGTTTTAGCTCTGTCACAAAGTGCTCAAAAGACTCATTACTGATGCCCGTCCTTTTTCCCCCGATCCAAAGCAGAAGAAAACTGCATTTCTCCTCTTCCGATTTCCCTTTTAGCGGGCCTGAAAACATGAGCTCGGTATGTTGTTTGAATCGGCGCCACGCGTCGGGTAAGTTGGATGACTCCCACCCTTTCCTTTGTGGGCTTGGACCATAGGCAGAGTTTGACATTTGCGAGGCCATGACTCCCGCAATGACTTTGCATTGCGGGAAGATGCCTCCTTGTCATTTTTGCCTTCTAACAAAAAACGGAAACATGCCTAAAAGCTGCTTTGTGACAGGATGCTCAACCAACGAGCTAAAGAACCCAGAACTACATTTTAACGAAAAAAATGAATTATTGGCGTTGTTGGTAGAGCATAATGTCACAGCTTTTAGACATGCTTCAGTCAATGGAGAGCGATGAACTGTTCCCCCCCCCGGTGGGCGTGGCTTTCAGATGATAACTCCATAGCTATGTTTCTCGTGACGTCACAGCCAATATACTCAAGATTCAAGATTGACATTTATGTGCAACAAGTACAATGAAATGCTTACTCCCCATTCCCGCCCGCAGTATTATAAGTAATAGTGCTTTTCTAAAACACTAAAGGCCTACTATAAAGATACTGTACACAATAATAAATAACAATAAAGTGACTGATGGATGATATGTACTTCTTCCTGTCAGGTCAGCATTTATTGGGTAACGATTATGTTCATGTTTATATACTTTTGATGACAGTTTGCTATATTCAATGTTATGTATGTATATATATATATATATATAACAAAGAACAGTCCAGCAGTCTGAGTCTATTTGACTTTTTCCTTTTCTTTTCCCATTCTAATTTTATTTTATTTTAAAAGTTAAACTGAAAGTCCAATCATGCCTCCCAATACATTGCTGGCCCAACTGGACCACAGTCTGGTCTCTCTCCTCTTAACAAGAGAGTCATCTTTCCTTCTCAATGGGTTTCATACGCACACATTCAAAGAGTCATTTTAAAGCGTCCCCTCGGATACAACCTAGTGAGTAACATCCTTGTAGCTGTATGTGGATCGCTAGCTAAACCCTTAGCAGTTTATTAAGCCCTCATAAGCTTCCATTGACTTGATTAACCATTCAACAAATGAGAAAAACTAAGTTGTATTTTATTTATTAAGCTGGGAGGAGGGAACAGAAAAAAGAAGCAACGAGGCAATAATATCAGACCTTAGAAAGACCAACATGGACAAACAATGGAACTCAGTAAAGTCATCATAGTGTCACTTAAATATAATGCTATAAATTAAGGGCTTTGCTACATATCATGTGCTTGTCTAAGATCCATATTATTGCATATCAAGGTTATTTATTTATTAACAACAAATAGACCCAGAATATAGATCATATAAATAGACTAATAGAAAGTGTCTAGACAGTGGAAGGACAGTATTTTGTAGGCACATTTAACTTTTTTTTAACAAAAAAAAAAGGCACAAAGGGCACTGACCTGGTTACATGCACACTCAAATAATTTGATGGAAAATAAAGCTTACAAAATGGCAACTGCATACATTCAGTAATTGTCACACCAGGTTATGTCCCAATGAGAGGTTAAAGACATTTACATTTACATTACATTACAAAGACCTCATTGGGAATACTGTATGAAAGGTAGAAACGAGGTCGACCGCTGAGCTGCTTCAGCAACATTTGATCTGGTAAAATCACAACCGTCACACTTGCTTTATGGCAGGTATGTCAAACGGTCCGACCCCCTTGGTATTGGAAACCACCAACGTGTGGAACAAAGGATCCCAGGACAGCTGGTTTGAGCATGGCTGTGTGTTGGTGCCCCAAAAGGACGGTACACAAGTGGAGCTTTGGACTGGTTAACACATCGGGATATAACTTAACTATAACTATAACCTCCCCTATAAGCTTCTTTTTTTAAATAACTTCAGGTTTAATTGGTCAGAGCCAATTAAGCAATGATGGTTGTGCTGTGGCTGTTTGTATCCTGGATCCGGATCCAAAATACTTTCTAGTGTGGTGGGGGTGTGCGGTTGTTCTGTATTCAAACTGTTGTTCTCTGGTCATGTAGCACCAATTTCATACTTTTGTTCCGCCTTTCTACTGCATAGACGGCCCTGTTTTATGAAAAGCCCTGTAAATAAGCCCTGAAAATACTTCTTTAATTCTGAAACTCTTTTGTGTAAACACCAGCACATACATAACATACAGTACATAAGCGGCATGAGGTGGGGCCAAACCATAACGACACCATAACGACAAATATGATCTATTGCGTCTGTGATCAGATCAATAACTTTGTCTTTTATCAATACAAAGTGGGGTGCCCTGACAGGGAGCAGTGCATTGGAATCCTATTACTTATTAGAACTTCAAAATAATAATAATAATCACATGATCGAACCTTTCGTTCATCAAAGCAACTGTACGCTGCTAGTCAAACTGTGTGTTCAGGGCCTTCCTAAAACATTCTAAACGGAGACAGGAAAGGAGGACATAAAGTGCAGCAGAAGGAGACCGAGATAATGATGAACACCTCCTCTGGTCCAGGAGATGATGGTGTGAGTAGAACCGGCTCAGCGTGGGATAACCTTGATGGGGTCCTCACGCTTGGAATGAAAGACCATAGCCATAGCAACAATCACCAGCAGCAGGAAGCCAGCTATCAAGACTACAGTGAGTAATAAACAACATACAATAACATTAAATATAATATGCAATATACATGATATTGTACCATGACATTGTTTTGGGAGACACTTTTACAATACAGTGAGTGCATACATCCATAGCTTGGATCCAATCCCGCACCCTGGCCTGATTAACGCCAACTGCTGTTAGCCCAGCAGCTCAACTGGTGTGGCTGGTGTTGCATTGCACTGCACAGTAACTGCACTGTAGGCAGATACGTGCAGTTGTGTGAACATGAGCAAGAACATGTCACGAGTGGGATTGGTCGAGGACCCAGAACGCAGACCAAGACAGTGGAGCTATAACATAAAGCTTTATTTAAAACACAACACAACTCAAACACAACACGAGAGAGATCAGGGACAGTCCAGGGGTCTGGGTACCGGGAGGTCGATCCGCGGAGTACCGGCAGGTAGTAGACCGGGAGTAGTCCGGGACGGGAGAGGAGTCTGGGTACCGGGAGGTCGAGTAGCGACAGGTACCAGACAGGTAATTATAATGACCGGGGAGCTCGTATCGAGAGTAACGCGAGACAGGCGGGATAGGCAAGGGATCGGGATCTGGATCTCCGGGACATCAACGTGGCGATTCCGTCCAGAATGTACGACTTAACGTGAACAACGTATGACGTGCAGTAAGACGTACGACCTAACGCTGGGGTAACGGGAAGCCAGGGTCTATATACCCCAGGTGATTAACAATTAGACAAGGCAATAGCTGACAGGTGTGTGTGTGTGTGTGTGTGCGCCGCCAGCGCACGTGGCTTGGCCACGCCCCCTGCCAACCACCGTAACAGAACACTCAATTTAACAAAGAAAACCCAAGAATGTTAGGGTTAGCTGAATATGAAACATAACATAACTGATACTGTCACGGGTGTGTGTGGTGAGGTTGGACCCAGAACGCAGGCGGAGACCAGGAAAGGAAGAACAGGGGTTTATTAATGGCACAAAACACAATAGAAGGTGATTCCCCAGGACCGACGAGGGAGCTGGGACCGGGAGATCGAGGTGCGTCAAGCCGACAGGTAGTAGGCGAACGGATCGTTGGGGACAGGCGATGGTCAGGTTACCGGGAGGTCGAGGTGCGTCGTGCCGACAGGTAGTAGGCGAACGGATCGTTGGGGACAGGCGATGGTCAGGTTACCGGGAGGTCGAGGTGCGTCGTACCGACAGGTAGTAGGCGAACGGATCGTTGGGGACAGGCGATGGTCAGGTTACCGGGAGGTCGAGGTGCGTCGTACCGACAGGTAGATGACGGGCGGAACTCCGGGACCGACGAGGGGGGCTGGAACAGCAGACGGGCGGACTATCTCTCCGATAGTCCGTAGCAGGGTGATCAGGACCAGGGATGAATGTCACCTGGGGACTGGTAGCGTACCGGTTTACACGTAGTACGAACGAGCGACGTCTCTCACTGACGCCGCTGTATAAATAGCCCCCAGGTGAGATCAATGGTAATTAGCCACGGTAATGGTTGGCAGGTGCGTGTGTGTGCGCCTCTAGCGCACGCGGCCTGGCAACGCCCCCTGTCAACCACCGTAACCGTGACAGATACCATGGACTAATAACCATTACCATAGACTAATAACTGATACGATATACTAATAACCGATAATAGACCTACCATAGTGATGCCGTGTGGCATCACTTGATGTCACAATGGCTTCAGGAGGAGCTGGACACTCTCGTCCAATGAAATCCACAATCTTGTCTGGCATATGTCCCTGCTGAAGTAAGACATTTTCATTTCACACAGGAATTCAAACAGACCGAGCAACCTGATTGGTCAACTAAACCTTTAGTCAACGGGAACAGTCTGTAATTGGTCAACTAAACCTAACGCAAAGAGACCTGCCACCATTGTAGGTCAACGGGAAAATTTGGATCCATTCAGTTAGGATCTCAACGTTTTTACTTGTTTACGATTGTCAACAGCAAACTTCACCCCAGTCAGTAACTGCAGTCAAGCGCACTGCCATCAGTTGGGTCTTTTCATGACTTAGTTGTACCTTGTTTAAATTAAATATATAATAATAATAACCATGGATGCATGTGAGGACAGTGGCTGAAAACACCAGTCTGGGCGAACGGTGGCCCTCTTGCCCACAGTAGGCCTAATCAGCAGAAGAAATAAATCAGAAATAGAAAAGACAGAACCGTGTACTTTGAGATTCCATCTCGACAGAGGATGGATATAAACTTCCAGAGCAAAGACAACTGCTGCATGTTTGGTCCCCACCTAACAGTTGAACAACACAGTTACAGGGAAGCGGACTGCAGTGATACTTAATTTAATATTAAATCAGACAAATCTAGTTGCTCTTATTATTCACAACCAATGTTTCTGTCTGACAATGTTTGAGCTCTTTGATTGTTATGTGCTCCGGTCAATTAGTCAGAAGGCACACCTCGAATACATCGTAAATGTAAGTATAATAACAGCATGAGACGTGTATATGCTACTATACTATTAAAGGTTTCAGGTAAAAAGGTTACATACATGAGTGAGTGTGTGTCTGACGTCAGGGCATCCACTCCCGTCCAAAGAGAGCCTCCCTGGGGACACGTTCTTACACGGTGGGACACATGGCTGATCACCAACGGGGTAGAGAGCTATGACCTGAAATAAGAAAGAATGGTCACTTGGAGATTCATATTAAATATAAACGTAAGAATATTCTATCCTATGGTGTACCGTGGCTCCAATAGCCCAGGACTCCTCATCGTTGTTACCGACATCACTCTCAAGCAGTGGGCTGTCACAGCACGAATAGGACTTCATCACTGCTGAGAACACACACACACACACACACACACACACACACACACACACACACACACACACACACACACACACACACACACACACACACACACACACACACACACACACACACACACACACACACACACACACACACACACACACACACACACACACACACACACACACACTGTAATAACATATACTAAAAATACCTTCACTCGCGTCGTCCAATGTCCAAGAACTATTAACACTTTTTAGAAAATGCACTTTCCCCTATTTGAGACGCACCTATACCATTCATTTACAGCATTGTAAAAACCACACCAGTTCGATCGATCTGATTATAAACTTACCATAGATCCAAATCATCGCCCAGGTGGGATCCATGTTTAAGGTTATTAGTTATTACTTCGTGTTCCGTCGTGTAGAGTCGACTCCACTGCTGTCACTCAAGGCGTGGTGGGTGGTGGTGAGCGGTCAACGGTGCACGTTGACTGTTCAACACCGGAATGGTTTAACAGGAGTCAACAGGAGTTTTAAACGTTTCTATTTCAATCCGGATCTCCGTTAAGTTGTAACAAGAGGTGGTTCGGACTGGAACCTCGTACCAAAGAATGTATCGGGTAAAAAAATCGTGGTCTTAATCGTGGACGAATATCCGTGTCTCTTCCTTTCCCGCGGTACACCTCTGGTCCCGCACCACACCTCCTTTTATATGCTCCTGAACCGTGTCTGCCTTCTTGCATCATCACTGCGCCCAAACCATTTTGATGCATGTACTTGAAGAGTCACTAATTTGTGTGGGTGGAAATAGGCCAGCACTGGTCCTGGTTCAGCGGTTCATGTGAACATCAGCAAGAACATGTCACGAGTGGGATTGGTCGAGGGGACCCAGAACGCAGACCAAGACATTGGAGCTATAACATAAAGGCTAGGGATAGGCAAGGGATCGGGATCTGGATCTCCGGGACATCAACATGGCGATTCCGTCCAGAATGTACGACTTAACGTGAACAACGTATGACGTGCAGTAAGACGTACGACCTAACGCTGGGGTAACGGGAAGCCAGGGTCTATATACCCCAGGTGATTAACAATTAGACAAGGCAATAGCTGACAGGTGTGTGTGTGTGTGTGCGCCGCCAGCGCACGTGGCTTGGCCACGCCCCCTGCCAACCACCGTAACCGTGACAGAACACTCAATTTAACAAAGAAAACCCAAGAATGGCAGGGTTAGGGTTAGCTGAATAACAACATAACATAACTGATACCATGGACTAATAACCATTACCGTAGACTAATAACTGATACGATATACTAATAACTGATAATAGACCTACCATAGTGATGCCGTGTGGCACTTGATGTCACAATGGCTTCAGGAGGAGCTGGACACTCTCGTCCAATGAAATCCACAATCTTGTCCGGCTCACCTCCCATCTGTCAAGTAAGACATTTTCATTTCACACAGGAATTCAAACAGACCGAGCAACCTGATTGGTCAACTAAACCTTTAGTCAACGGGAACAGTCTGTAATTGGTCAACTAAACCTAACGCAAAGAGACCTGCCACCATTGTAGGTCAACGGGAAAATTTGGATTCATTCAGTTAGGATCTCAACGTTTTTACTTGTTTACGATTGTCAACAGCAAACTTCACCCCAGTCAGTAACTGCAGTCAAGTGCACTACCATCAGTTGGGTCTTTTCATGACTTAGTTGTTTTAATTAAATATATAATAATAATAACCATGGATGCATGTGAGGACAGTGGCTGAAAACACCAGTCTGGGCGAACGGTGGCCCTCTTGCCCACAGTAGGCCTAATCAGCAGAAGAAATAAATCAGAAATAGAAAAGACAGAACCGTGTACTTTGAGATTCCATCTCGACAGAGGATGGATATAAACTTCCAGAGCAAAGACAACTGCTACATGTTTGGTCCCCACCTAACAGTTGAACACAACACATTTACAGGGAAGCGGACTGCAGTGATACTTAATTAAATATAAAAATATTAAATCAAGCAAATCTAGTTGCTCTTATTATACACAACCAATGTTTCTGTCTGACAATGTTTGAGCTCTTTGATTGTTATGTGCTCCGTTTTGTCAAACGTCAGCCAGGTCAATAAGTCAGAAGGCACACCTCGAATACATAGTAAATGTAAGTATAATAACAGCATGACACGTGTATATGCTACTATACTATTAAAGGTTTCAGGTAAAAAGGTGTAAAAGGTTACATACATAATAAGCCGTGAGTGTGACGTCAGGGCATCCACTCCCGTCCAAAGAGAGCCTCCCTGGGGACACGTTCTTACACGGTAAGACACATGGCTGATCACCAACGGGGTAGAGAGCTATGACCTGAAATAAGAAAGAATGGTCACTTGGAGATTCATATTAAATATAAACGTAAGAATAATCTATCCTATGGCGTACCATGTCTCCAATAGCCCAGAACTCCTCATCGCTGTTACCGACATCACTCTCAAGCAGTGGGCTGTCACAGCACGAATAGGACTTCATCACAACGTTCGCACTGGTAGCACACACTGCTGAGAACACACACACACACACACACACACACACACACACACACACACACACACACACACACACACACACACACACACACACACACACACACACACACACACACACACACACACACACACACACACACACACACACAATAGGGAATTTCCATTAGTCATCATCTCAGTGATATGTTTCAATCGCTTATTTAACAGCACCTAATAGTGTTTAATTAATAGTGTAAAAATACTTTCACTCGCGTCGTCCAATGTCCAAGAACTATTAACACTTTTTAGAAAATGCACTTTTCCCCTTTTTGAGACGCACCTCGATACCATTCATTTACAGCATTGTAAAAACCACACCAGTTCGATCGATCTGATTATAAACTTACCATAGATCCAAATCATCGCCCAGGTGGGATCCATGTTTAAGGTTATTAGTTATTATTTTGTGTTCCGTCGTGTAGCGTCGACTCCACCACAAGCCGTGGTGGGTGGTGGTGAACGGTACACCGTCCAATGGTTGAACAGGAGTCACCTGAGTTTTAAACGTTTCTATTTCAATCCGGATCTCCGTTAAGTTGTAACAAGAGGTGCCCTTGGTATCGCCGAGGTTCGGACTGGAACCTCGTACCAAAGAATGTATCGGGTAAAAAAAATCGTGGTCTTAATCGTGGACGAATATCCGTGTCTCTTCCTTTCCCGCGGTACACCTCTGGTCCCGCACCACACCTCCTTTTATAGAGACCGTCTCAGACGTCAAATATACGACTCATACGTCACTCCCCCCCCCCCCTCCCCTCTCCTCCAACTCCCGTTCTGAGGAGCCCTCCGTGTTTAACACACACACACACACACACACACACACACACACACACACACACACACACACACACACACACACACACACACACACACACACACACACACACACACACACACACATTCCATTAGTCTTCATCTCAGTGATATGTTTCAATAGCTCATTTAACAGCACCTAATAGTGTTTAATTAATAGTGTAAACATACTTTCACCCGCATGTGTCGTCCAATGTCCAACAAGAACTATTAACACTTTTAAGAAAATATAATAATTATATATATATATATATATGCCGTTTGAAATATTGTGGTGAGATTTTGGCCAAAAAAAGGTTGTAAGTGGGATTTTATTCTTGCCTCCTTCTGAACATATCTTGACATGGCAGCCGTCGATAGCCCGCCCTGCAAACCCAGCCGATGGACGATTAAAAATGCAAATGTTAAAAATGATTCAAATGTTTATTGTATATAGTTGTAAATGTTATAGATTATTAAAATACAAATTCATATGTTGTTAATAGATAAATGCATGAAATTAACAAATAACATGAAAAAACAATTCAACAATTTATTTTTCTAATTTATTCAAATTCATTTGATTTATTATTATATTATATACTATTTACAATTCTTTCCAAAAGGGAAAACAGTCGTTCTGTCTTCCTCTGCTCTGCCTCTCGCTGTAATCTCATGTCCTCCCTCATCAGCTCTATAAACTCTTCATCTCTCCCTCTCTTCCTTCTTGCTGGCTCTGGCTCCTTTCCTCCTCCTCCTGGTCACCCACTGCTGAACTTGGCCCTGGTGTGTCCTCAGGGATGGAGGCAACCAGGACAGGGGGTGCAATGGAATGGCTCTGTCCCAACACCTCATCCATGAGGACAAACCACGGCCAAGTTGCAGCAGTGTGTTTCCCGCTCACACCTTCTCCTGACCCTGGACATTTGCAATCCTAAGGCAGAGGAAATCACTCATGGCAGTTAACAACATCAGCAAAAGTGCATCCTTTTTTTTTTTAGGTTGTCCCATTTTTTTTTGGCCTGCATGGGCTTTACAAAATTTATATATATATATATATATAAATCAGTGTCGAAGCGTGTCTATCACAACTGGACCTTCTGTAGACCAGGGGTTCCCCAACTTTTCAGCCCGCAACCCCCCCCCCCCACACACACACACACACACACACACACACACACACACACACTATCACCGTCCGACGGGGGGGGGGGATATGTCGCGATCGCGAACATCGTGTGTGGCTTTTTTTCAATGATGATACTGTCGTGAATCTGTGGGAATCAGAATTCCTTTATTTGTCACTCACGTTATTATTAATAATAATACAAATGATAAAAAATTAATCAAAAATAATAATTAAAAAAAATAAATAAATAAATGGGTCACATCAAAAGGATTCTGAAAACATCTTGCGACCCCCCCTCGGGGTCCCGCGACCCCCACTTTGGGAACCCCTGCTGTAGACCACAACCCCCCCCCCCCCCCCCACCCCATTCGAAAATTCCGTTGTTCTAGTCAGACTGACGTCGCGGAGGAGTCACTTTATGCCTTATCTCATTTAGGAAGATGTAAGATTGTCGCAGCCAATTTCCAAGTGTACCATAGTTGGTAAAGCAGTGTCCATGTGGTGAAGTAACAGCCCATCATCTTCGCCTTCGCCATTTTGACGTAAAATCCTACGTAGAAACAACGTAGCACTACGCTAGATCCCCTCTCGCTCCAGCCAGTAGACCTTCTAGCTCCCTATTGAGCTGTGGGGAAATCTGAAAGAATACGCCCATTGGCTACAAATCACGATATGATTGGTTGATCAAATTGTCAATCCAAACGTACGCTCTCATTCAGTCTGAGGGCCAAAGTCATCGGGAATACTTTGGTTGAAGGATATTCTTCCCAGCAACCTAGAAAAATATCTGATTGGTTGCATTGTTTTTCCAACACAAAACCACTCGTGCATGGACCGAGAAAGACAAACAAATCAAGGTAACACTGTAATATAACAGATAACAACACAGATACCATTCTCATTTATTCATTTGATTTAAATTTTGATTAAATTTGATTAAATTGTATTACATTTTATTAATAGAATTAATTCAATTTTGTTTGTTTCATCTGAGAGTTCCAGGGTCTTCTCTGAATACCTTGAAGGCCCTGACGCTTCACCACTGATATAAATATATATATATATTTGATATATACGGTATATATGCTCCTGAACCGTGTCTGCCTTCTTGCATCATCACTGCGCCCAAACCATTTTGATGCATGTACTTGAAGAGTCACTAATTTGTGTGGGTGGAAATAGGCCAGCACTGGTCCTGGTTCAGCTGGGATGTTTTCTTTCATCTGCTGGAATGCTCTGTCATGCGTTGTGTCCCATTTGAACTCTGTGTCTTGTCGTAGCCGGTGTCTCAGTGGTGCACTCAGGTTGGGAGCGAATCTGGCGAGGTAGTTCACCATCCCGAGTAGGATCTCCAGCTCAGCCTCGTTCTCTGGTGGTTTCATGTCTCTGACTGCTTTCACCTTGAGTGTCTGGTGGTAGGCCTTCAGCTGTCAGCTTGTGTCCGAAGAAGCTCACTTCAGAGACGCAGATGCGGCACTTGTCTGGGTTTTGTTTCAGCCCTCTCTCTTTGGTGCGGCTGAGCATGGCTCTGAGGTTGTGATCATGTTCCTCTTTAGTCTTACCGAACACGACGATGTCGTCCACTATGCCGGCCACTCCCTCAAGGCCCTCGTAGGTCTCGTCTATCCGCCTCTGGAATTCCTGTGCAGACATGACGAAGGGGAGCCTGAGGAAACGGTACCTGCATTGTCCAACGTTAGCTCCGGTCCGTGACTCAGCAGCTTTTCCCGTACTCTTGGCGAGTTGGTAGCAAACACTATACGGTCTCTGACCATCTCCTCTCTATTAGCATAGCCACAGTCTTTTACTAGAAGTTTTAGCTCTGTCACAAAGTGCTCAAAAGACTCACCGCTCCCTTTCCTTTTTCATGGAGTTCGTACCGAGCAAAGATGGGGTTGTCTTTCGGCGTGAGGTATGCTGTAAATCTGCATCTGTACGTTTTTAGCAACTTAGTCAGTGTCCATGTATTACTGATGTCCCGTCCTTTGTCCCCGATCCAAAGCAGAAGAAAACTGCATTTCTCCTCTTCCGATTTCCCTTTTAAAGGGGGATGGGAAGATGCCTCCTTTGTGACAGGATGCTCAACCAACGAGATAAAGAACCCAGAACTACATTTTAACAAACTGCCCAACCGCAAAAATGTCACAGTTTTTAGACATGAAATGCTTACTCCCCATTCCCTCCCGCAGTATTATAAGTAATAGTGCTTTTCTAAAACACTAAAGGCCTACTATAAAGATACTGTACACAATAATAAATAACAATAAAGTGACTGATGGATGATATGTACATCTTCCTGTCAGGTCAGCATTTATTGGGTAACGATTATGTTCATGTTTATATACTTTTGATGACAGTTTGCTATATCCAATGTTATGTATGTATATATATATATATATATATAACAAAGAACAGTCCAGCAGTCTGAGTCTATTTGACTTTTTCCTTTTCTTTTCCCATTCTAATTTTATTTTAAAAGTCTACTGAAAGTCCAATCATGCCTCCCAATACATTGCTGGCCCAACTGGACCACAGTCTGGTCTCTCTCCTCTTAACAAGAGAGTCATCTTTCCTTCTCAATGGGTTTCATACGCACACATTCAAAGAGTCATTTTAAAACGTCCCCTCGGATACAACCTAGTGAGTAACATCCTTGTAGCTGTATGTGGATCGCTAGCTAAACCCTTAGCAGTTTATTAAGCCCTCATAAGCTTCCATTGACTTGATTAACCATTCAACAAAAGAGAAAAACTAAGTTGTATTTTATTTATTAAGCTGGGAGGAGGGAACAGAAAGAAGAAGCAACGAGGCAATAATATCAGTGCAGACCTTAGAAAGACCAACATGGACAAACAATGGAACTCAGTAAAGTGATCATAGTGTCACTTATAAATATAATGCTATACATTAAGGGCTTTGCTACATATCATGTGCTTGTCTAAGATCCATAGATCCATATTATTGCATATCAAGGTTATTTATTTATTAACAACAAATAGACCCAGAATATAGATCATATAAATAGACTAATAGAAAGTGTCTAGACAGTGGAAGGACAGTATTTTGTAGGCACATTTAACTTTGTTTTAAACCAAAAAAAAGCACAAAGGCACTGACCTGGTTACATGCACACTAAAATCATTTGAAGGAAAAATAAAGCTTACAAAATGGAAACTGCATACATTCAGTATTTATCATAACAGGTTATGTCCCAATGCGAGGTTAAAGACCTCATTGGGAATACTGTATGAGTGCCCTACTGCCGTCAGGCCATCCAGTAGAAACCAACCGTCCCTCACATTGCTTTGGCTTCGTCAGTCAGTGCGGTCGAGGCTTGGATATTGTATGCTCAACACCAGCATGGTACCTTCTGGTTAAAAATGTATTTTGGTAGAAACGAGCAACATTTAAAAAAGCAGTTGATGACTGTTGATGATCTGGTAAAATCACAACCGTCACACTTGCTTTATGGCAGTTATGTCAAACGGTCCGACCCCCTTGGTATTGGAAACCACCAACGTGTGGAACAAAGGATCCCAGGACAGCTGGTTTGAGCATGGCTGTGTGTTGGTGCCCCAAAAGGACGGTACAAAAGTGGAGCTTTGGACTGGTTAACACATCGGGATATAACTTAACTATAACTATAACCTCCCCTATAAGCTTCTTTTTTTAAATAACTTCAGGTTTAATTGGTCAGAGCCAATTAAGCAATGATGGTTGTGCTGTGGCTGTTTGTATCCTGGATCCGGATCCAAAATACTTTCTAGTGTGGTGGGGGTGTGCGGTTGTTCTATATTCCAACTGTTGTTCTCTGGTCATGTAGCACCAATTTCATACTTTTGTTCCGCCTTTCTACTGCATAGACGGCCCTGTTTTATGAAAAGCCCTGCTTTCCAGTAGAAAATACTTCTTTAATTCTGAAACTCTTTTGTGTAAACACCAGCACATACATAACATACAGTACATAAGCGGCATGAGGTGGGGCCAAACCATAACGACACTGTAGTAAAAATATGATCTATTGCGTCTGTGATCAGATCAATAACTTTGTCTTTGATCAATACAAAGTGGGGTGCCCTGACAGGGAGCAGTGCATTGGAATCCTATTACTTATTAGCACTTCAAAATAATAAGAATAATCACATGATCGAACCTTTCGTTCATCAAAGCAACTGTACGCTGCTAGTCAAACTGTGTTCAGGGCCTTCCTAAAACATTCTAAACAGAGACAGGAAAGGAGGACATAAAGTGCAGCAGAAGGAGATAGAGATAATGATGAAAACCTCCTCTGGTCCAGGAGATGATGGTGTGAGTAGAACCGGCTCAGCGTGGGATGACCTTGATGGGGTCCTCACGCTTGGAATGAAATCCAAAGACAACCAATCACCAGCAGCAGGAAGCCAGGTGTCCAGGCTACAGTGAGTAATAAACAAACAATAACATTAAATATAATATGCAATATACATGATATTGTACCATGACATTGTTTTGGGAGACACTTTTACAATACAGTGAGTGCATATATCCATAGCTTGGATCCAATCCCGCACCCTGGCCTGATTAACGCCAACTGGTGTTAGCCCAGCAGCTCAACTGGTGTGGCTGGTGTTGCATTGCACTGCACAGTAACTGCACTGTAGGCAGATACGTGCAGTTGTGTGAACATGAGCAAGAACATGTCACGAGTGGGATTGGTCGGGGGGACCCAGAACGCAGACCAAGACAGTGGAGCTATAACATAAAGCTTTATTTAAAACACAACACAACTCAAACATAACACGAGAGAGATCAGGGACAGTCCAGGGGTCTGGGTACCGGGAGGTCGATCCGCGGAGTACCGGCAGGTAGTAGACCGGCGAGTAGTCCGGGATGGGCGAAGAGTCTGGGTACCGGGAGGTCGGAATAGCGACAGGTACCAGACATGTAATTATAATTACCGGGGAGCTCGTATCGAGAGTAACGCGAGACAGGCGGGATAGGCAAGGGATCGGGATCTGGATCTCCGGGACATCAACGTGGCGATTCCGTCCAGAATGTACGACTTAACGTGAACAACGTATGACGTGCAGTAAGACGTACGACCTAACGCTGGGGTAACGGGAAGCCAGGGTCTATATACCCCAGGTGATTAACAATTAGACAAGGCAATAGCTGACAGGTGTGTGTGTGTGTGTGTGCCCCTGCCAACCACCGTAACCGTGACAGAACACTCAATTTAACAAAGAAAACCCAAGAGTGGCAGGGTTAGGGTTAGCTGAATATGAAACATAACATAACTGATACCATGGACTAATAACCATTACCATAGACTAATAACTGATACAATATACTAATAACTGATAATAGACCTACCATAGTGATGCCGTGTGGCATTTGAGTGATGCCGATGTGGCCCACTTGATGTCACAATGGCTTCAGGAGGAGCTGGACACTCTCGTCCAATGAAATCCACAATCTTGTCCGGCATATGTCCCTTTTGAAGTAAGACATTTTCATTTCACACAGGAATTCAAACTGACCGAGCAACCTAATTGGTCAACTAAACCTTTTGTCAACGGGAACAGTCTGTAATTGGTCAACTAAACCTAACGCAAAGAGACCTGCCACCATTGTAGGTCAACGGGAAAATTTGGATTCATTCAGTTAGGATCTCAACGTTTTTACTTGTTTATGATTGTCAACAGCAAACTTCACCCCAGTCAGTAACTGCAGTCAAGTGCACTGCCATCAGTTGGGTCTTTTCATGACTTAGTTGTACCTTGTTTAAATTAAATATATCATAATAATAACCATGGATGCATGTGAGAACAGTGGCTGAAAACACCAGTCTGGGCGAACGGTGGCCCTCTTGCCCACAGTAGGCCTAATCAGCAGAAGAAATAAATCAGAAATAGAAAAGACAGAACCGTGTACTTTGAGATTCCATCTCGACAGAGGATGGATATAAACTTCCAGAGCAAAGACAACTGCTGCATGTTTGGTCCCCACCTAACAGTTGAACAACACATTTACAGGGAAGCGGACTGCAGTGATACTTAATTTAATATTAAATCAGACAAATCTAGTTGCTCTTATTATTCACAACCAATGTTTCTGTCTGACAATGTTTGAGCTCTTTGATTGTTATGTGCTCCGGTCAATAAGTCAGAAGGCACACCTCGAATACATCGTAAATGTAAGTATAATAACAGCATGAGACGTGTATATGCTACTATACTATTAAAGGTTTCAGGTAAAAAGGTTACATACATGAGTGAGTGTGTGTCTGACGTCAGGGCATCCACTCCCGTCCAAAGAGAGCCTCCCTGAGGACACGTCCTTACACGGTGGGACACATGGCTGATCACCAACAGGATAGCGAGCTATGACCTGAAATAAGAAAGAATGGTCACTTGGAGATTCATATTAAATATAAACGTAAGAATATTCTATCCTATGGCGTACCCTGTCTCCAGTAGCCCAGGACTCCTCATCGCTGTTACCGGCATCACTCTCAAGCAGTCTGTCACAGCACGAATAGGACTTCATCACGTCATCAACGTTCGCACTGGTAGCGCACACTGCTGAGCACACACACACACACACACACACACACACACACACACACACACACACACACACACACACACACACACACACACACACACACACACACACACACACACACACACACACACACACACACACACAATAGGGAATTTCCATTAGTCATCATCTCAGTTATATGTTTCAATAGCTTATTTAACAGCACCTAATAGTGTTTAATTAATAGTGTAAAAATACTTTCACTCGCGTCGTCCAATGTCCAAGAACTATTAACACTTTTTAGAAAATGCACTTTTCCCCTATTTGAGACGCACCTATACCATTAATTTACAGCATTGTAAAAACCACACCAGTTCGATCGATCTGATTATAAACTTACCATAGATCCAAATCATCGCCAAGGTGGGACCCATGTTTAAGGTTATTAGTTATTATTTCGTGTTCCGTCGTGGAGCGTCGACTCCACTGCTGTCACTCAAGCCGTGGTGGGTGGTGGTGAACGGTACACCGTCCAATGGTTGAACAGGAGTCACCTGAGTTTTAAACGTTTCTATTTCAATCCGGATCTCCGTTAAGTTGTAACAAGAGGTGGTTCGGACTGGAACCTCGTACCAAAGAATGTATCGGGTAAAAAAATCGTGCTCTTAATCGTGGACGAATATCCGTGTCTCTTCCTTTCCCGCAGTACACCTCTGGTCCCACACCACACCTCCTTTTATAGAGACCGTCTCATACGTCACTTCCCCCCCCCCCCTCCCCTCTCCTCCAACTCCCGTTCTAACACACACACACACACACACACACACACACACACACACACACACACACACACACACACACACACACACACACACACACACACACACACACACACACACACACACACACACACACATTCCAAAGGTCTTCATCTCAGTGATATGCAGATGAGGCGGGTTCAGAGGGAGCTGAAGGAGAGGATCCAGCAGGGCAAAGACAACTGGAGGAAGCTGGAGCACAAACTTCAGCAGAACAACCTGAAGGATGTGTGGAGTGGCATGAGGAGCATCACTGGCTACAAACAACCTGGTAGCCAGACAATAGGGGGGGGGTCCTGATCGGGCCAACGAGTTGAATTTGTTTTTCAATAGATTCAATGAGTAGGCTCCGGTCTACCCCCCCTCCCCCAGCCCCTCTACAACCATTCCCTTCCAGCCCCCCAGCCCTGCTGTCCCCCCTCCCCCACCGTCCCTCTCCAGCATCAACATACCTGTTCTCTCTCCCCCACCACCACTACCTCACCCCTCCCCCATCAACACAACAGAGACTCTTCCTGCCCCCACACACGGCACACAGGCTCCATGCAGGCTGTGCAGGCTCCATCCAGGCAAGGCTGCAGGTCCTGACGGCTCTCAAAACATGTGGAATATGCAGGCTCCATCCAGGCAAGGCTTCAGGCCTGACGGCTCTCAAAACATGTGGAATGTGCAGGCTCCATCCAGGCAAGGCTGCAGGTCCTGACGCGTCAGCCCGAGGGTCCTCAAAACATGTGCTGCCCAGCTGAGTGGAGTCCTGCAGCAGTACATCTTCAACCTGAGCATGAGACTGGAGAGGGTCCCTGTGCTGTGGAAGACATCCTGCCTGGTGCCGGTTCCGAAGAAGGCACGTCCCAGCACCTCAAACGACTACAGACCGGTGGCGCTGACGTTGGCAGACGCCAACAAGATCAGCAGGATTGTCAGGAAGGCTGGCGCTGTCCTGGGGGTCCAGCTGGACTCCTTGTTGGTGGTGTCTGAGAGAAGGATGCTGCGCAAGCTGCGTAGTATCCTTGACAACAACTCTCACCCTCTCCATCAGGTGCTGACCTCATATAGAAGCACCTTTAGCAACAGACTCATTCCACCCAGGTGCACCACAGAACGCCATAGGAGGTCCTTTCTTCCTGTGGCCATTAGACTCTTTAACTCATCTACCGGGTCGTGAGAGGGACAGTGGAGACTCAGTGACCTGAGGCCAACGTACTTATTATTATTATTTTTTGGTCAACGCACTGTAAATCATCTCATTGTAACTTTGCACTGTAATTCTACTTCAAATTCTAATTCACTTTTCACTTTACACATGTCACTTTTCAGTTGAGTTATTTATTAATATATTATTTTGCCAATTGGCAACTGTTGCACCTTAATTTCCCTCGGGATTAATAAAGTAATCAGAATCAGAATCTGAATGTTTCAATAGCTCATTTAACAGCACCTAATAGTGTTTAATTAATATTGTAAACATACTTTCACCCGCATGTGTCGTCCAATGTCCAAGAACTATTAACACTTTTAAGAAAATATAATAATTATATATGTATAATTATTATATTTTCTAAAATATAAAATATAATAATATATATTTTCCAAAATAAATCTCACCACAATATTTCAAACCGCATATATATATATATACATATAATATATATATATAATATATATATATATATGCGGTTTGAAATATTGTGGTGAGATTTATTTTGGAAAATATATATTATTATATTTTATATATTTTTTCTAAAATATAATAATATATATTTTCCAAAATAAATCTCACCACAATATTTCAAACCGCATATATATATATATATATATATATATATGCCGTTTCAAACCGCATATATATATATATATATATATATATATATATATATATGCCGTTTCAAACCGCATATATATATATATATATATATATATATATATGCCGTTTGAAATATTGTGGTGAGATTTATTTTGGCCAAAAAAAGGTTGTAAGTGGGATTTTATTCTTGCCTCCTTCTGAACATATCTTGACATGGCAGCCGTCGATAGCCCGCCCTGCAAACCCAGCCGATGGACGATTAAAAATGCAAAAGTTCAAAATGATTCAAATGTTTATTGTATATAGTTGTTAATGTTATAGATTATTAAAATACAAATTCATATGTTGTTAATAGATAAATGCATGAAATTAACAAGTAACATGAAAAAACAATTCAACAATTTACTACAATATACTATTTACAATTCTTTCCAAAAGGGAAAACAGTCGTTCTGTCTTCCTCTGCTCTGCCTCTCGCTGTAATCTCATGTCCTCCCTCATCAGCTCTATAAACTCTTCATCTCTCCCTCTCTTCCTTCTTGCTGGCTCTGGCTCCTTTCCTCCTCCTCCTGGTCACCCACTGCTGAACTTGGCCCTGGTGTGTCCTCAGGGATGGAGGCAACCAGGACAGGGGGTGCAATGGAATGGCTCTGTCCCAACACCTCATCCATGAGGACAAACCACGTCAAACCAAGTTGCAGCAGTGTGTTTCCCGCTCACACCTTCTCCTGACCCTGGACATTTGCAATCCTAAGGCAGAGGAAATCACTCATGGCAGTTAACAACATCAGCAAAAGTACATACTTTATTTTTTTTAGGTTGTCCCATTTCTTTTAGCCTGCATGGGCTTTACAAAATTTATATATATAAATATATATATATATATATATATATATATATACGGTATATATGCTGTTGCTCTTGGAAAAAAAGTTTGTAAGGAATATGTGAGTATAGTATATGAAGTGATATTTATATTCCTCTTCTCCTCCAGGGTAGCAAGGGAGATCGTGGCCTGAGGGGACCCAGAGGGAGAGTGGGACTTGAGGTGAGTGGACCTCGACCTTCTACTAGTACCATCAACCACATGACCCCTGACCCCCTACTAGTATCATCAACCACATGACCCCTGACCCCCTACTAGTACCATCAACCACATGACCCCTGACCCCCTACTAGTACCATCAACCACATGACCCCTGACCCCCTACTAGTATCATCAACCACATGACCCCTGACCCCCTACTAGTACCATCAACCACATGACCCCTGACCCCCTACTAGTACCATCAACCACATGACCCCTGACCCCCTACTAGTATCATCAACCACATGACCCCCTACTAGTACCATCAACCACATGACCCCTGACCCCCTACTAGTACCATCAACCACATGACCCCTGACCCCCTACTAGTATCATCAACCACATGACCCCCGACCCCCTACTAGTATCATCAACCACATGACCCCTGACCCCCTACTATTACCATCAACCACATGACCCCTGACCCCCTACTAGTACCATCAACCACATGACCCCTGACCCCCTACTAGTACCATCAACCACATGACCCCCTACTAGTACCATCAACCACATGACCCCTGACCCCCTACTAGTACCATCAACCACATGACCCCTGACCCCCTACTAGTATCATCAACCACATGACCCCCGACCCCCTACTAGTACCATCAACCACATGACCCCTGACCCCCTACTAGTACCATCAACCACATGACCCCCGACCTCCTACTAGTACCATCAACCACATGACCCCGACCCCCTACTAGTAGCATCAACCACATGACCCCTGACCCCCTACTAGTACCATCAACCACATGACCCCCGACTAGTACCATCAACCACATGACCCCCGACCTCCTATGAATACCATCAACCACATGACCCCCGACCCCCTACTAGTACCATCAACCACATGACCCCTGACCCCCTACTAGTACCATCAACCACATGACCCCCGACTAGTACCATCAACCACATGACCCCTGACCCCCTACTAGTACCATCAACCACATGACCCCGACCCCCTACTAGTACCATCAACCACATGACCCCTGACTAGTACCATCAACCACATGACCCCCGACCCCCTACTAGTACCATCATGCACATGACCCCCGACCTCCTACTAGTACCATCAACCACATGACCTCTTACTAGTACCATCAACCACATGACCCCTGACCCCTGTCATGAACCAAACTCAAGGTACAGACAAAACAAGGCAGACCACACAAGTACTTGAGGAGTTTTAAAGAAAAGTAATTTTAATTATGCCATTAAGCTATTTACCAACAACAGGAATTAAAGAATGAATGGATCAGTAATATCAGTAATATAGTGAGTGCATGGGTGAGTCGGGGTGGTGCATGCAAGTGATACTCTGAGAAACAAATCAACCAAATGCACCAAAATGCAATGTCATGACCAGCTTGGAGGCGAGAGAGCAACAATGGAGAAGCCAGTCCTTTTATACCGGTGTGCCTCTTCCTCCTGACACACCTGATTAGGGTGTGTCTCATTGACAGGCTGTGGATGACAGACAGGTTAAACGAGATACTCAGGTATATCCCTGAGTTAACCTGTAGGAGAGGGATGGGGTTGTCACACCCCCTACTAGTACCATCAACCACATGACCCCCTACTAGTACCATCGACCACATGACCCCCTACTAGTACCATCAAACACATGACCCCTGACCCCCTACTAGTACCATCGACCACATGACCCCCTACTAGTACCATCGACCAATGACCCCTACTAGTACCATCGACCAATGACCCCCTATTAGTACCATCAAGTTTTTGCTAGGAGGAGCCGGGGGATCACTCTATAGACAAAGCCGTGGGGTTAATAACTAGTCTCCAAAAGCCAATGCCTTTGAAACAAGGAGGGAATGTGATAGAATCTACAGCATGGAATGTTTGGATTACAACCAACAAAAACAATGTTTTGTATACTGTGTATAATGTGTCTACTGCATAGAGTCTGGTGGGTGTCATGCCTCTCTCCACAGCACGCTCGTCTGTCTTCTACCCTGTCTGGCAGTATGTCTGTCTGTCTGTCTTGTCTTACATTGTCTTTTAACCCGAATCCTATCATCCTCATTGTCTGCAGGCTGATTCGTCGAACATCAGTCTGTCTGACTTTCTCTGCATATCTTCCTGTCATCCTCACAGCCGGTCTGCCTCACAGACCAGGCCAGCAGTCTGTCTGACTGTCTGTATTCTGTGTCTTCATAAACCTGTGGTGTCTTTATACAGCTGTGATGTGTCTGTTAACCTTCACCAGGGGACACAAGGAGAGCAGGGAGACGCGGGTGTTCCAGGAAAACAAGGACCCAAGGGACTCCAAGGACAGCCTGTGTGTATACGTCTGCCTTCATGTGACCTGTCGATTCAAATGACAACTCAGTACTACTGCAATGATAAACTCCTGAAGTTAGGCTTTTACGTGATGACAGTGGGAAGGGATACCTCTTCTATGTTCCTTCCTCAATCTGTCCTTTCTGATCCTATCTAGTTTTGGGGCAGTTTCTATGTGCTCAGATATCTTTTCCTCTGTGTTACAGGGGGCCAAAGGTGAGATCGGGACAGACGGTGAAAAGGCAAGGATTTAGGGCAAAGTGATGAGTGGATCTAGGCAGCTATGACTGTTTGGTTGAAGGGATGCTGGGAGGACACCAATAAAATAAAGAACAAAGAAAGCTGCTGTGCCTTAAACTAGTGGTTCTCAACCTCTTGAGCTGCCACCCTCACTACCCCCCCCCCCCCTCTGGAGTCACCCTCCAGAGACTCTGCAGTGACCCCCCCCCCTCTGGAGTCACCCTCCAGAGACTCTGCAGTGACCCCCCCCCCCTCTGGACTCACCCTTCAGAGACTCTGCAGTGACCCCCTCCCTCTGGACTCACTCTCCAGAGACTCTGCAGTGACCCCCCCCCTCTGGAGTCACCCTCCAGAGACTCTGCAGTGACCCCCCCCCCTCTGGACTCACCCTTCAGAGACTCTGCAGTGACCCCCTCCCTCTGGACTCACTCTCCAGAGACTCTGCAGTGACCCCCTCCCTCTGGACTCACCCTCCAGAGACTCTGCAGTGACCCCCTCCCTCTGGACTCACCCTCCAGAGACTCTGCAGTGACCCCCTCCCTCTGGACTCACCCTCCAGAGACTCTGCAGTGACCCCCTCCCTCTGGACTCACCCTCCAGAGACTCTGCAGTGACCCCCTCCCTCTGGACTCACCCTCCAGAGACTCTGCAGTGACCCCCTCCCTCTGGACTCACCCGCCAGAGTCTCTCAGTGATCCGCTTCGTGTGCATGTCTAAATGTGAATTGAGTAAATTATATAATTTGGAGATTTAATGGATAAATCACGCAAACAATATTTATTAAACCTATAAAAACGATATGGTCACGTATAATATGTGTGTATGCTATATATTATATATACTTTAGATCATGGGCCGGGGGCAATTGGTGGCCCGCTAGCCCGGAAGATTATTTTTAGAATAAAAACAATATCGGACCGACAGTCGCACATATAGGCTATAATGTCCCAATCGAGAATGCAGTGACATATTCCGCCAGGGCTGTACTGGTCATCCGGCATACCGTGCAGGCCTGGCCGACACAACCCCCCGTCAACGTTCGCCGCTGATGGCGCAGCGGTCCAAGGTAAGGATGTGGTTTCCTACCAGAAGAAGGTCCAGGTCTTTGTGCTGACATCACGTCCTCCCTGACCTGCACTTTAATCTGATGATGGTGGATTCTGTTGGGTTGATGGTTGATTGCATGGGGGCAAAGGTGGCTGTGGAGACAAGGGACAGGTAATACAAACACACACACACATGAATAAGTAACCTGTATCTTGATCCCCATGTTTTTCTTCATTACGTATCAGTATAAAAAAAATCTGTAGTATGTGTCACAATATTCCCCCTGCCTCCACCAGAGGGCAGCATCAACCCTCATTACATCTCCCCCACACCTGCAGCACATTATAATCAACCTGCCTGTTTAAGCCTACCCCCCCACACTCATACTTTGCCAGATTGTTCCTGATGACACCGACTCTCCAGCATTTACCCGGACTGATTCCCGTTGCCGACCCCGACTACGTCTCTGCCTGTCCCCCACTAGGTCTCTGCCTGTCCCCCACTACGTCTCTACCTGTCCCCCACTACGTCTCTACCTGTCCCCGTCTGTGTGTGGATATTGTAATAAAATCACAAACTGTCCTTGGTGTCCGTGTGCTGCATTTGGGTCCAAACCTAATCCGTGACAGTATGCAACTGTGAGTCACAGCTTTGAGGTTTGAAAGAAGCACCTGATATTTTGAATGCTCAAACTTAATAGGCAAATGCCATACGGCACAGTTTGGAAGTCTTGTGTCACTGCTGCTATGCGGATTGGAAGACATTTGTCTTGGTGCTGTGTGGCCTGTAACTATTAAAACAAGCCTGTTGACTGTTGAGAGAAAGGCTCCCTTGGTCGGGACGGCGTCCCCGGACCCGTCAGAACCCCCAGGATACAAGGACCCAGAGGGCCGCTTGGACCCCTTGCAAGGGCAATGCAGGGAAGGCTGGAGCCAAGGGGGCTCGGGTAACCATGGAGACCAGGGACTGGAGGGTCAGATAGGAGTGCAGGGCCAAAGAGGTACGTCATCAGGAGACTCCCCCATGATGCCGGCCCCGCCTCCTTCCCGCTCTCCTCCCTGTTATAGCCTCGTAAGCGACTGCACAGGCGCAGCAGGACTTGGCTTGGGAACCAGAAGGTCGCCAAGTCCCCGAAACACCGGGGCACTGCCGAGGTGCCCTTGAGCAAGGCACCAGACCCCTACACTGCTACCCGGGCGCTTTACATAAAAATAGCTGCCCACTGCTCCTAATACTAGGATGGGTTAAATGCAGAGAAACTAATGTCACTGTTTGTGTACATGTATGTGACCAATAAAGAGGATTCAATCCTACATTTAGATTTAGCAGCGCAGTGCGCTAACCCCTTAGCCAACGTTCCAACCCTCGGATGGATGACGTCAATGGTACAACGCTACAGGGGCAAAAAGTAGCAACAACAAAATAAGATGTCTAATCTTTGGTCTTAAATGACTCAATGTGAATGTTAATCTAAACATGGCCTGAATCCACTAGCATTGAGTGATCTTGGATGAGAAGCATATTTTCATATCATATAGTTTGACAACTTGTTATATTTTCTCAATAGGCTCCAAGGGACCCAAAGGATCTGTGGGTGGCGCTGGTCAAGGCCTTCCAGGGCATGATGGCCCCCAGGGTCTTGCAGGTAAGGGTCTGGTTGTCTTGGCTGCTGTACGCTGTAGTATTGTGTTATTCTCAGCCGTATTGTAGCGTGTTTTCAGTTGTCACACAACATGCATGCAGCGTGGGGTGGACGTCTAGGTTACTCTCACAGGTTTTTCTAATGGATATCAATCAATATTCATGCCAAGACACCCCTGGGCTGGGGTGGCGGAGGGCAGCTCTCCTCTCTATGTGAAGAACTGTATGTATGCTGGGTATGAACAGCAGTGTTGCTGAAAGGAGTTTAACATGACAAACAGGACATGACAAAGACACTTGACCTGGAGATAAAGCTCCCAGGTCAAGCAAACCCGATTCCCCGGTGCAGCAGGCCCTGCAGCACTCAAGCTTCCATTGACTTGATCAACTAAGACAAAAACTAAGTTGTATTTTATTTATTTAGTGTGGAGGAGGGAACAGAAAAAAGCAATGAGGCAATAATATCAGTGCAGACAAATAAAGACCAATAGACCAATAGCCAATATAGCTTATACATACAAACATAGCTTTCACATTCATACAATATAGCTTACACAATGGAACTCAAAGTAATCATGGAGTGTCACTTAAATATAATGCTACACATACATATCATGTGCTTGTCTAAGATCCATATTATTGCATATCAAGGTTTATATATTATTATCAAAAAATAGAGCCAGAATATAGATCATATAAATAGACTAATAGAAAGTGTCTAGACAGTATTTTGTAGGCCCCTTTAACTTTGTTAAACAAAAAAAAGGCACTGACTGTTTACATGCACACTAAAATAACAATTTGATCAATAAGAATAGAGCAATATTACAATAAAGCAATATTACAAAAGTTGCAACTGCATTCATTCAGTAATTGTCTATCATAACACAGAAAAAACACAAAAAAAGAAATCTGGTTTAATTGGCCAGAGCCAATTAGGCAATGATGGTTGTGCTTTGGCTGTTTGTATCCTGGATCCTAAATACTTCAGTGTGTCGGAGGTACGGTTGTTCTCTGGTCATGTAGCACCAATTTCATACTTTTGTTGCGCCTTTCTACTGCATAGACGGCTCCGTTTTATTTTTATTTTCTTTAATTCTGTAACTTTCGTCTAAACTCCAGCGGCTCGTACATAAGCGGCCTTCTTCTCGGCCCCTCCGGTCTTCAGGAGCCGGCCTTCTATCAATCCCAAACGTCAAAGAAATCAGCAGGGAATAGAGCGTTCTCCTGCCGTGCGCCCTATTTGTGGAACAGTCTGCCACCTGTAATCAGGGAAGCAGACCGTTGACATATTTAAATCTAAACTTAAAACTAGGAGTGCCCCTCAGCTCTCATTACAGCTAAATCCACCTGTTAGTCAGCACTAGCCTACCCCTTCTGCCGATAGGTACTAGACTAGAGGTTCTCTACATGTTCCATGTCCATCCTACCCCATCTAACCATACCGCAGTCTGCTTCTGTTCTCCAGTGTGCTGCTGTGATCCCCACCTGAAGGATACCGGCCAGCACCACACACTAATTATATTCTCATTTTAATATTTGTATATGGTGTATATTATATGTATATTATTATTTTTGTACTTTACTATGTACATTACTATAAGTCACTTATGGCACCCATGTCACTCCTAACCATCCCTGGAAGGAGGGATCCCCTTCCACTCTGCGTTCCTTCTCAAGATTTCTTCCTACGTAATTAAGGGAGTTTTTTCTTGCCCTTAGGGGGGCGAGGGTTTGGGGGGTGTTGTAAACATGTGGCCTGTGAAGCCCTTTGATACTTTAACTGTGACTAAGGGCTAGACTAATCAAATTTACTTGACTTGAGATAGAGCCAATGATGAAAACCTCCTCTGGGCTTGGTCCAGGAGATGATGCTGTGCGTAGAACCGGCTCAGTGTGGGATAACCTTGATGGGGTCCTCACGCTTGGAATGAAATCCAAAGACCACCAAACCACCAATCACCAGCAGCAGGAAGCCAGCTATCAAGACTACAGTGAGTAATAAACAACAAACAATAACATTAAATATAATATGCAATATACATGATATTGTACCATGACATTGTTTTGGGAGACACGTTTAGCACCTTTACAATACTGTGAGTGCATATATCCACAGCATGGATCCAATCCCTCACCCTGGCCTGATTAACACAACCTGCTGTTAGCCCAGCAGCTCAACTGGTGTGGCTGTGAGGGTGCATGTATGCCCAGGCATTTACTGGTGGTGAACACATATGATCACACTGCTTAATGTGTGGACGGATGCATTTATACAGGACTAGAAATTCAAAGAACATTGCACTGCACAGTCACTGCACTGTAGGCAGATACGTGCAGTTGTGTGAAGCAAGAACACTCAATTTAATAAAGAAAATCAGAGAGTGGCAGGGTTAGGGTTAGCTGAATATTCCAAACAACATAACATAACTGATACCATGGACTAATAACCATTACCATAGACTAATAACTGATACAATATACTAATAACTGATAATAGACCTACCATAGTGATGCCGTGTGGCACTTGATGTCACAATGGCTTCAGGAGGAGCTGGACACTCTCGTCCAATGAAATACACAATCTTGTCCGGCATATGTCCCTTCTGAAGTAAGACATTTTCATTTCACACAGGAATTCAAACAGACCGAGCAACCTGATTGGTCAACTAAACCTTTAGTCAACGGGAACAGTCTGTAATTGGTCAACTAAACCTAACGCAAAGAGACCTGCCACCATTGTAGGTCAACGGGTCAACGTTTTTACTTGTTTATGATTGTCAACAGCAAACTTCACCCCAGTCAGTAACTGCAGTCAAGTGCACTGCCATCAGTTGGGTCTTTTCATGACTTAGTTGTTTTAATTAAATATATAACAATAATAACCATGGATGCATGTGAGAACAGTGGCTGAAAACACCAGTCTGGGCGAACGGTGGCCCTCTTGCCCACAGTAGGCCTAATCAGCAGAAGAAATAAATCAGAAATAGAAAAGACAGAACCGTGTACTTTGAGATTCCATCTCGACAGAGGATGGATATAAACTTCCAGAGCAAAGACAACTGCTACATGTTTGGTCCCCACCTAACAGTTGAACAACACCGTTACAGGGAAGCGGACTGCAGTGATACTTAATTTAATATTAGAAATATTAAATCAAACTAATCTAGTTGCTCTTATTATTCACAACCAATGTTTCTGTCTGACAATGTTTGAGCTCTTTGATTGTTATGTGCTCCGTTTTGTCAAACGTCAGCCAGGTCAATTAGTCAGAAGGCACACCTCGAATACATAGTAAATGTAAGTATAATAACAGCATGACACGTGTATATGCTACTATACTATTCAAGGTTTCAGGTAAAAAGGTGTAAAAGGTTACATACATAATAAGCCGTGAGTGTGACGTTAAAGCATCCGATCCCGTCCAAAGAGAGCTTCCCTGAGGACACGTTCTTACACGGTGGGACACATGGCTGATCACCGGGGTAGATAGCTATGACCTGAAATAAGAAAGAATGGTCACTTGGAGAGTCATATTAAATATAAACGTATGAATATATGAATATACTATTCTATGGCTTACCTTGTTTCCAATATTCCACACCTCCTCATCGCTGTTACCGACATCACTCTCAAGCAGTGGGCTGTCACAGCACGAATAGTTGGACTGCATCACACTGGTAGCAGACACTGAACACACACACACACACACACACACACACACACACACACACACACACACACACACACACACACACACACACACACACACACACACACACACACACACACACACACACACACACACACACACACACACTTAGTCTTCATCTCAGTGATGTTTCAATAGCTCATTTAACAGCACCCAATAGTGTTTTATAATAGTGTAAACATACTTTCACCCGCATGTGTCGTCCAAGGTCCAAGAACTATTAACACTTAAAAAAAATGAAAATGACCTTACTTTGACGCACATACGCCATTCATTTACAGCATTGTAAAACAAAACCAGTAATGCATAAACTTCGATCGATCTGATTCTATACTTACCATGGAACCAAATCAGCACCCAGGTGGGATCCATGTTGAACTCCTCTGTGTTCTGTTATCTCCTCTTATCTCCGTTAAAGTGCTTGGTGTTATCCAGCGTGTTGGACACATGTCACACGGAGCATCATAATTATGCGACGAGCCTCTTCCTGTATCTCCTCGTCTCCTCTGACGCCAAGAGAGAAGATGCTTCAGGGTGAGTAATGACGGTAGACGGGTTGTCTAAACGTATTCTCCCTAACATGAACATTAATAACGAGGAGACGGTAGACAGCAACAGTAAAGACATGTGAGCTAATCAGAACCGGTACATTCAAATCTCCCGCGCTAAACATTACCCAGCACCTGGGTTGAATTGGCTTAAAGGAGCTGTAACGCCATCTGTCCAGTCAATGTCTTGTTGCAAGTTCGAATATTCTTTGAATTGCACTATACATACTATTTATTGATTCATTTAGTCTAATTTATTCGAGGTACTTTCTTTGCATATGAGACCTGATAGCGCCAGAACCTTCACTAATGGGAGCTGAAACTGTAAGTTGACCTTGAAGGTCATCCCAGGCTGCAAACTGAAGGGCTTTTTTACCCATCTCCGTTGTAGCTCTATACTTAAACCAGCATAATTGGTATTTGTATGTTCTATATTCCCTGATTTAAGCAACACCCAAGCTCCTCGGTGAGTCTGGAGCAGACATAGGGGGAGGCTATAGGGTGTGAGCTGAAGTGGTTTACTGAGGATGAATTCACATTGTTCGCCAATGGAGATTACATTACATTACATTACAGGCATTTAGCAGACGCTTTTATCCAAAGCCACTTACAATAGTGGAAGGTAAGAGAACAACTCATCACCAGAAGTCAAAAATGCATTTCATTTCTAACAAGTCTCCAAGAACTGAACCAGTGCTCAGGTAGTACAATAAGTTCAGGTAAAAATACAGTATAGGAAAAGTACAATAAGGTGACAAAAAATATATAACAATATCTAGAACAATATCTATATATCTATAATCTACTTATTGATCTGATTATCGATTTAGCGCTATGAGACAGATACGTTTTTGGCTGTTCACACAATGCATATCAATCACATGTTAACATTGCTTTATACACACAGGCAGGCAGACAGACAGTCTTGATACTAACATTTCAGTTCAGAGAGAACGTACAGAAATGGGGCAATGTCATTAATGTTGAATTGAAATACTAAACGTTCAAATGTTTTGTTTTACAACTATTGGACCATTTGGGACCTAACGTTTGGATGGACTTCAGTGCGTTCATGTCAAGTGGATGAAGGTGTGCTTCTAAAAGGATGTGTTTTATTGTCGCCTTGCTCCTTTCCCGCAGCAAATTCTTGAGACGGCCCTGTGGAACAAACACAAAATATACAAGTTCAAGATTGTAACCACCACAAGGCGGGAGATGGCTGGTAGTGGTCAAAACCCCTTGTGCTGAAACCCTGAACTTATCTAGACATTACCTGGAGGTGATGTCTAGATAAGTTATGTGTCTGAAGCACTTGGACACATTACACAGATTGTCCCTGCCAGCTCTCTAGTACCAAGTATGTGTAATGTCCGATTGAGCTCATGTATGTGAATAGAGAAGGTCATTGTCCAGAGAATTCACTATATCCTGTTCTGCATACTGCATATGGTGCGGTAGATGACGCTAAATTTAAAGAAGTGAATGAGGGTAAGGGTAATTAACACAAAGGCGCCAACGAGAAGGTCTGCTAACGGGAGAAACAACCAACATTTCAAAACAACTAATACATTTCCGCAGCATACTTCTGGGGCTATTCTGCCCAAACGTTAGCCATTTTTTATTAGTTTCTCAGTCAAAATGTAGTGAGATCCAGACCCAATGTCTGCCAGGGATGCTTCAGCAAGATGCCTTCGTTTAATTATGTTTGTCTGTATGTCACTTGAAATGTGTCTGCTAACGGACCAAAAGGCAGTTTGTATTGCTGCAAGCCTCTTTCTGTTTCACATCCTGTATTGTGGTTGTATACGCTCTGTATATCTAGCCTATATATATATACACTGTGTATATCTAGGCTGTCCATGTGTTGTTGCTGCTGTTTTGTCATGTGATTTGTTCAAACATCTTATTACACACATTTTTTAATCTACCTTGGGGGCCCAGAAAAGCACCAATATCAAATCAAATGTGGTATTAGTATAAATAAAATAATAACAGTTAATTGAATGATAAGGTCATGCATTCAGGTATGATGACATAGTTGATACATCCACTTACAATGTTGAACAGGAATAGCAGCAGGGCTCCTAACAGCATTAGTGTGGCCAAAGACACAAACACCTTCACCTGGATCTGGGAGGAAGGTGAAGGTCTCGCCTCAGGACAGCCTGTAAGAATATGAAGAAACAGCCATTTAGGAAAGGAGAAAACAAAACACACAACACAAACTGAACATGATTAGATTAGATTAGATTAGATTCAAATGATTAAAAAGACATGATTAAAAAGAGTGCATTTGCAACAGTAAAGTGCATTGTAATACATAATGTGCAGTGGTTAAATAGGATGTAAAAACGGTCTACTAGGTATAAAAACAGGTATGATTACAGTTTACATAGGTATTAGATATGTATGCAGATATAGGTGTATATATATATATATATATATATATACATACAGGTAAGTATAAAAGTATCAACTATAGTGAGCAGGGGAATGCAGTTATAGCAACAGCTGTAAATAAATAAATATACAGTATACATAAGTACAGTAAAAATGTACATAGCTATCATACAGGTATATGTAAGTATTAAATATGTAAACTATAGGTGGAGAGTTTGATTCATGTGTGAGTCACCTCGCCTACAGTATTTCACTTTCACTCTGTGTTATATCGGGTAGTGAATAGCAGAACTAGGACTTTCCACGCAGGGGAAGAATTGAAACAGAAGGAAAGTACTATGACTCAGTACTTAAACACTTTCAACTTCGTGTCAAAACTTGTGTCTGGGGAAATTTTTATACATCATAAAAAAAACCGGATCACAAGTAAACAAAATAAACAGGTTCCCAAAGAATGCATCATTAGTTCAGACCAGTCTTAGTTAGCGGTAGTTTAGTAGTAGCAAGCACAAGTGGGGGGGGTCCCGTAATCCAGAGATGTTTACATACCTGTATGATAGTCATGTACATTTTGACTGTACTTACCATATATATTAATCATCAACTGCTGATACAACTACACACTCCTGCTCACTACCTGCTGTATATACATTTATATATATTTATCTTTTGATACAACTGCATACCCCTGCTCACTACCTGTTTATACTTGTACACTTAACTTGTATATATATATATATATATATACCTATAATTTTGCACATATCTCATACCTACTCTATAAGTTATGTTATACCTGTTTTTAGTAGTACACAGTTTTTTTTTAACAACTGTACATTATATATTATCATGCACTTCACTGCAACATTTGCAATCTGGTTAGATGCCAAATTATTTTTGCTGTACTGTTCTTGTGCTGTACGCTGACAATACATTTGAATCTAATCTAATCTAATGAGTATAGACCTATACCTGTGATCGAGAGTGGGAGCCGTCCCTCTGCGCTTTTTTCTCCCACCGGGGCGGACAGGTGGCACACGTACGTGCCCCTGTCCGCACAGCTCACGTTGGACAGGAGCACGTTCCAGCTGTCGTCCAACAGGTGTACCTCCCGCAGCAGCCCCGCGTACCACCTGGTGGGGCCGTCGGGAAGCGATCGCATGAGCAGGCCATTACGGCTCTCTGGCGTTTCCTGCTGGGAATGGAGCAGCTGAGAACACGGGACACTCACTATTGGATTACTTATTGACACGGATACAATAAGGCGACAAATAGGAGCCATGTTGTTCAAATTCACTTTGATCATAGGTTTCAACTCAAACAAAAGTATTTATCAGAATATATTAATTGGATAACTGACAACAAATTGCGTGTACTGTGTTTTTGTACTTTATTAATGATACATCTGGGAAGACGTCATTTGTTTATATTGGTATATTATAAAAAAATATATATTTCAATACATTTCAATAAAATGACAACAAATGTACCTTGTACCAACGCACAGCTCTGTACCGTACTCCAGGTTCCCTCTGAGCGGTGCATGTTAACACACAATCCCCTCCATAAGCACATCTCCTCTCAGAGGCCAGAGGAACAGCAGCCAGGCAAGTACCTAATCAATAAAACACAAGTACCTAATCAATAAAACACAAGTACCTAATCAATAAAACAGCATTATTATTATTGATCGCTGTTTTGGTCCCCAAACACTTACCCAACAATGCGATCAGCAGGCTTTGATTCACCAGGCGTAATGAGGCCATAGAGAGAGAGAGAGAGAGAGAGAGAGAGAGAGAGAGAGAGAGAGAGAGAGAGAGAGAGAGAGAGAGAGAGAGAGAGAGAGAGAGAGAGAGAGAGAGAGAGAGAGAGAGAGAGAGAGAGAGAGAGAGAGAGAGAGAGAGAGAGAGAGAGAGAGAGAGAGAGAGAGAGAGAGAGAGAGAGAGAGAGAGAGAGAGAGAGAGAGAGAGAGAGAGAGAGAGAGAGAGAGAGAGAGAGAGAGAGAGAGAGACTAGAACCGTCCGATGTTCAGTTTCTGATGACAAAGACTTGATTATCTCCTGGTGTCTCCTGGTGTGTGTGTGTGTGCGTGTTGCGGGGCGCGAGGAGTACTTTCGAAAGTGTCAGTTGGTTCGAGTCACGCCCCCTTTTCACGTTCCTCATTCATGTCACCTTGGTTTCCACAGTACTCGGATAGCCACGCCCCCTTGTTAGTTCTCCCCGCAGCTGCAGCGCCTCACCTTGATCTTCCCCCTCATGTTTTCCTGCCCTCTGATTGGCTGCCTGGGACCTCATTGTTTCACCTGTTATGTTCCTTGTGTTTAAATAGGCGGCGTCTTCTTTTGTTCGGGGCCAGTTCGTTACTACTTTGTTGTTTGTTAGGCTCGTACTAGTTTCACGTTTTGAGACTTGTTACTTGTTTCATGTTTATGAACAAGCGTCATGTTTCCACGTCATGCCAAGGTTTTTGTAATTAGGTCTTTTGCTTTTGAGCTTTAAGCATTCCCATCAAAGTGATTTATGTGAATCATCGAGTCGTGCATTTGGGTTCACCTCCGAAGTCCCCATCCTTGACAGATCGCCTAGCAGTGTTGGGATTTTGTCGGCGGAGGAAGGAAAACAAGAACACTCGCAAATCACAGCTTTTTGAGCGCCTGAAAACTGGCCAAAAGAAAACCTTGTGAGGAAGGATGCAGCACAAAGCAAGGGGATCCTTCCCAACACACTCAGAACATAAATGCTCTGAAGGCAAAGAGAAAAATAGAACTTGGATGGATGCATTATGATGATGAAACGAGTGCTCTTAAGCAAGTGAGAGCCAAACAAGGAGGGGGGACAAGAAAAATCGACATTTCAAAGGATGCTCAGAAAAAGGGATGTGATCTTCCAAATGGGAGAAATAGGCAGGGGTCCTTGAAAGATTTTGAGTTAGATCTCAGAGATGATCAAGCGGGGACAGTGGATGATGACAGAGGATCTCTTAATTATGACTTAACTATCTCATAATTATGACTTAACTATCTCATAATTATGAGATACCTTCTTTTTTTTTTTTTTTCCAAGTGGCGGAAACGGGCTTCCATAGTAAGGCGTGGCTGTGGCCGACAACAGTCGGAAATAAAGACCTTGGAGTGATCTGTGATCTCTAATAGCGGTGAATGCTACAACTGGTGTCAGAAGTAAAAAATAAACTTAACTGTGGACATTCCTGTGCATGTGCGGAGGACTAGCACTAGCTATTGACGTGACACTGGACATGTAAGCTTTGGATGTCCTTGCTTCTGTGTGATGGAGCCTTCAGTGTATGTGAAGATGGAGGAGGAGGAGAGGTACTCCTACGCTGGTGTTGCACAGCTGCCGGAAAGACAACATGCGGCCGTGGATGTTCATCAGAGGGGCAACGAGGTGAAACGAGAGCCCACGTTATCCATGGGAGAGCCATGCTTAACCGCTGCTAGGAGTTCAGAGGTTAGCCACCATTTCGTACCTCGCGCAACAGCGTCAGCCGGAGATGTCTTCAGGAATGTAAACAAAGATGACGTCACCCAGCTGCAAAAGCATAAAGACACCAAAATACAGTGGCAAAAAAACTTTCCAGGCCCAGTTTGAACTGTTGGCGCGGGCAAGTGGCTGGTCAAATGAACATAAAGCCTCCAGCTCGCCCTTTCTCTAACAGACGATGCACTGTCTTGCCTGCTGCTTTTAGACCCCAGCCAGAGGGGAGATTACAGTGCGTTGACAGGTGCACTGGGGCGGCGTTTTGTGGTCAGTGTTTCCGGTCAGAGCTCCTGCGGTCAGAGCTGCATGGACGTCGGGAGGGAGATGGTTATGGGAGCAGCAGCACAGCATGGCGCACTTATGGACACCTCTCCAATGGTCAGGGCAGCGGGGGAGTGTGACAAGCCGTGTGGCTGGAGGAGGTGACAGAGATGATCAGGGGATGATCAGCCAGGCACCAGCAGACGTGTCCACAGACACAGACGCGCCTCTGCTGGGGCTGTGGTCAGGCTGGACATCTGGTGAGGAATTGCCCTGCCCTGGCTAAGGTGACAGGAAACAGCATGGGGTCGCAGTAGACGGGATGCTGCGTACCCCTACACCGATAACCCATTCGCCAACTACACAGATCAGCAGGCCCGGGGGGCAGAAAGCTGTCGCATGGAAACGCAGACGCACTGTCTCGCCGCCCATGCAGCACGGAGGGCTGTCGGTATTGTGACCGCAGAGAGGCCAGGGAACATTATTGGTATGTGGGGACCGGGTGGCATCTACTATCCAGACACCTCCGGGCCGGACCGACACCTCCGGGCCGGACCGACCTCAACCGGGCCGGACAGACCTCAACCCCAGGCTACCGTATAGGCTCTTGGGCTGGGTGAGGCTACACACATGTGGTGCATAAGTGATCAAGGTACACAAACCAGCCATCATCAGCAGACACATACACACACACACACCGAACACACACACACACACGCGCACACACACACACGCACACTGAGAAAGAGAGCTTGAACATAGTTTACCACCTGCTTGGTATAAACAAATAATGTAGGCTTATATAAGTAGAACATCAGATAAATGTCTCTGAGAAGTACTTTGAACAACATATTTTTATATTTGGATTCAAGATATTTATTTGCCATTTGCAACAAGTACAATGGAATGCCTCCTCCCCATTCCCTCCTGCAGTAGGAATTTCTTCATATTCATTCTTCAATTTTGTTGTAAACATGTGAACTTGTAAACAGACTGTGATTAAGGTTTATACAAATAAAGTTTACTTGACTGGACTTGTGACCACCATTCAGGGGGATAAAACAATATGACTATCCTACAATGGAACGCAAGGAGTTTAATAGCAAATGGCCAAGAATTTTAAGGGTTTATTCAACATGTATAAACCATCCAGATCATGCTAAACCAGCATTAGATGGAAAGATCAGTACCGAGAGAGAGGATGGAGGAGGGTGGATCATTTTTATCAAACAAGGAATACAATATAGAATTTGGGGGAAAACAACAGAATTGGAATATTTAGTATAGCCGAAATTTGGACAAAAGAAGGAATTATCCAAATAGTTAATTACTACAATCTGTACACTATCAATGGAGGTATTGGGTGAGCTTGCTGAACATTTAGGAGGGAAAGTGATATGTTGTGGAGACCTAAATGACCACAGTACACTATGGGACAACTGTAATGATGATAATGGAATAGTGATGAAAGAGTTAATGGAGAATAAAAATGTAGTATGCTTAAATGATGGAAGTGGTACAAGATTGAATGCAAGAAATGGTACAGAGTCTGCCATAGATCTAACATTAGTGTCATATTCATTAGCAGATATGTATTTATGGGAAGTAGAGAGAGGAACAACTTTAGGAAGTGACCACTACCCTATTGTGATAGATAGGCCTCAATATAGAGGAATATAATGCAGATGGCTTACAGAGATGGTCTTTTAACAGCGCAGATTGGGATACATTGAAGCTCATTAGTGAGCAGGAAATGCAGAAAGTAGACCTGAATGAGGATGTTGATGATTTAGTCTTTTTGTCGAGCAGCAGAACAGTCCATTAAGAAGACAAGATGTAAGCAAAAAGAAGAAGATTGTACCATGGTGGACAAAATAATAAGTGATAAAGCAATTCAATCTCTGAATAAAAGTTTTAGAATTTTAAAAAGGTTTTGAAAATCCTATTGTATATAAAAAGGTTGTAAGCAAATGTAAGGATTTTTTTTGTAGCTCAGTGTGAAGGGAAACAGGAATAGGTAAGGTTTGGAAAATGATAAAAAGGATGAATGGGGTTAAAAGAGAATATGGGTAACCAGTCTTAAATGATGGGGAAACAACAGCAGTGAAAGATGAGGAGAAAGCAGAGATGATAGCAAGAGCATTTGTTGAAATTCACAGCTCAGACAATATCATCAGTGAAGAGGGAAAAAGACGAAGAAGATCTACAATAGAAGAGTATAAAGGATTACTACATCAAGAGGAAAATACTGATCTGAACATATTAAACAAACCATTTACAAAGACAGAACTAAACCACGCTCTCAGAAAAATCAACATATCAACACCAGGAATGGATCAGATTGGCTATATAATGTTAAACCATCTCAGTGAAGTTACAAAAATAATCTAATGCAACTTTAGAATAAAGTTTGGGAGGAAGGAAAATGACCAAAAAGCTGGAAGGAAGCTGTTGTGGTTCCAATACCAAAACCAGCAACTAATTGTACAAAACCAGGAACGTATAGACCAATTGCTGTAACATCTAATATCTGCAAAATAATGGAGAAGATGTTAAATGAAAGGTTAACATGAGTTTGTTTAGAACATGAAATTAAGAAAGCACAGATAAACCGTTGTAACCAAAAGAGAGCTGAGCCAGAAGGCAAAGCTCTCGATCTACCGATCAGTCTTCGTTCCTACCCTCACCTATGGCCATGAGCAATGGGTAATGACCGAAAGGACGAGATCGCGAATACAAGCGGCCGAAATGAGTTTCCTCAGGAGGGTGGCTGGTATCTCCCTGAGGGATAGGGTGAGAAGCTCAGTCACTCGTGAGAGACTCGGAGTAGAGCCGCTGCTCCTTCGCGTAGAAAGGAGCCAGTTGAGGTGGTTCGGGCATCTAGTAAGGATGCTTCCTGGTCGCCTCCCGAGGGAGGTTTTCCAGGCACATCCAACTGGGAGGAGACCACGGGGCAGACCGAGGTACAGGTGGGGTGATTACATCTCCACACTGGCCTGGGAACGCCTCGGGATCCCCCAGTCAGAGCTAGTCGATGTTGCCAGGGAGAGGGAAGTTTGGAGTCCCCTGCTGGAGCTGCTGCCTCCGCGACCCGATTTCGGATAAGCGGGAGAAGATGGATGGATGGATGGAGATAAACAAAGAAAGTGTAGTGGCAGTATTTTTATATTTTTATTTTTATATTGAAAAGGCATATGATATGATGTGGAGAGAAGGACTCTTAATTAGAGTTTGCCAGTTGGGTATTAAAGGCTGTATACATAGATGGACCGAATAATACAAGTTAGAATAGGAAAGAAACATTCAAAAACAAAGGTTAGTGAAAATGGAACACCTTAAGGTAGCATAGGTAGCCCTTTGATATTTTCCATAATGATTAATGATGTTATTCTGGACCTACAGAGTGGGATAGGATTTTCACTTTTTGCAAATGATGGAGCAATTTGGAAGAGGGGAAGAAATGTGGAGTTTATTGTGAAGAAACTACAAGGGGCTATTAGGAAGATAGAAGAACGGTCTATAAATGAAACTACAAGGGGCTATTAGGAAGATAGAAGAACGGTCTATAAATGAAACTACAAGGGGCTATTAGGAAGATAGAAGAACGGTCTATAAATGAAACTACAAGGGGCTATTAGGAAGATAGAAGAACGGTCTATAAATGAAACTACAAGGGGCTATTAGGAAGATAGAAGAATGGTCTATAAATGAAACTACAAGGGGCTATTAGGAAGATAGAAGAATGGTCTATAAATGGGGTTTATATATATTACATTTATATATAAATGGGGTTTCAGATTTTGAGTCGAAAAAACGAAGACAATGTTTTTTACAAGGAAAATATAGAAATGAGAGAGTACAAGTATCACTCAATTACTGGATTCATTTACAGGGTCATGTTATGTATGCGTTACATCCGTTGTGACCGGGAGTTTTGGGGTGTGTGAACCGGACACAGTTGTTGTTGTTGTTGACGCCATGGCAGTGGGTTCAATAAACGGTCAACCTAAAAGTCGCAGTCCATAGTCTGATTAAACACAACATTGGCGACGAGGATTATGGATTCTCTCCTCTCACCTCTCTCCCCGCTCCTCTCCTCTCACCTCTCTCCTCTCACCTCTCCTCTCACCTCTCCTCTCACCTCTCCTCTCACCTCTCTCCCCGATCCTCTACTCTCACCTCTCTCCCTGTTCCTCTCCTCTCACCTCTCTCCCCGTTCCTCTACTCTCACCTCTCTCCCTGTTCCTCTCCTCTCACCTCTCTCCCCGTTCCTCTACTCTCACCTCTCTCCCCGCTCCTCTCCTCTCACCTCTCTCCTTGTTCCTCTACTCTCACCTCTCTCCCCGCTCCTCTCTTCTCACCTCTCTCCCCGCTCCTCTCCTCTCACCTCTCTCCCCGCTCCTCTCCTCTCACCTCTCTCCCCGCTCCTCTCCTCTCACCTCTCTCCCCGCTCCTCTCCTCTCACCTCTCTCCCCGCTCCTCTCCTCTCACCTCTCCTCTCACCTCTCTCCCCGCTCCTCTCCTCTCACCTCTCTCCCCGTTCCTCTACACTCACCTCTCTCCCCGCTCCTCTCCTCTCACCTCTCTCCCCGCTCCTCTCCTCTCACCTCTCTCCCCGCTCCTCTCCTCTCACCTCTCTCCCCGCTCCTCTCCTCTCACCTCTCTCCCCGCTCCTCTCCTCTCACCTCTCTCCCCGCTCCTCTCCTCTCACCTCTCTCCCCGCTCCTCTCCTCTCTCTTCTCACCTCTCTCCCTGCTCCTCTCCTCTCACCTCCACTGTCAGGTTCCGCTCCACCCTGACAGCCGCAGCCTTACAGCTTTCGTGACGCATGTCACGAAATAGAGTGTTTCGCTATACCCGCATGCCCTTCGGCCTCAGCTCGGCCCCCAGCTGTTTTCAAAAAATCATGACCACCATCTTCGCCGGCATCGCGGGCGTGGTCGTCTTCCTGGACGACATAGTGGTTCATGGTGCAACACCGGCCGTTCATGGCGAACGCCTGGCAAGGGTGCTGGACGTCCTTGCCAGTCACAACCTCACGCTAAATGGGTAAAAGTGCACCTTCGCCGTTCCAGCCATCGAGTTTGTGGGGTTCCGCCTGACCGCCGATGGCCTCAGTCCGCTACACTCAAATGTAGAGGCGGTGCTGTGCCTGCCTGAGCCGTCCTGCCCAGCTCAGCTCTCTTCGTTTCTGGGGATGACGGCCTACTACCTGCGTTTCTTTCCCCAGTACTCCTCGACCATCTCCCCACTACGCAAGCTCCTGAAACAGGACGCGGTCTGGGAGTGGACCCCGGCCTGCTCTGCCACTATTCGCCAGCTCAAGACGCAACTCACCTCAACACCGGTGCTCGCATTCTTTGACCTGGCAAGCCCCGCGTTCGTGACCTGTGACGCGTCCAATGCGGCAATAGGGGCGGTGCTCTCCCAGATCCAAGGGGGCACGGAATGCCCGGTGGCGTTCGCCTCTCGGTCCCTCAACTCGGCCGAACAGAAATAGTGCCCCCTCGGTGGGGGAGCGGGAGGCGCTGGCCTGCTTCTGGGCGTGCGAGCGGTGGCACATGTACGCGTACGGGTGACATTTTACGTTGCGTACTGACCATCAGGCTCTCATGGCCCTGCTTGCTACATCGGGGTCGGGGCACAAACCGCTGAGGATCTACCGCTGGTCAGAGAGACTCCAGCTGTATGACTTCACCACACTGTTTACTCCCTGCAGGGAGAATGTGGTGGCTGACCTGCTCTCTCGCGCCACCCCCACCCCAGCGCCTGGCGCGGGCCCGGACACAACATCAGTATGAGTCAGAGCTCATACTCATGCTCCACGCCCCGCTCCAGACCGCGGTTTCCCTGGAGGACCTTCGGCTCGCGTCGGAGGAGGACCCCATGTACTCCCGGCTCCGCACTTACATCCGGGAGGGATGGCCTGCGAAGTTCCCAGAGGAGCTGGCGTCTTTTCATCAGCTGACCTACTGGAACGGTGTCTGCGTGGCCCGGGGCCTCCATGCGTTCGTCCCCATCGACCTCAGGGCACGCGTTTTGGCTATGGCGCATGAGGGCCACCTGGGTATCGTAAAGGTGAAACAGCGCTGCAGGGATTTGGTGTAGTGGCCGGGCATAGATAGAGATATAGAGACAATAGTGAAGGAGTGCACGGCCTGCCTGCACAGTGGCAAAACTGGCCCACCACCCCCTCCGCCCCTGCAGCCCTTGCAGTGGCCACACGCGCCTTGGGAGCACATCCAGCTGGACATCTGTGGGGAGCTCCATGGCGTCCCGCACCACCAACGCTTCCTCCTGGTGGCCTACGACCTCCATTCGAAATGGCCAGAGGTGGTCGCCACGGGGTCCGTAATGGCTCAGGTGGTCACAGACTTTCCCGCCTCTCTGTTTGCTCGGTGGGGCAGTCCTAACCCCATCACTACAGAAAACGGCCCACAGTTTGTCTCAGCTGAGTTTGCCACCTTTGTGGAGGAGAGGGGGATCAAACACATCCGTACAGCTTTCTACCACCCGCAGGCAAATGGGGGGGTTGAAAGGTTCAACCCTAAAGAACGGGGTCAGAGCACACCTGGCAGATGGTCTTCCGTTTTCAGCCACGCTGCTCCGCACCCTGCTTCACTACAGGGCGACACCGCACTCAACTACCGGCAGCTCCCCAGCCCTCTTGATGATGGGCCGTGAGCTGCATCTCCCTTTGGATTGGCTACGGGCCCCAGCGGCCGTCACGCCAGCAGCAGCACCCTGCCAGTGCGCCAGGGTCACAGAGGCTCAGCGTCGCATGAAGCAGCGTTTCAACAAGAGACAGAGGGTGAGAGCGGCTCCCTTCACAGTGGGGGACTGGGTCAGGATTCACTGTCCTAACCTGGATCACAAGCTACAATCCTTCTGGACGGTGCCAATGAAGGTCACCGCTCAACTGGGGCCAGCCACCTTTCGTCTGGCCGACGGATCACGAAGCCGGCTTCGTAAGGTGGCACCGCCCCCATCGTGGACCCATGGCCCGGGGAGGACGGGGACTTTGCTTTCCCTGATGAGCAGTTGCAGGGTCCAGCCGGGTTCCCACCTGAGCCGGCTGAGCCAGTAGTTCGTCCTGAAGCTCGTCCGGCCCGTTTCCGGGTCAGACCAAGATACTTGGAGGACTATATTGTGAGCTTGTGACTCTCAGGGGTAATGTTCAGAGCATAGTCTGTTGCGTGGCAGAATAATCCACATGGCTATGCTGGTGACTGGCAGTCTACCCAGTTCATCTAGAGTTAAAGTTAATTGGGTTCCTTGTGGGGGGGGGTAAATGTTATGTATGCGTTACATCCGGTGTGACCGGGAGTTTTGGGGTGTGTGAACCGGATACAGTTGTTGTTGTTGTTGACGCCATGGCAGTGTGTACAATAAACCAGGGGTTCCCAACCTTTTTTGTGCAGTTTTTTATATTTACTCACCAGCAGGTGGCAACAGAGGCTAATTGTATGTAAATAACAGAAAATAGCAGAACAACATGCATCCAAAACATATGAACAAAGTTTAAAACCAGGATACAATTAAAAAAATATATATGAATGCTTAACAAATATGAATAGCAGAACAACATGCATCCAAAACATACTCCCGTCGTTCACTTAAAAGAGCCGACTCTTTGAGCCGGCTCGTTCGCGACCGACACGTCACTAGCGCGTAGTCTCTTTAGTAGCGCGTGCAACTGAAAGTGTCTCATTATGCCGCCGATATATATTTAATCTATATATTGTAGAGCCGATGAATGGGAGTCGGAGGCGGCGTGTTTAATATGGAACTCCACACTTTATTTTCCATTAAGTTTCACAACAGGGGAAACACATCTGCTACTTGCTACTGTCCAGCTAGCACACCACAACAACAACAACAACAACAACAACAACAACAACAACAACAACACGGTACGCACTCTAACAGGTCTAACGTAATTCACTAACAGTGAATTATGTTCCCATAACGTTCCACCACACAAGCCCCCCCAGAATTCGCCCATACACAAAGTCTGTACGGTGGGGAGGAACGACAGGCCGACCACCACGACTCCGGAGAACGGGAGCCGGGGAGGCGACCTCTACAGGGGCGGCCGCTGGGAGAGGTGGGACCGGAACCGCAGCCCCCAATTCGGTGACAGGGGTCAAGGCCGGGGGGCGACCCGGAGGCCGTGCCAGCACCACCGGCTGGTCCAAGTCCAGGTGAGCAGCCTTCACCCGGTCCACCGAGATGTGCTCGGCTTTGCTCCCCAGGTCGACCACCAAGTGCTTTCCCCCGTGTTCCAAAACCCGGAAAGGCCCGTCGTAAGGAGGCTGCAGGGGGCCTCTGTGAGCGTCGTGTTCCGCTGAGCGAAGCCCCACGGGAACCCGGGACCCTGAGTGCCGTGCTGAGCAGTGGGGATCGGAACAAAAACCTTAGCGGCGTCCTGCAGGAAAACTCGCTGGGCCGTCGCCGACCAGGGGGCCGATGCGTTGGGGAGGAAATCCCCTGGAACCCTCAGCGGCTGACCGTAGACCATCTCAGCCGTGGAGCACCGCAGATCCTCCTTAGGCGCGGTCCTCAGGCCCAGCATAACCCAAGGCAGCTTGTCGACCCAATTACCGTCCGTCAGCCCGGCCCTGAGGGCCGCCTTCATGGAGCGATGGAAACGCTTGCAGAGACCGTTGGCCTGAGGGTGATAAGCGGTTGTCCGGTGGAGCTTAACCCCCAAACCCCCGGCCACAGCGTTCCAGAGCTCGGATGTGAACTGGGAACCGCGGTCCGAGGAAATGTCCGAAGGGGTGCCGAAACGACACACCCATGTCGCAATGAAGGCCCGGGCTATGTCAGCCGCCACTGTCGACGCGAGTGGGACCGCCTCCGGCCAACGGGTCGTCCTGTCCACCATAGTTAGGTAGGAAAAACCCTGGGAGGAGGGTAATGGACCAACCAGATCGATGTTGACGTGGTCAAACCTCCTCTGAGGCACCAGGAATTTCTCCAGGGGGGCCTTCGTGTGGCGGTGCACCTTAGCACGCTGGCAAGCCACACACGTGCCGGCCCAAGCCCTCACGTACTTTTTGAGCCCCCGCCAGACGAATTTCGCGGCCACCATCCGCACCGAAGGCTTCCCGCCGGGGTGCGACAGGTTGTGCACCGCCTGGAACACGGAACGCCTCCAGCTGGTGGGAACGACCGGGCGCGGCTGGCCCGTGGAGACGTCACACAGGAGAGCAACGCCCGCGTCGCCGAAAACCACATCCTCCAGGCGCAGCCCCACATCAGGGGCCTGGACACTGGGGTCCGTGACCTGGTCCATTGCCATGCGGGTATAGTCGAGGCCCAACTGGGCGGCTCCGATGACGACCCTGGAGAGGCAATCTGCGACCAGGTTTGACTTGCCAGCCATGTGCTGGATGTCTGTGGTGAACTCCGAGATGTAGGAAAGCTGTCGTTGCTGGCGAGCAGACCAAGGCTCCGCCACCTTGGACATGGCGAACGTGAGCGGCTTGTGGTCAACGAACGCCGTAAATTCACGGCCTTCCAGCAAAAATCGGAAGTGCCGCACAGCCAGCCAGAGTCCAAGGAGCTCCCGGTCAAAAGGGCTGTACCGGCGTTCCCTGGGCGTTAGCTGGCAGCTGAAAAAGGCAAGTGGTTGCCAGGCGCCGTCCACCCACTGCTCATGCACCGCACCGACGGCGTAGTCCGATGCCGTGGGCGACGGATGCGCCAACAAGGCCAACAAGGCCAAACACATCTGCTACTTGCTACTCTCCAGCTAGCACACCACAACAACAACAACAACAACAACAACAACAACAACAGCACGGTACGCACTCTAACAGGTCCGTGGTGCAACACACACTAAATACAAACAGTGAATTATGTTCCCATAACGTTCTACCACAATATACAGATTATACCGCCCATATATACCGCTATATAATCTATATATATAGATTATACTATATATATAATCTATATATATAGATTATACCGCCCGCCGTTCACAGTAACAGAAATAGCAAAATAATTCAATACAGCCCAAATAAAAGTTAGTCCGAATGTACCAGTTGTCAGCAATTCCATCATGGATACTACCTGACGCAACGGTAGATGTGTCATTGCTAGGTAAAAAGAACAGTGATAAAAAGTATATTTACAATTCACAGAACATAGACATATCTATATATAGATATATCTATATATCTATATAGATATAGATATATCTATATAGATATATAGATCTATATATCGATATATCTATATCGATATATAGAAGCCCCTCACGTGCCAGCATGCTGTTCTTCACATCCGGAGTTAAACATGGATCGCACCTGCGCGCTGATTTTGTTGTGTGGTAAGTTTAGAATCAGAGCGATGGAAGTGATGCAACAAATCCCAAAGTCCTGAAATCAACATAGGAATGACTGGGGAAGGGACCATTGGTTTAGACAGAATGCCCTGCGGCAAGTTGTCATTGGTAATCTCAAATTATGAGTTTATATTGTGGTGGAACTTATGGGAACATAATTCACTGTTTGTATTTAGTGTGTGTTGCACCACCAGTGCGTACTGTTGTTGTGGTGTGCTAGCTGGACAGTAGCAGGTAGCAGGTAACACGCCGCCTCCGACTCCCATTCATCGGCTCTACAATCTCATCATTTTTATTATTCTCATAATTATTAGCCTGTTGACTGCGTGCTTACTCGCGTGCACTATAGCTTTCTGTAGTCAGATTAGATTGACTTTATTTATCCCGAGGGAAATTGTTGTCACAGTCGCCATACATACAACATAGAGGACATCTATGTTACTAGGACTAGTTCCTACAGCGTCGTAGGAAGGGGCAGCTCAGCGTTGGGCAGCGCGGCGATGTCACACGGGGGAAGAGCGGCGCGGTACGGGAACAGAGGGGCGTAATGCGCCAGGAGGGATGGGCAGGTCGGCGTCTGTCGTCTCTTAGCCCCCTCGCAGGGAAAGGTGCCATGCTGGGGCTCCGAAACGGAGGGAGGCTATGGTGGCTGCCAGGTCCCTGAGCGTCTGTAGCGTTTGCTCGCATTGTCAAACGAACGATCCCTAATGCGATCACCTGGTCGAGGTCGCCGGGGTCCATGATGGGTAGGTCGTTCTGCCACAAGGGGTAGAGTTAGTAGGACGCAGACCAGTGACGCGATAATGAGGCTTTATTTAAGTAAGCACTACAATAGAACGGTCGAGGACAGGCCAGGGGTCTGGATACCAGGAAGTCGGGGTAGAGACAGGCGAGTAGTCCAGGACGGGAGAGGTGTCGGGATACCGGGAAGCCGATCAGAGGAATGCCGGCAGTTAGTAGACAGGGGCGTAGTGCGGGACAGGTGAGGTGTCTGGATACCGGGAAATCGATCGGAACGATTCCATCGATGACCTAGCCCCGGTGTTAGGGAACGCCAGGGTATATATACCCCCAGATGAGGTGATTAACATAATCGGCAATTGCCGACAGGTGTGTGGGTGCGCCACCAAAGAGTTGACTTAACTATCTCATAATTATGAGATAGTTAAGTCATAATTATGAGATACTATGTGACTTCTTTTTTTTCTTCAAGTGGCAGAAACGGGCTTCCATAGTTATAGTATACAATTCCTGAATTGTATACCAAAAGTGAGAGGTCTGATAAATGCAATTATTATTAAAGAGCTGGGAGCCTTTGGGTCAGTCACGACTCTGCGGTATACACTCAAGATTGATATTATATTATGATTGACAGTATCTACTATAAAGATACTGTACACAATAAACAAAAAAAACAATAAAGTGACTGATATGTACCTCTTCCTGTCAGGTCAGTATTTATTGGTTAACGACTATGTTCAGTTTATAAACTGTTGATGACAGTTTGCTTTATTCAATGTGTTGGTACAAATGATCTCAGTTATTGGAAGTACATATCATCCATCAGTCACTTTATTGTTATTTATTATTGTGTACAGTATCTTTATAGTATAGGCCTTTAGTGTTTTAGAAAAGCACTATTACTTATAATACTGCGGGAGGGAATGGGGAGTAAGCATTTCATTGTACTTGTTGCACATGGACAATAACCAATAACGACTTATGCCGGCATTTACTTTCCATGTCAGCAGGTCTCATTCATTCCCTTGTTAATGTCATGTCACACACAAGTGTTAATAGTACTTTGACATTGGATGACACATGTGGGTGAAAGATTGGACATTGGAAAGTGGTAAACCACAGAACAAAAAAAGGAATTTGCTATAGCTAAGATGATGACTAATGGTGTGTGTGTGTGTGTGTGTGTGTGTGTGTGTGTGTGTGTGTGTGTGTGTGTGTGTGTGTGTGTGTGTGTGTGTGTGTGTGTGTGTGTGTGTGTGTGTGTGTGTGTGTGTGTGTGTGTGTGTGTGTGTGTGTGTGTGTGTGTGTGTGTGTTCTCAGCAGTGTGTGCTACCAGTGCGAACGTTGTGATGAAGTCCTATTCGTGCTGTGACAGCCCACTGCTTCAGAGTGATGTCGGTAACAGCGATGAGGAGTCCTGGGCTATTGGAGACACGGTACGCCATAGGATAGAATATTCTTACGTTTATATTTAATGTGAATCTGAAGTGACCATTCTTTCTTATTTCAGGTCATAGCTATCTACCCCGGTGATCAGCCATGTGTCCCACCGTGTAAGAACGTGTCCCCAGGGAGGCTCTCTTTGGACGGGAGTGGATGCCCTAACGTCACACTCACGGCTTATTATGTATGTAACCTTTTACACCTTTTTACCTGAAACCTTGAATAGTATAGTAGCATATACACGTCCCATGCTGTTATTATACTTACATTTACTATGTATTCAAGGTGTGCCTTCTGACTAACTGGCTGACGTTTGACAAACGGAGCACATAACATTAAAAGAGCTCAAACACAAACAGAAACATTGGTTGTGTATAATAAGAGCAACTAGATTTGCTTGAATTAATATTTTAATATTTTAAATATTAAATATTATTATTATGAAGTATTGTGGGAGTGCGTAGAAACGAGGAGACGGAGACTGGTTGTCAAGTCGAAACGTTTACTCCCAAACATGAACAGTAATAACAGCGGCAGAAGTCAGGCTTGTAACAGTATTGACATGTGAGCTAATCAGAACCGGTACATTCAAATCTCCCGCTCTAAACTTTACCCAGAAAGCTTCTGGGTTGAATTGTCTTAAAGCAGCCTTAACTCCTTCTCACAGTGTCCAGTGAATGTCTGTGTCCCAAGTGGGTCACCACACAGGGCCCCCAGAATTCACTAGAACTGAAAACATGGAAAATAAACAGCCGAACAGTCAAAACTGAAAGGGTCCACAGGGTGGGGGGCGGACCGGGCGTCCAAAACGACTGCGCTTCTTGTGTGAAGGGACAGGAACGGGGGACAGGGTCCGGGTCCAAATGGGCAGGTTTGAGACGGCCCACCGAGACCCGCTCAGACTTCCCCCCCCTTGTCCACCAAAAGGCCCTGCCTCCGGTACGCGAAAGGGGCCGTCGTAGGGAGGCTGCAAGGGAGTACGGTGGCCATCGTGGCGAATGAAGACAAAGGTGGCCGACTGAAGATCCTTGGGGACATAGGACGGAGGGAGGCAGTGGTGAGAAGTGGGGATAGGAGCAAAGTCGCCAGCGCCGTCTCGGAGCGCAGTTCGATGTGAGACAGCAGACCAGGGGGCCACGGCAACCAGGAGCAACTCACCCAGGACCCGCGGCGGTTGGCCGTAAATGAGCTCCGCAGACGAGGCCTGGAGATCGTCCTTGGGTGCCGAGCATGACCCATGGGAGTCGGTCGACCCAGCCGCCGCCCGTGAGGCTGGCCCGCAGAGCGGCTTTCATGGAGCGATGAAACCGCTCGCAAAGCCCGTTGGCCTGTGGGTTGTGTGCCGTGGTGCGGTGGAGTTTCACCCCCAGGGTCTCAGCTACAGCAGTCCAGAGCTCCGATGTAAACTGGGGGCCCCTGTCAGAGGTGAGGTCCGATGGTGTACCAAAACGGGCCACCCAGGATCCGACAAACGCCCGTTGATGACAGTGGAATGGCCTCTGGCCACCTGGCCGTCCTGTCCACCATGGTGAGGAGGTGAGTGAACCCCCGGGAGGGGTTCAGGGGGCCTACAAGGTCCACGTTCACGTGAGCGAACCGCCTCTCGGGTACGACAAACGGGGCCAAGGGGGCCTTTGTGTGACGGTGCACCTTGGAACGCTGGCACGCCACACAGGAGCCAGCCCAGCTCTTGACGTCCTTCCGAAGGCCGGGCCAGACATACTTAGCCCCCACTAGCTTAGTGGACGCCTTCACTCCCGGATGTGAAAGACTGTGAATGGTGTCAAAAACCCGGTGCCGCCAGCTAGTGGGAACCATAGGGCGGGACCGGCCTGTGGAGACGTCGCAGTGTGGTGTTGACGTTATCGAACACCACAGCGCACCCAAGTGGCAGCTGCCCGGTAGGCCTGCACCTCCATGTCAGCGGCCTGGTCGGCAGCCATGACGGCATAGTCGAGGCCGGGGGCGCTGGAAACTGGCCACGGCATCCACCCTGGCGGGGAGTGGAACGGCTCCCTCTGGCGAGACTCTGTGTCCGAGGAAGTCGATTGACGATACACCGAACAGGGACTTGGCCGGGTTTACGATGAGCCCATGCGCGCTGAGCCGCTCAAACAGCTGCCGGAGGTGTGTCAGGTGCTCCTCTGCACAGGCGCTAGCTACGAGAATGTCAGCAGGAGCAGGGGACTGACAGTTCAATAACCAATCACAGCAGCGCAGTCCCTCTGGTTGATCCAATCCAGTGCCAACCATGAAGTTTGAATTCAAATCAATGTAAATTTGGCCACGACCGGCGCATGTGGGTGCTCTGCAATCTCTGTGGGTGCTCGGGCCCCGAAGCACCCACGGTATCGACGCCTATGGTGGTGGGTCTCTTTGCGTTCCCACCGGGAGCCACCTAGAGGCGGCTGGATGAACGACATGTTGGCCGCTTCTGCCAGGGCTTAACAGACAGGAGGTCGAGGCTAATGATTGGGTGTTGTGCTCATCTGATCACTTTCTAAAGGTCTAGTTGACCAATCAGGTTGCTCGGTCTGTTTGAATTCCTGTGTGAAATGAAAATGTCTTACTTCAGATGGGAGGTAAGCCGGACAAGATTGTGGATTTCATTGGACAAGAGTATCCAGCTCCTCATGAAGCGACTGTGACATCAAGTGATGCCACACGGCATCACTATGGTAGGTCTATTATCAGTTATTAGTATATTTTATCAGTTATTAGTATATCGTATCAGTTATTAGTATATTGTATCAGATATTAGTCTATGGTATTGCTTATTAGTCCATGGTATCAGTTATGTTGTTGGGACTATTCAGCTAATCCTAACCCTGCTGTTAGCCCAACTGCTGGGCTAACAGCAGTTGGTGTTAATCAGGCCAGGGTGAGGGATTGGATCCATGCTGTGGATATATGCACTCCCTGTATTGTAAAGGTGTTAAAAGTGTCTCCCAAAACAATGTCATGGTACAATATCATGTATATTGCATATTATATTATAATGTTATTGTATGTTGTTTATTACTCACTGTAGCCTGGATACCTGGCTTCCTGCTGCCGGTGATTGGGTGTCTTTGGATTTCATTCCAAGCGTGAGGACCCCATCAAGGTTATCCCACGCTGAGCCGGTTCTACTCACACCATCATCTCCTGGAACTCCTGGAGGAGGTTTTCATCATTATCTCTATCTCCTTCTGCTGCGCTTTATGTCCTCCTTTCCTGTCTCTGTTTAGAATGTTTTAGGAAGACTTTGAACACACAGTTTGACTATCAGCATACAGTTGCTTTGATGAAGGAACAAAAGGTTCGATCATGTGATTATTATTATTATTTTTAAGTTCTAATAAGTAATAGGATTCCAATGCACTGCTCCCTGTCAGGTTACCCCACTTTGTATTCATCAAAGACAAAGTAATTCTTCCTTTTGTTGCACACTAATACTGTCCTTTACTTTAAACCCACCTCAGTATTTTCTGCTGGAAAGCAGGGCTTTTCATAAAACAGGGCCGTCTATGCAGTAGAAAGGCGGAACAAAAGTATGAAATTGGTGCTACATGACCAGAGAACAACAGTTGGAATATAGAACAACCGCACACCCCCACCACACTAGAAAGTATTTTGGATCCGGATCCAGAATACAAACAGCCACAGCACAACCATCATTGCTTAATTGGCTCTGACCAATTAAACCTGAAGTTATTTAAAAATAGAAGCTTATAGGGGAGGTTATAGTTAAGTTATATCCGGATGTGTTAACCAGTCCAAAGCTCCACTTTTGTACCGTCCTTTTGGGGCACCAACACACAGCCATGCTCAAACCAGCTGTCCTGGGATCCTTTGTTCCACACGTTGGTGGTTTCCAATACCAAGGGGGTCGGACCGTTTGACATAACTGCCATAAAGCAAGTGTGACGGTTGTGATTTTACCAAATCATCAACAGTCGATGCTGCTTTTGCACAGAACTGTCTCAAAATCCTATGGGATCCTAAAGGATTCCTATAGGGTTCCAAAAACGTACAGAGATTCCTATAGCATTTTTGGACTAGGGATGTTATCCTACACTTTAAGCTGTCTGATATTTCCATTACCTGTAACTCTTGGGTCTCTTTCTCACTTCCTCTGCCTCCTCCCTGATCACTAACGACCTCCTCCGTGCAGCGGACTCTGGACTTCTCACCATCCTCATCTTCCTTGACCTCAGCGCTGCATTCGACACCATTTCCCACCCACTACTCCTGGACCGCCTGGCTGGCATTGGGATCACTGGTGTTGCACTCTCCTGGTTCACATCATACCTCACTGACAGACAACAGTTTGTACAACTCGGGAACCAAAAGTCAGGGTGTTCTGTTGCACTGGGTGTCCCCCAGGGGTCAGTAATGGGTCCACTCCTATTCATCACATATCTCCTCCCCCTGGGCAAAATCCTCCATCACCATGGGGTTCACTTTCACTGCTACGCCGACAACACACAGGTCTACATTTCCTCCAAACCCTCCACTGCCCTGCCCCCCACCTCCCTCACCACCTGTCTAGAGGACATCAGGAGCTGGATGAGCAGGAATTTCCTCAAGCTCAACGCTAGCAAAACTGAGGCCCTGCTCATCGGCTCCAAATCCACCCTCACCAAGTCACAAAACAACCCAGCTCCAAACATCATCATTGACGGCTTCCCCATACCATTTTCTTCCCAAGTAAAAAGCCTCGGTGTCATTCTGGACGGCTCCCTCTCATTTGTACCACACATTAAAAACATCACTCGCACTGCCTTCTTCCATCTTCGGAACATTTCCAGAGTCCGCTCATCTCTGTCCCAAACCAGTACTGAAATCCTGGTCCACTCATTTGTCACGTCCCGGATTGATTACTGCAACTAAAAATGAACCAACTAAAAACCCATCTGTTTAAACTGGCATATCCCTTATAAACTGTACCATCTTTCTTCCTTTCTTCATTTTACTTCCTGTTGTTTGTCTTGTTTTAAACCCTGCAGACACTTTGTGAAGTCCACTGTTTTTACTTTTTTATATTTTTATAATTTTAATTTTACTGTAGCATATATGCTCTGTAAGGTGTCCTTGGGTGTCTTGAAAGGCGCCCAACAAATAAAATGTATTATTATTATTATTATTTGAGTCTGCACAGTCACCACATCATTCTACATTAAGGAGAGCAATACACTTATGAATATACTGAACTGGTTTGAATACACAATCTTTATGCTACTCTGTAAAGAAAGGGAGAGAGGGGGGGAATATATGATCCAAGTATTTGTGTCTTAATTTGTTATGTTATCCTACACTTTAAGCTGACTGATATTTCCATTACCTGTAACTCTTGTGTCTCTTTCTCTCCTTCTCTGCCTCCTCCCTGAGTCTGCACTGTCACCACCACATCATTCTACACAGGAGAGCAATACACGTATGAATACACTCAACTGGGTTGAATACATGATTTTTTTGATTTTTTCTGCCATGTTCTACCTGGTTGGCTGGCTACACACACACACACACACACACACACACACAGTGTTAGTGAGGTAATTTAATTAGGGCTAGTGCATATATATTTAACAGTATTACAGGATGGTGCATCGATCAGGACACGAAGGAAGGTGAGGAGATGTATATTTCCTTTTGTGGAATTCTTGTCCATCAGGGTTTATTTTCTTTCTGCCAATATCCAGTTGTCATCACATTTAGCTGGAATAACAATAGTTGCTATTAGTTATTTGATAAGGTGTAAAGCAATTCACGGCTGAAGCATAAACAAGAACTGTCATACATAAGCATATATATAATGATACAAATGAACACAAATTATATCATATGTATAAATATGAGTATATAAAACATTTAGCACATTTAACCAGTGACACAAACGGCACTATGCTAGCTTATACTGTACATGAAAGAAAATAACGACGGTTGGTATGTTAACTCAATCAGGAAATATCACGTTAACCTCTTCCAATCAATCACTGAACACAGCCGAATTTGCGATCTATTTAACAGGTGAAACGATAAACTGCGGGCACTTACTTTTATATCATTGACTTCTAACAATCTGAATCTTACAGGATGGATCCCACATAAATGAAATAATTATTCAAGTTAACGTTCACTTTCAACGAGTGTGTCTAACGGACTGAACTTCAACTCTCTCTAACGGACTACCTTCACACTCGCGAGTCGCGTGCCGCACACAACAAGACAACCGGCGTCTTAAAGGGACAGTCTCCTAAATCTTGCTCCGCTTGCTCCATTGCTCAGGCGACCATTTGCATGGACTGAACCATGCAATGAATGTCGGGAGGGGTGCTCATTCTGTCAAACAGAGTAACAAGCACCTGTTTGTTTCTTTTGTGACGTTTTTTTTAATACAGGCAATTATATTTTTGAGTCATCTACATTAACTTACTTTAGGATAATAATAAAACCATATTAATAAAAATATAATAATAGTGTTCTCTGGACCCCCCCCCAGTGCTGGGCCCTCCCTCTCACTGTGTGTGAGGGAGGTGAGGTGTGAGACTTGGAGCAGTAGCGTGGGACAGGGAGAGACACGGATTACTTTTGTAGGAGGAATATCGTTTATATCTGGTTTATTGTTTTTAAGAGTGGACATTTCAACCCCCAGGTTAGTTGTGAGCTGCGTCAGGGAATACCGACGGGTCTATATAGCCCGACTGACCATGGACATTGTTTCTTGAACTTTTACAGAGTGACCACTTCAACCCTCAACCATTGATGATGGCAGGAGTTGCGGATGATGACAACTCGTAACCAGTGGCGGCTGGCCCATAGGGGGCGATGGGTCGCCGCCCCCCCTAAACCACACGCACAAACAAAATATAAAATAAATTAATTAATTAAAAAAATTAAAAATATATATATATAAATTGTCAATATGTGTGTGTTTAAAATATGGAATGCACCCAGAAATATGTGTAAAATATGATTTTAAAATAATTTGCGCAACATAATATGCTTTTCCTAGTACACATATGCCTAGTACACTGTGGCCGTGTTCCATTTCAGGGTCTGCAGCCTTAAGTAGATAGTAGGAGATAATCGTGAAAGTTAGAATTTGACGACGCCCATTTGGGAAATGATTAACACTATTAATACAAGAAGTTTGACACAAAAACCAACTCTGTATCTTGAAATAAACCCCCCACCACTTGAAAATGAAAAAAAGAACACAAAAATATGGCGTTTTCTGGCTTTTCCGCCATGTGTAGGCACTGACAAGTGTTTTTTTCTGCTAATACTAGTGTTACTTTGTTACTTTGTTAACAATAACATTTTAATTTCAACTTGAAAACATTAAAAAAAAAATTGTAATTATTATTGAGTCACAGTGGCATGGAAATTACTTTGAAAGATGCCAGCCTCTCAAGACTTTGCTGGAATTTGTCATATTCCAGAGTGGTTGGGTCACTCCTCCTGCCCAGGTAGGACATGAGGGCATCTCCAAACTCCTGTGCAGTTTTCATCCTCCTCTTCCCACTGGGCAGTGTCACCTGGATTCGGAAGATGGGGTCAACTCTAGACAGAAGCATGGTGCTCTCTCTGGCAAACTGGACCTCCATCTTCATCCTCTGCTGCTTAGCATTGTCGTCCCGAGTTTCATCCATGAGGAACTTCTCAACTTCTCCACTGTCTGTGAAGGGGCCACCACTAGATTTCAGTGTGTCCAGCATGTCCAGTCTTTTCCTTTCTTTTCTCTGAGCCATCTCCTGTTTCTGTTCTGCCCCGTTCTCAAACTTCTCCTTCATGTGTTTACTCCATTTGAGTTTGACCTCCCTTTTAGCTTCGGCTGCTGCCTTGAAGCCCCTGAAGGAGTGAGGCTGTCCAGCCCTCAGCTCCTGGCTCTTCTGCAAGATGATTGACCTGCTGACTGCATTCAGTGTGCCGAGCTTCCTCAGTCTGTAGTCCACCTTGCCACATTGTCTTTCCATGCCAATGTTGTGCACAGGGGTTCCATCGATGTTACTCGCCTGATCGCTCACGGGGTAGTCCATTTTGAAGGCCTCCTCATAAATTCCATAGTCCCTCCTCTGTCTGGCCAGGACAGTCTGTAGGTGGGGCAGCATTAGGTTGGTCAGCTTCTTCACTTCCTCCAAGTGCTCTGCAGCTAGGTCAGACACAGAGTTCAGGACCTCCTCCTTGTAAGTCTTCTTTACATAGATCTTTAATAGATCATTAGATACCCCAGCATATTCAGACTTTGTGAACCTTGTGAAGTCATCACTGATTGGCTGGCCCAAGCCTGTATGCAGTCCCTTGTAGAACTCTCTGAGCTGAGTATGGGTAGCATCTCTCTATGGTCCTGGCATAGAAGGGCTCCACCAAGTGCACACCCAGGCAGGCAAACACCACGAGGGCCACTTTGAGGTAGGGAAGGTCCATCACTTCTCTGACCAGGCAGGCTAGGCGGTTGTTGATGTTTGGATTCTGGCTCAGGAACTCTGCCAGATGGTCATAGTGGTATATTAGGACTGCTGCTGCCCTGGAGAGGCACCCAAACCTACTATCTTTGTAGGCAAACAGCACACTTGATACCTGCCTTTGCTCATGGAAGAGGAGGAATTGCTTGTAGCGGTTCCAGGGCTTGTGAGCGAATTCAGGAGCCACCAACTTGAGGCACATGTCTAGTGCTTGTCCAGCCACACTGACATTCTTGCTGTCTACCTCCAGATCCACCGTGAAACATTCATATCTGCCTCCACCAGCCGCATAACCTTATTCATGGCACTGCTGAATCCCAGTATAGTGTGGGTGCCACAAAAGAGCTGTCCTGCTGGTGTTTCCAGGTTGTACATCTCTGCCAGCAGCATTGAAAACCCCTTGTTGTGCTCTGTACTATCTGTCATATGTGCATCTACAAGCTTATACACATCCTCAACACTGACTCCTCTGACCAACGCCAGTATCTCAAAGCCCATATCCACCTGCATTGCTATGTCCTGAGTTGTCTCTCCTTGGATTGGCAGGATAGGCAGAGGAAATGGGTTGTCTTGACCCACATCCCCAGAGAAGGAATAGTCCATTCATCTGTATTTTCTTTTTTCCGATTTCGTTTTTTGGGCATGGTGGGGGGTTTATTTCATGCTAGGTACCCACTTCTTATACAAAATATCTTTCAAATGACCCAATGCATCACCACTGAAATGGGCATAATCAGTTTCCAAAATTATTATTTTAGACTCAATTATCTCCCCCCCCCTACCTTAAGGGCGCATTTGAATGACGATGCTGGGGGGGCTGTAGAGAAATAGCCCCACGGAGGCGGGTCTCTGTAGCAGTTTAGCCAATTGCTGATTCAAGATATAAACGAGTGACATAAAATGTAGCCAATCAGCGTCCTCAAAACGTCTTCCGGGAGGGCTGTTTTCAAACAGCCCTCCCGGAAGACTTTGGAGCATCGAGCATCGTCATTTGTGTGCGTCACAGTGTACTACTAGGAAAAGCATATTATGCTCTGTCTCTGCGGGCGCCATTTTAACTACAACAAGTTCAACAATGGCGAGCGTGAGCACTACCCCAAGACTCAACCCGGTCCCTAACTCGGTGAGCACTACCCCAAGACTCAACCCGGTCCCTACCTCGGTGAAATCTCTCATTCAAGAGCCGTTTGAGAGAAGAAGTTTGGCGGACAAACTTAAGGTGAAAGATCTGGGCCCAGATCAACCTGATATTGTTATCAAACAGCATCAGGCGGGTGTTGTTTTTTTTGTCTACATGTCCCAAGGAAGGTGTTTATATGTTGACATCCATTGACACACTTATTTGAATTTAAAAACCAACACTGAACAGTTAATGAGTGTGTGGGTTGGAGTTGGAATACAGTTCTTGATATTGTAATAAAAGTCCTGATTGAAATGTCTTTTCAGCAATTCTTTACATGTGTTAATATTTAGGTTAAGCTAATTCTCATTTAGATTTATAGTATAGCTTTGGTTTGCTTGGTATTGGTTTGCTTGTCCTGGTAAGCTAACTTGGTAATATAAGTTGAACTTGATAGACATTTGTAAAAACTTGATAAAATAAGTTTAACCAACATCTCTTTAAGTTATCTTAACTAATATTTTCTAGTCCAAATAACTTGACACATGAAGTTGTGTCAACAGACTACAAGTTGTATCAACTAATTTATTGAAGTGTAATCAACTTGACACTAAATGTTGAATCAACTTGACTAAACTTAACTCAGTCAAAGCAACAAGATGACTTGACTTAGTCAAGTTGAGTCAACAAATCATTTTTAACAGTGTAGCTGTTCAACTTGATGAAGGCTACAGGATAGGGATCTGTCAACACAATGAGGAGGTGGACAAAAACACATCCTGTCTAAAATAATAGACTGTGTGAAGTTCTGTGGTGCCTTTGAGCTGGCCTTGCGTGGCCATGATGAAAGTGATGGACAGAAGGGCGACATTTCAATACAAAAAGTAATTGTATATAATGTAATTAACAATATGTAATTGTAAATAAAAAAAATGGTATAGCCCCCCCTGGTGAAAAATGCACCAGCCGCCACTGCATAAAAGACACCGCACTGCATACATGGTGACTCCATTTTAATCGAGGCTATTACAGGCAGAGTGATACACCGAAGGAGGGAGGGAGGGAGGGAGGGAGGGAGGGGAGGGAGGGAGGGAGGGAGGGAGGGAGGGAGGGAGGGAGGGAGGGAGGGAGGGAGGGAGAAAGGGAGGGAGTGGACGGCTTGGTGTCTGACGCCATCTGTTGGACCAAAAGTAAAGTACCACCGCGTCTCGACTCATTTCGCAGGGTTGGAACCAGCAGACCGGAGAGTAGTGAGTATTTAGTCCAAGACACTACTGGCCTGAAACCCCACACAACGTGGCCAATCCACCCGAGTCAATACAAATCGACATATCAAATACAAGATTCAAGATTAGGATTCTTTATTTTTGCCTTAAAATGGAATGCTTACTCCCCATATCTACATATCTAATACATATCTACATATCTAATACATATCTACATATCTAATACATATGTACACATTAAATACATATCTACATATCTACATATCTAATACATATCTACACATTAAATACATATCTACATATGTAATACATATCTACATGTGTAATACATATCTACATATCTAATACATATCTACATATCTAATACATATCTACATATCTAATACATATCTACACATATATCTAAAACTGTTCATTCATTCAATCAAATCAAAGGACAACCGGATGCATAAACCTTCCCAGCCGTCTACCAGTACCTGCTGATATGTTAATGTGTGCATTAAATGAGACGTGTTTCATAAAATTAACTGTCAACTGTGATATTAATTTGATGCCCGTTTTTGCGAGATGTAGCCCTACCATTTTGCTGGGGGTGTTATTGGTGAATATTTTAAATATATGTCAAATATATTATTTGACATATATTTTACAAAGCATGCCTCCTCAAATTCCGTGATTAATAAAGTGGGTGGTTCTATTCCCTGGATAGAGTGATATATATAAATATAAGGCACTAATAATGGATATGTACACACAGAGGTATGGCTAGAATTATGCCACTTTGTGCAATTTGCGCTGATATACGTGAAATATATATATTTAAAATAAAACACGTTTAACCTTGGGGAAAGCACGCCATACAGGCTGTACTACTGTACACTGAGTCCTATACTGAGCGGTATAGGACCTAATGCAGTGTGCGAACTATACCGCGGTCTCCGGGGGAGCCGGGATTTTTTTAAATCTAAATGCTGATCCGTGCATTAATAGCAACAGCACAGACATAGGTCTATTATAAAGAGAAAATCTGTTGCACACGGGGTGGTGCCACAGGTCTACATTTACATGAAACGTCCCGATGGATCATGTTCATGTCAACATATTTCCCGAGCATGTATGGGCTACGCAAACTCCAATCAACTTGATAATAAATAATCCACGGACCACCAATGTAACGTTTGACTGTTTAATTAAATCAACTTAAAATGACTCAAAAACAGGCTACATTGTTTCACATGGGCTATAGCCTATTATGGCTGTAGCCTACACAGAGCCGAACACACGCGATAAGAGCAGCCAGCGGCACCAACCATGAACAATATTAATATTAATAATACAGCTATAGCACAACACAACCCTCTCACTGCCTGGAGAGACGCATACACATGCAGTGCTAACTAAACAAGCTTGTGAGTGAGTGGCTAGTGTGTGGAGCTGCGGGCAGCGTGCAAGCAGGCGACACTTTTTTCATGAATCATAAACTCAAAATATAATTTTATTTCACTTATTTTACACCTTTGAAAAAAAACCTCTCCGGGAACCATCACCTTATCGTGGTGGAGAGGTTTGTGTGTCCCTGTGAACCTGAGAGCTGTGTTGTCTGGAGCCTAGTGCTCCTGGTAGGGTCTCCCATGGCAGATTGGTCTCAGGGGAGGGGCCAGACTAAGAATGGTTCAAAGACTTCAATGGATAAACAAACTAGAAGTGAGGATACCCTGCCTGGAGGAAGCCCGGGGCCCCTTTCTGGAGCCAGGCCTGGAAAGAGGGCCTGTAAGCAAGCGCCTGGTGGCCGGGTTAGCCACGGAGCCCGGTCAGGCATAGCCCGAAAAAGCAACGTGGCCACTTCTCCTTCCCGCGGACCCACCACCTACGGGAAGAACCGCTGGGGTCGGGTGCACTGCCAGTTAGGCGGCAGTGAAAGCAGGGGGCATCGACGGACAAAACCCAGCCAACAGAGACTGGCTTTGGGGACGTGGAATGTCACTTCTCTGGGGGGGAAGGAGCCTGAGCTTGTGCGGGAGGTAGAGCGCTACCAATTAGATCTGGTGGGGCTTACCTCTACGCACAGCACTGGCTCTGGAACTAAACTCCTGGATAGGGGTTGGACTCTTTCCTTCTCTGGAGTTGCTCAGGGTGTGAGGCGCCGGGCGGGTGTGGGGATACTCACAAGTCCCTGGCTGAGTGCCGCTTTGTTGGAGTTTACCCCGGTGGACGAGAGGGTCCCTATGCCTTAGGGTCATGGGAGGGAAAACTCTGACTGTTGTTTGTGCCTATGCACCAAACAACAGTTCGGAATATCCCGCCTTCTTGCACACCCTGGATGGAGTCCTGCATGGGGCTCCTGAAGGGGACTCTATAGTCCTCCTGGGAGACTTCAACGCGTGGGTAACGATGGGGAAACTTGGAGGGGCGTGTTGGGGATGAACGGCCTACCTGATCTGAACCGGAGTGGGGTTTTGTTATTGGATTTCTGTGCTAGTCATGGATTGGCCATAACAAACACCATGTTCAAACATAAGGATGCTCATAAGTGTACATGGTACCAGAGTACCTTAGGCCGAAGGTCAATGATCGATTTTGTTATCGTATCATCTGGCCTGAGGCCGCATGTTTTGGACACTCGGGTGAAGAGAGGGGCAGAGCTGTCAACCGATCACCATCTGGTGGTGAGTTGGGTAAGATGGCGGGGGAAGCCTCTGGACAGACCTGGTAAGCCCAAACGTGTAGTGCGGGTGAACTGGGAACGTCTGGTGGATGCCCCTGTCCGGGAGACCTTCAACTCACACCTCCGGCGGAATTTTTCGTGCATCTCTGTGGAGGCTGGGGGCATTGAGCCAGAGTGGTCATTGTTCAAAGCTTCTATTGCCGAAGCTGCGGTTGAGAGTTGTGGCCTCAAGGTCATTGGTGCCTCAAGGGGCGGCAACCCTCGGACTTCGTGGTGGACACAGGTGGTCAGGGAAGCCGTCCGGCTGAAGAAGGAGGCCTTCCGGGCTATGTTAGCCTGTGAGACTCTGGACTCAGTTGCGAGGTATCGACAGGCCAAGAGGACGGCAGCCTCGGCTGTAGCGGAGGCAAAGCAGCGGGTGTGGGAGGAATTCGGAGAAGCCATGGAGAAGGACTTTCAGTCGGCACCAAAGCGTTTCTGGCAAACAATCCGGCGCCTCAGGAGGGGGAAGCGTGGGTCCATCCAAGCTGTGTACAGTAAGGGTGGGACATTGCTGACCTCAACTGAGGAGGTGATCGGGCGGTGGAAAGAACACTTTGAGGAACTTCTTAACCCAACTACACCCTCAATGGTAGAGACAGAGCTGGAGGATGAAGGACGGCAAACATCAATCTCCCTGGAGGAAGTCACTGCGGTAGTCAAATATCTCCGCAGTGGCAAAGCCCCAGGGGTTGATGAGATCCGTCCAGAAATGCTAAAGGCTCTGGGTGTTGAGGGGCTGTCATGGATGACACGTCTTTTCAACATTGCGTGGAAGTCTGGGACAGTGCCTGAGGAGTGGCAAACGGGGGTGGTGGTACCCCTGTTCAAAGAGGGTGACCAGAGGGTGTGTGCCAATTACAGGGGTATCACAGTACTCAGCCTCCCTGGGAAAGTCTACTCCAAGGTGCTTGAAAGGAGGGTTCGGCCGATAGTCGAACCCTCCTTTTTCGACTATCGGCCGAACCTCAGATTGAAGAGGAACAATGCGGATTCCACCCTGGTCGTGGAACAACGGACCAGCTTTTCACTCTTGCAAGGATCCTGGAGGGGGCTTGGGAGTATGCCCATCCGGTCTACATGTGTTTTGTAGATTTGGAGAAGGCATATGATCAGGTCCCTCGGGAAATACTGTGGGGGGTGCTGCGGGAGTATGGGGTGCAGGGGTCACTGTTGAGGGCCATCCAATCTCTCTACTCCCAAAGCAAGAGCTGTGTCCGGATTCTCGGTACAAAGTCAGGCCTGTTCTCAGTGGGTGTTGGCCTCCGCCAGGGCTGCGCTTTGTCACCCATCCTGTTTGTGATTTCATGGACAGGATTTCAAGGCGTAGTCATGGAGGGGGGGGGGTTTCAGTATGGTGGGCTCAGGATTGAATCGCTGCTGTTTGCTGATGATGTGGTCCTGTTTGCGTCATCAGTATGTGACCTTCAGCACTCACTGGATCGGTTTGCAGCAGAATGTGAAGCGGCTGGGATGAGGATCAGCACCTCCAAATCTGAGGCCATGGTTCTTAGCAGGAAACCGGTGGATTGTCTACTCCAAGTAGGGAGGGAGTCCTTATCCCAAGTGAAGGAGTTCAAGTATCTCGGGGTCTTGTTCTCGAGTGAGGGGAGGATGGAGCGTGAGATTGACAGGAGAATAGGTGCAGCGGGAGCGGTATTGGGTGCACTTTGGCGCACCGTTGTAACCAGAAGAGAGCTGAGCCAGAAGGCAAAGCTCTCGATCTACCAATCAGTCTTCGTTCCTACCCTCACCTATGGCCATGAGCAATGGGTGATGACCGAAAGGACGAGATCGCGAATTCAAGCGGCCGAAATGAGTTTCCTCAGGAGGGTGGCTGGTATCTCCCTGAGGGATAGGGTGAGAAGCTCAGTCACTCGTGAGAGGCTCGGAGTAGAGCCGCTGCTCCTTCGCGCAGAAAGGAGCCAGTTGAGGTGGTTCGGGCATCTAGTAAGGATGCTTCCTGGTCGCCTCCCGAGGGAGGTTTTCCAGGCACATCCAACTGGGAAGAGACCACGGGGCAGACCGAGGTACAGGTGGGGTGATTACATCTCCACACTGGCCTGGGAACGCCTCGGGATCCCCCAGTCAGAGCTTGTCGATGTTGCCAGGGAGAGGGAAGTTTGGAGTCCCCTGCTGAAGCTGCTACCTCCGCGACCCGATTACGGATAAGAGGGAGAAGATGGATGGATGGAAAAAAAAGCCAATGGAAAAAATATGGAATTTATTTGGTCATCATATCAGTATATACCAGTTCGCACCCTGACCTAATGTCTCCAAGCAAACAAGCGATAAGAGTCCCTGAGGCCAACACACACCTGTTGGGTTCCCATTCTGGTCTGGGCCACTCGTCACTCTTTATAAAAGGTCTCTGCTACTGCTCTGACAGAGAACACTCACCCTATAGCTCCAAGTAGGTAGGTTTGACTCATTCCTGGACATTGTGTGGTTAACTCCTGTCTTTCTTTAATAATGGAATGTATCCCGGGACTCTTATTTGGTTCAACAGATGGCACAGATGTGGATTCTCGTGGCAGTCTTCTGCCTGTTTGGCACAGCATATGGCAAGTTATTTTAATATTTTAATTTTAATTAATATTGTTTATTCAGTTGTGTCCTGTGTAACATGAAGAAGTAGCTGGTGGTAGGCCTATCACAAAACCGCACATAATAAAATATAAATATAATAAAAATATTAAATTAAATAATTCTTGAAATATTGTGTAAATGTGATTCCCAAATTGATCATTTAGCAAATTGATGTGTAAAATAAAGTCGAACATAGATGCAAATAGTGTGGAGGACCATCCTGAACAAGCTGTGGTTCCCCCCCCCCCCTCCAGCTGGGGAGGTCTGCTATGAGGGCCTGGGCTGCTTCAGTGACTCCCCACCCTGGGGAAGCACCACCCAGAGACCCATCCCCCGCCTGCCCTGGGACCCGGAGGCCATCGGTACCCGTTTCCTCCTCTTCACCCAGAAGAACCGCTACTACCAGGCAAGCAGCTGTCCACGGCTCTGCGTGGGGGACGGAGGGTCCCGGAAGAGACTTTAGGGTTCTTTTAGAGTCGATTCTGACTTGGATTCCGTGTCACAGAATTGATGGAATCTATTCTAAATTTCATTCAGATTCCAAATTAAAATCAGTTGGGAGTCAGACTCCGTGATAATGACTCCAAACTGATGTTCGTGGTTGTAATTAATTAGTTAATTTTTTTATTCTCGATTCTCAGTATCGATGCGTATCGATCAGAATCGAGAATTGATTCAGCCTCCCCACTACTGCTCTATTTGGCACTATGAATTATTTTGTCACTTTTGTCGCGGTTTTATCCAAAGCCACTTAGTTCAGATGCACGACTTTAAGGAACAGGTTGGCACTTTAAGGATGTATACAGCTTCAGGTCATCGGGGATCAAACCCAGAACTGGTAACTTCACGCCCTAACCCTGCTCCTAAATATTACACAGAGCGGTTCCCCTTTGAGTCACGTTGCACACAAGCAGCTGCTAAACGACTGCACTAGAGAGTGTGCAGTAGAGAGCGTTATAACTCGCTTGTTATAACTCATTATAACTCCCCGATGTCAACTCTCGGCAGGCCGTCACGCCAGACCCCAACATCATGAAGGTCACCAACTACAACAAGCTCCGGGCAACACGCTTCATCATCCCAGGATACCTGCTGAAGGACGACCAGGACTGGCCCCAGGAAATGTGCAGGGTAGGTAGGCCCCCTGCTGGCAGGAACATCTTCCTAAACATCTTCCTTAACAGGCTGTGACCTTACCTACTGGTGTCTTCCAGGACATGATCAAGTGGGAGAGCTTGAACTGCATTGCGATGGAGTGGAAAGCCGGCGTGAGGACGCCGTACGCCCAGGCCGCCAACAACGCCAGGGTGGTGGCCGCCCAGGTCGCACACATGATCAACTTCCTCATGGTGAGTCTGGAGTAGCGGAGTGACGGGTGGGTGTTTCCTCCAAGGTCAAACCTTGCTCACATCCTTATGCTTGTTGGCGTGACACAGGGCTACTACAGTCAGACGGCTGACAAGTTCCACGTCATCGGACACAGCCTGGGCGCACACGCCGCCGGCGAGGTCGGCACTCTGGTGCCCAAACTCGGACGCATCACCGGTACGTTACCCAGCATGCCGATCTAGAACGGCCAGCGCTTGTTTATTACCTTTAGCTTGTTAGCTCTGTGTGTCTACTGGCTTCACTATGTGTCATTTTCCCTGTTTGATGAACTTGGTGTCAAATCTAGGGAGACAACTCAATGTACTTTTACCTGAGCTGGTTCTGCTCTTAGAGGCTTGTTAGGTAATGTATTATGTTATTATATATGTGTAAATCTATGTATATATTATATTATTATGCCTTGTTTGGAAGGAAATGCACTTAAATCTGCTAAATAAATGACTGTCATGTAATGTAATGTATTGTAATGTAATGTAATGTGATAACTGCTCAAAACATCTGAGGGGCTGACAGCTTGTGTGGTCTGAGCATGGAATTTGGACGTTCAAATCATCAATGCACATTTTATGAAGTAGACCTGTCCTTTGTAATTCAAAAATCCTAATTAGTTAATTACATGCTTTATTTACATGCAGTCAGTATTCAACATGCTTGATGGTCATAAAGGAATCTAAAGATCCTCGCCCCTTGAACTAACCGCTCACAACTACTAGCAGGATGAGACTTCATTGGTTGGTTCTCTGACTTCCATCCCCTCTCTTCTCTCCTCAGGTTTGGATCCAACGGAGCCCTACTACCAGGGCACCGATCCCGCCGTGCGTCTGGACACCAGCGACGCCGCCTTCGTGGATGTGATTCACACGGATGCCCTCCCCTTCACTAAAAACAAGCTTGGTACACGCTTGCTACACGCTTGCTACATGTCTTAGCTATACCGCAAAGGCATGGCGATGAGTCGTTCAAAACACAGAGGGACAGCACTGAGCAAAGAGCCAAATTATCAATTAGTCTCAAATGATGTTACTTTGTTTGTTTGGTTTGTACAGAAAGTGTTTATGAGACAGATCTGTGGATTTGAAAGTGAGGTGTATTGATAACATAATAATTACACAAAAACCTCATGCAGAACCTCTAAACCAGAGGCAGACACCAAACGGTGTAATGTTCACTTTTTACAAATTCTCTCATGAAGACTGGTGTCCTGGAGACACCAAAAAGGTACCGGGTTCCCAACGTGATCCGTTCTAATTGCACCACCTGCAGGTCTGGGGATGACCGAGGTCATGGGTCATCTGGACTTCTACCCCAACGGAGGAGAGCTGATGCCCGGCTGCTCCAAGAACAGGGGAACCCCCGACGACCTGGACGCCATCTGGCTGGGTGAGCTAGTACCACCAGAGGGTCGGATGTTGGAACGTTGATGAAATCCCAGACCGAAGGCGATAAATCAATGTCAAAGGTCCACGTTTTCTTTTGGCAGGAGTGGCCCGAGACACATGACGCAGTACTGTTATATTAGTACACAACACGCGTATGAAGCAGTACTATTATATTAATACACGCGTATGAAGCACTACTGTTATATTACACAACAATGGTATGAAGCAGCACTGTTATAATATTACATATGAAGCAGTACTGTTATAATAATACACTTGTATGAAGCAGTACTGCTATAATAATACACTTGTATGAAGCAGTACTGTTATAATAATACATTTGTATGAAGCAGTACTGCTATAATAATACACTTGTATGAAGCAGTACTGTTATAATAATACATTCGTATGAAGCAGTACTGCTATAATAATACACTTGTATGAAGCAGTACTGCAATAATAATACACTTGTATGAAGCAGTACTGTTATAATAATACATTCGTATGAAGCAGTATTGTTATAATAATACACTGGTATGAAGCAGTACTCAGTACACAGTTCGACCTTGGACACAATCAGATTTATAATATTAATAAGATATGGTATGATAATAAGATATGATATGGGCGGAATTTCGGTGGAACGCTTTCATCCATAATACGGTGAGTGCATACATTCCCATGCTGGGTGGTGTCCCCCGTGGGAATGGAACCCGCAGCAGGGCTAGGGGTGTGAGCGTGTTAATGCCTTGCCTTGCTTTACTACAGGACTACTCCAATGTCCCCAGCCACAGATGTGATGGTGGGCCAGCGGTCACAGCTGGGAAGACAAACACACCGGCAGGAAGTCTAGTTTGTCCAGTTGGAGATATTGCCTCAAGACGGCCGACGGCGGGGTTATCGTTTGAAATGTACCCACCGAGGAGTAGGGGGGGGGGGGGGGTCAAGTGGGAGGAGCTGCAGAGGAGGAGGGTAGTCATGGGGATTATGAGTCACAGCTGAAGTCCTCCGTGTTTGATCTCCCAGATAAGAGGGGAGGAGGGGGGGAGCAAGTGTCGCCTATCTGAGGGTCTTCTGGCGGACCCTCGCTGGGAGAACAACACGCCGCCATAATCTCGTCTGTCACCTCCCAGCAACACCCCCACACCTCTTCCTCTCTTCAAACTCACACTCCTCCACCACCTCCTCTCCTCACTCACACTCCTCCTCCTCCACCACCTCCTCTCCTCACTCACACTCCTCCTCCTCCACCACCTCCTCTCCTCACTCACACTCCTCCTCCTCCACCACCTCCTCTCCTCACTCACACTCCTCCTCCTCCACCACCTCCTCTCCTCACTCACACTCCTCCTCCTCCTCCTCCACCACCTCCTCTCCTCACTCACACTCACACTTCTCCTGCTCCACCTCCTCCTCTCTTCAAACTCACTCTTCCTCCACCTCCTCTCCTCACTCACACTCCTCCTCCTCCACCACCTCCTCTCTTCACTCACACTCCTCCTCCACCACCTCCTCTCTTCAAACTCACTCCTCCTCCACCTCCTCTCCTCACTCACACTCCTCCTCCTCCTCCTCCACCACCTCCTCTCTTCAAACTCACTCACACTCCTCCTCCTCCTCCACCTCCTCTCTTCAAACTCACTCACACTCCTCCTCCTCCTCCACCTCCTCTCTTCAAACTCACTCACACTCCTCCTCCTCCTCCTCTCTTCACTCACACTCCTCCTCCTCCTCCGCCTCCTCCTCTCTTCACCTACACTCACACTCCTCCTCCTCCACCACCTCTTCTCCTCACTCACACTCCTCCTCCTCCACCACCTCCTCTCCTCACTCACACTCCTCCTCCACCTCCTCTCCTCACTCACACTCCTCCTCCTCCACCTCCTCTCTTCAAACTCACACTCCTCCTCCTCCACCTCCTCTCTTCAAACTCACACTCCTCCTCCTCTTCCACCTTCTCCTCTCTTCACTCACACTCCACATTCCTCCTCTCCTCCACCAACTCACTCCTTCACCTCCTCTACAACTCACAACTCCTCAACATTCTCCTCTCCTCGCCATGCTCCTCCTCTCCTACACACGCTCCTCGCCTCCTGCTAATCTTTTAGTTAAAAGTCAAAAAATGTTACTTTAAGTGACTGCTATATTAAGTTACTGCTACTTTAAGTTAATGCTATTTTAAGTGACTGTTACTTTAAGTGACTGTTACTTATAGTGACTGTTACTTTAAGTGACTGTTACTTATAGTGACTGTTACTTTAAGTCATATTTCAAGGTCAGACTCCAGGCCTGGAGTCTGGAGGTCTTCCGTCTGTAGTTGGACGGTGTGTGTCGAGGCACCCACCTACCCACCATTCTCACATCTTGTTCTCCCCATTCTCCTCCCTCCCTCCCTCCCTCCCTCCGTCTCTCCCTCACTCCCTCCGTCCCTCACTCCCTCCCTCCCTCCCTCACTCCCTCCCTCCCTCACTCCCTCCGTCCCTCACTCCCTCCCTCCCTCACTCCCTCACTCCCTCCCTCCTCCAGGTACCAAGGCATTTAAAGGGTGTAACCACGCCCGGGCCTACCAGTACTTCAGCGAGAGTACTCTGAAGTCCCAGGGCTTCGTGGCGTACCCCTGTGCCGACCAGGACAGCTACGGGGCTGTGAGTGTCCTACTGCGCCTGTGGTGTGTGTGTGTGTGTGTGTGTGTGTGTGTGTGTGTGTGTGTCATGTTAATACTGTTCGGTACTTGGTGTGATTCAGGGAGGAAGCAGCAGAGGGTTTTCATCCAAAGGGACTCACAGTGACTTATACCAGCCATGTAGGGAAGGAACAAAAGGGGCGTCAGGCCAGGGCTCTTGCTCAAGGGTTCCAAGGCAGGTTAGGCTGCAAGGGGGATTGAACCCTAAATGAGAGCTATGGTGTGTGTGTGTGTGCATGTGTGTGCATGTGGACATGCATGTTTATGTTGTTGGGGGGGGGTCCAGACAGGGCTCTGTCCCCGAGGGGGGGGGCTCCGGCCCCTGTGACCACACAGGGGCCGCATGCATGTAGCAGAGGCCGCCACCTGTCGCCCACAGGACACCGATACGTCTGTGAACCGCTGATTTAGTCCTCCCTGTCCCGTCGCCCACGTAACCACGGCGACAAGCCTCCCCCACCCCCTAGCCTGCAGCTGTCGCCGTTGGTAACGGTTCATCCTGTCTCCGGGACCGGGGCCCAGTCAAACACACAGGGGCCCCGGAGAGTACGGCTTCACACAGGGGACCCCGCGGGTAAATGTGAGGCATAACTTGTAAAGCATTTTGGTTTAAAGCGCTTACCAATCTGAATCTGACTCAGAAGAATATTGTCATTGTCAAGGACGAACTAAATTGTCTAGCAATCCTCAAAACACGCTTGCAAACATCAATTGAAAGTATAAATTATTAAAAAAAACTAAGGTAAACTAAATTAACAGGTTAAAAAATGTCTATAGAAAAACTGTATATATATATATATTATATATAGTCTATTTACATATTTCGTTGACACTATATACACATTAGTGCAAATTAGAAATGTATATCCATACAAAGTTGTGATGTAACATGTAACTAGGTATGTCGTTTTGATGCAATACAGTGTTGTGGTTAAACAGAAGCGTCACTGTCAGTACTGGACAGTGTTCAGTTTTTGTATGGATCTGAGGTAGCAACTGTTCTTCAGTCTGTGAGTCCTTGAGGAACCTGAAGTGTCTCCCAGAGGGCAGCAGGTCCAACAGGTGATGCAGGAAATGTAGTCCATTTACCATTTACTCTCGAGCACTACAACCTGACTGTTCCCTTAACATTTCTAAAGTCTTTAAAGTTGTATGTACGTCCGAGTCCACCATGACAGATAGATAGACAGATGGTGACAGCGTCTGGGTCTCCTCAGGGTATGTGCTTCCCCTGTACCGGGTCCTCCTGCCCCCTGATGGGCCAGTCAGCCGGGAAGTTCAACATGAGCTCCGTCAATCCCGGGACCAAGTTCTTCCTCACCACCGGCCAAGACTCGCCGTTTGGTCGTAAGTACCGACACGTAACACTGGGAGGTCCAGAGTGACTCACCGTGGATAGAAGTAGCCTACAAGTCATTAAGGAGACGAAGATACACCTTTTGGCTGCAAGTACTGAACCAAAAAGTATATATCTTTCAGAATTTGAGCACAAAATTGAGCATTTTAGCAGCCGCTCTGATCGGAAGCAAATTACTGCAACTAGACATAGCCGGGTTAGGGGGTCATACAGGCAGACGGCTGACATTGGGGAACGAACCCAGTACCCTGCCCTTCATAAATTAACAAACAGAGTTATGATTATAGCTCGATAGAGTTTCATCAATGAAACATAACTATTCCTATCTCTATAATAGATCATTGAATTTTATAAAGTTCATATTTTTCACAGACTTTCACATTTTTTAAATAACTACAATAGAGAGAGAACATGTTGTATTTCTTCCTCACACCAACATACCGAGAAAGACTGCTTGTCAGGGTGACCCGTGTCCTCAACCTCACCGCGTGTCTCCAGGCTACAGCTACAAAGTCAAGGTCCTGCTGGAGGGATCTGTGTGGCCCAACCCCGGCTACATGTCCGTGGCCCTGAAGGGAGCCCGCGTCCAGACCCTGGAGTACCAGCTCCACAAGTAAGACCCCAACCACTCACTACAAAGGACTACAAACTACAGCCATGTTTGAAGTCCATTCCTTGTTGGAAGAAATGGAACATTTCTGAGCATCCGAAGATGAGGCCACATCCCGATAGAACAGTATGATTTGAACTGGTCTCTGGAGTGGGCTTTCTGTTCATTTAGACGGAACAGAACAGGAACCTCCTCTTAAAAACATCTGGTAAAAATAACCAAGTTTTGTCCAATTCCATTCCATACCTTCCTGCTAGGTATCTTGCTAACAGACACAGACACATACAGACAGACGAAGGGGAAAAACCTAACCTCCTCCCCATCTTGGATGACAGAGGCAATCCAAAAAATACTCAATCAATGTGAAACATTTGAACAAAACGATCGTGCGTAACATTGTACCTCCACCCGCAGCGGTATACTGTCCCCGGGCGCCATCTACGAGGTGTTCATCCACAGCGAGGTGGACGTGGGCGAGGTGAAGGAGATGATCTTCAAGTGGAATAACTACATCTTCAACCCCCTAAAGCCCAAGTACAGCGCCTCCAAGATAGAGCTGGTGCGCGGGAAGGACAACAAGATGTAAGCCCTGAATGAGTCTGGTATTCTAGAAACATCACATCAGGAATATTCCGGAATCAATTCGGTATTCTAGAAACATCACATCAGGAATGTTCCGGAATCATGCCAGTATTCTAGAAACTTCACAGTCACACTGGGTAGATTCTAGAATAGGGGACGGTTCTCTGACTGTGGACGACCTGACCGACGGTATAATGTTCTCACCACTAGAGGGCGCCATGAGACTGGGTGTGAAAACAACTAACTGAGAAAAGATGACTCTGGAAACAAGCTGTTGCTATGGGGATATTAGAAACAAAAACAATAATGAATCATCTTTAAAATAAAGAAAAGTATTTGCAATGAGAAAACACATTTCAATGGTTTCTGGCATGCCCCCCCCCCCCCCTCTCTCTCTCTCTCTCTCTCTCTCTCTCTCTCTCTCTCTCTCTCTCTCTCTCTCTCTCTCTCTCTCTCTCTCTCTCTCTCTCTCTCTCTCTCTCAGTTACAACTTTTGTGGAGTGGAGAGTGTGAATGAAAATGTCCTCCAGTCCGTGCTGCCCTGCAAGGAGTAGTGCGCCTCCAGCTCTCCAATAAACATGTTGCCCTGAGAGCCTCTCAGCCTCGTTCCTTCATGTATTCCGTGGCCCTAATAACCACACTGTGAGTGAAGGACCCCACTAGGTCACTAACTCACTCCACACAGGAATCTATCTATAAATATACATCGATAAAAGTGCCCAGACTTGACTCATTTTCCAAACACACACACACACACACACACACACACACACACACACACACACACACACACACACACACACACACACACACACACACACACACAGTGTTAGCCACTCCCACTTGGTCTGGAAGCAGTCGAGTGTCCTGTGTCGCATGTTGACTAACAACCAAATCAGCAGTAAATTACACGGTTCACACTCCTATCCTCTCAGCCTCCTTTGGACATAAAATGTATCCAGACTCATTGACTCGGAACGTCTCTCTCTCTCTCTCTCTCTCTCTCTCTCTCTCTCTCTCTCTCTCTCTCTCTCTCTCTCTCTCTCTCTCTCTCTCTCTCTCTCTCTCTCTCTCTCTCTCTCTCTCTCTCTCTCTCTCTCTCTCTGTGTCTGTGGTCTTTTCAGCGGTTTATGAAGTCCTGATTCGGTGCCATTGTTTTGCTGGTATTTATCAGCACACACATCCCATAATCACATCCCATAATCACATCCCATAATCACATCTGACAAAATATGGCACGGGGGGAGAAAAGGCGAGATGACATTTTTTGTCCCCTGTCAAAAAGAGAAAAAAAATGGGCGACATTTGTATTCAGTGCAAAAGAAGCCATCAGGACCACCCAATACCAAGAGAGGACCCCCAGGACCACACAATACCAAGAGAGGAACCCCCAGGACCACACAATACCAAGAGATAACCCCCAGGACCACACAATACCAAGAGAGGAACCCCCAGGACCACACAATACCAAGAGATGACCCCCAGGACCACACAATACCAAGAGATAACCCCCAGGACCACACAATACCAAGAGATAACCCCCAGGACCACACAATACCAAGAGATGAACCCCCAGGACCACACAATACCAAGAGAGGAACCCCCAGGACCACACAATACCAAGAGAGGAACCCCCAGGACCACACAATACCAAGAGATGACCCCCAGGACCACACAATACCAAGAGATAACCCCCAGGACCACACAATACCAAGAGATAACCCCCAGGACCACACAATACCAAGAGAGGAACCCCCAGGACCACACAATACCAAGAGACAACCCCCAGGACCACACAATACCAAGAGATAACCCCCAGGACCACACAATACCAAGAGATAACCCCCAGGACCACACAATACCAAGAGATGACCCCCAGGACCACACAATACCAAGAGAGGAACCCCCAGGACCACACAATACCAAGAGAGGAACCCCCAGGACCACACAATACCAAGAGAGGAACCCCCAGGACCACACAATACCAAGAGATAACCCCCAGGACCACACAATACCAAGAGATAACCCCCAGGACCACACAATACCAAGAGATGACCCCCAGGACCACACAATACCAAGAGAGGAACCCCCAGGACCACACAATACCAAGAGATGACCCCCAGGACCACACAATACCAAGAGATAACCCCCAGGACCACACAATACCAAGAGATAACCCCCAGGACCACACAATACCAAGAGATGAACCCCCAGGACCACACAATACCAAGAGAGGAACCCCCAGGACCACACAATACCAAGAGAGGAACCCCCAGGACCACACAATACCAAGAGAGGAACCCCCAGGACCACACAATACCAAGAGAGGACCCCCAGGACCACACAATACCAAGAGATAACCCCCAGGACCACACAATACCAAGAGAGGAACCCCCAGGACCACACAATACCAAGAGATGACCCCCAGGACCACACAATACCAAGAGATAACCCCCAGGACCACACAATACCAAGAGAGGAACCCCCAGGACCACACAATACCAAGAGAGGAACCCCCAGGACCACACAATACCAAGAGAGGAACCCCCAGGACCACACAATACTAAGAGATAACCCCCAGGACCACACAATACCAAGAGATAACCCCCAGGACCACACAATACCAAGAGATAACCCCCAGGACCACACAATACCAAGAGAGGAACCCCCAGGACCACACAATACCAAGAGATAACCCCCAGGACCACACAATACCAAGAGAGGAACCCCCAGGACCACACAATACCAAGAGATAACCCCCAGGACCACACAATACCAAGAGAGGAACCCCCAGGACCACACAATACCAAGAGAGGAACCCCCAGGACCACACAATACCAAGAGATACCCCAGGACCACCATCCAGAGAACCCCAGGACCACACAATACCAAGAGATAACCCCCAGGACCACACAATACCAGAGAGATAACCCCCAGGACCACACAATACCAAGAGATAACCCCCAGGACTGTAGTAATGTGTTAATAACCCCCGCGTCTCCCAGGCCGCCCAGAGACTGCATCGCCTCCTTTGTCTCCCCCGCTCTCCCCCCGGGAGGGAGGGAGTGTGTGTGTGTGTGTGTGTGTGTGTGTGTGTGTGTGTGTGTGTGTGTGTGTGTGTGTGTGTGTGTGTGTGTGTGTGTGTGTGTGTGTGTGTGTGTGTGTGGTGTGTGTGTGTGAGCGTGTGTGTGTGGTGTGAGCGTGTGTGTGTGTGAGCGTGGTGCGTGTGTGCTTGTGTGTGTGTGAGCGTGTGTCTGTGCCCGTGTATCCCACAGGCATTTCAAAACCAGTATGTCTCATTTGTTCCGAGACACTGGCGATCATTAAAAGCAGGAATGTAGAACACCGCTACGAGATGAAGCACACATCTGTTCAGCAATCATACCCACCCAAAATAAAATAAAATGATCTAGAAGCCCAAAATGCGCCCACCAGAATCGTAACGCATTCATTTACAGCCCAGCAAGGAGCTAATGAAGCTAACAAAAATAAAGAATAAAGGGAAACCAAAGCTACTATTACAGCGTCCAGTGACTAACGTTACTGATATTCCGGATGTTGATGATAATCTAACCAAGATGAAGATGAAACCAAGAATCAGGCTGAACGCTGCCCTGATATGCGTGTAGCGCTGACCGGCCATCGGGAGAACCGGGAAACTCCCAGTGGGTCTGGAGCTCAGTGAGTCGGGTTTGTCAAACCTTTTGGGGCCAGGGACCTTACAGGAAACAATTATTCCAAGGACCCCCTTAAAATCGAAACGCCAATAAAACATACGCTTACGACCATTTGTACTCTTAGATGCCATTGGAACTATTTGTATTCTAAAAATGTAAGTACTTCAGACCTGTGTCATAGTAACAGAAACTAATTTCAATATGAATCATGTTAATACCACTTTCATAACAGTAACAAGACATAGTCCTATAACTATGAACAGTTAAAATATGTGGCATAGTCCTAATAAACCCAGACATTTCAAATGACAAGTCTAAGGCTGAACAATATGTATTTTAAAACTTTCAACCAAAATACTTTCCTGTTTCATAGTAATAAACATAAATGCATTTAGATGTGAATCATGTTAATATGACTTATATACTTTTAAACAGAGGGTCATTTTATTGTAATAGCATTTTGATTCAACTTTCTCAGTTTTTATGGGAAATATGGTCCAATATAATCAGTGGCGTTTTCTCCCGGAGGCCAAGGGAAGCCAGGCTTCCCCTGTTTTTTCGGATTGTAGTTATAATTTTAATACATTTTTTAATAATTAAATCGTAATTCTCCTTGCTGTGTCACACAGCAAAGGAGAATTACGGAATTTTTTTTATTTTAATTTAAAAAATGTAGGAGAGACGGTCCGGCAGCAACACACAGCCTGTGTGTTGCTGCCGGACCGTCTCTCCCCCATTCTCATTGAGTATTTTACAAAGAGTGAAACAACAGCGCCCCCTAGATATTATGGTGAAATTGAGGAGGCCAGCCGAATGAGCTTCCCTTGGTGAAAAAAAAAATGGAGGGATTGTCCCGGATTGACCAATCAGATGAGGCCCACGTCATGTCCCCCTGCCAACCTGTGATTGGTCAGGGCCATGCCAAGGGAGGCCAGAGACGGCTGGCATCCCCCCTCAAGGGAATGGGATCCCTTGATCCCATTGGATCGATTTGAAGGGAATCCCTTGACTCACAAATCCAATCAAATCACATCAACATCAGTACGTAGTACTGTAACTGTCATCCTCGCCGTTTGATAGTATTAAGCATTATGGAGGGTGGAGATTTGGCGTACTTAATAAACAACAACTTTACTAAACTTCCGCTACAGCAGCAACTAAAAATTTAATCAGATGACAGGCCCATGCCCACACTCGAGCTGTGTGCACAGAGGGAAAAGGGAGCGAATCGGACGTTCAATGAGGACAATTATGTCCGCACGGAGTGGCTAACTGGAAGCGCTGAACTTCAGCGTCTATTTTGCTGGCCATGTCTTCTTTTTGACAAGGATTCGTGCTCCCTGAACAATCCTTGGGCAACTTCAGGATTCATCGACCTTGCCAACCTGTCACGGGCAATTGAGAGGCACGGTAAATCAAAAAATCACATAGATTGTGCTGTGAAATTGAAGCTTTTTTATTCATTACCGAATCTGCACTGCGCATTGAGCGGCTGGTTATGCATTTGGGGGGGGGGGGGGAATGCTTAAATTAATAAGACGAGAGAGTTTTGGCTGGAGAGCGCGTGCGGACCTGTCGGTTAGATAACAGGCGTGTGCAAGTCCTGCATCTGTATGATACAACTGTGTAAAATGATACCGGGCGCTGTAATCACTCATCTGGTTACGTTATTGACCCAAAAAAACTGGCTTCCCCTAAAATTTTCCCCACGCCACGCTACTGAATATAATATGCATACGTTTTTGGTCAAATAACGTGACATTTTGTTCAGGCGGGCTCTGCCTCCCCTGCCCCCTGGAGAGAGGGCCGGTCGGGGACTAATTCTCGGGCCGGTTTTTTGCCCCAGTCCGCTCCTGTATGCTGGCACAACCTTCTCATTAAGTAATTAGTGTTTATTTTTTTTCAGACCTGACCTCATTGCATGTTCAATGAAGATTTATTGATATTGATATGGAGATGGCATGTTAGAAATTGGGTCGCGGGGCAAAAAAGGTTGAGAACACACGCGTCATAGGATGTCACTCTACCGTAGGGTAGACTCAAATCAATAAACCCGTAACTTTACTGGAAATAAAGGAGAAGCTACGATTTAAAAACATAACCAACACATGGAATCTACATAAATGTAAAGGATTCAAATATTGCACCTGTCTGCACACACCTGTCTGCGCACAGAGATGAGATGACGCCATCAAAGGGAGCCGCTCTACGGTCTCATGTTATTCCACCTCTGACCACTAGGGGAGATAAAGCTACGGCGACGCACATTAACCCACACCAAGTATTTGGCTTAGTTACATGTTTAAATAATTCATAGTTGTTTGTGCCAATATATAGCCGTCATGCCCCGTCATATCAGTCCACGACATGATAACGTCAACGTTAGGTTGTTACAGCCAACCCTGAGGCTGGTTACTTTCAGTTTACTTTTAAGTTGTTATGTTTAACAGATCGTGAGCGTTTGTGTAAAAACGTAACTGCTCGTTACCTATCTATCTGCTCGTGAGTCATTCGTGACAGATTAGATGCGATCTGATACGATTGACAATTGATCGTAGAAAAATGATTGTGTGAAACACGATTGCCACGACTGACCTCAAGATCTGATCTGATAGGATCACCACGATTAGTCCACGATTTCAATCGTGCCGCGAATCGTGATAGTGGGAACCTAGCATGACAGATGGGCTTTCCTCAGGAAGAAGAGACGCTGGTCAGCCTCATTTACTCCTTTACTTCTTTACTTCTTTACTCCTTTACTTCTTTACTTCTTTACTCCTTTACTTCTTTACTCCTTTACTTCTTTACTCCTTTACATAATGAAAGTGTTTCAGTGACGCTGGACGTCCGACCGGGACACCGAGCCTAATAACCTTAAACATGGATCCCACCTGGGCGATGATTTGGATCTATGGTAAGTTTATAATCAGATCGATCGAACTGGTGTGGTTTTTACAATGCTGTAAATTAATGGTATAGGTGCGTCTCAAATAGGGGAAAAGTGCATTTTCTAAAAAGTGTTAATAGTTCTTGGACATTGGACCGGATTGGATTGTGAATATATGTCATTTTTCAAATTTCAATAACTTCATTGTTATGAAATGTAGCGTCACTAAAATCACCTCACATATCAACATGAGACCGTTGATGTGTGAGGTGATTTTGTGTCGTGTTCGTTTCTCCCCCCTTACTTTGGTGCTCCCGGTCTAATCTTACCGGCCTGTTTTAACCGCTTTTACGTTAACACAAAAAAACATTGATCACCACATTTTATTTAACTCCCCTTTAAGCTGTAAACAATGTCTCAGACTACTGGTTTACATGAATAACTGCAGTGAATATACAAAGAATAGACACAGAAATTGTAAATTGTATTCTAAAATGAACATTTATTGTAAAAAAAAGAAACAAATCATCGTGTGTGTGTGTGGATGTGTACTATCTCAGGGGTTCCCAAACATTTCAGCCCGCGACCCCCAAAACAACAGTGCTAGAGACTGGCGACCCCCCACTATCACCGGGGGGACTGGAACATGAAAAACAACGTGTGCACAGGACTAGGGTTGGGATCCCGACCCGGTTCCGAGATTTAAGAACCGGAGCCGGTTCCATCGGATTTGCATTAACGGTTCCCCCAAGCGGTTCCTGGAATTTCTCATCTGTCTTCATTTGGCTCAGCTGTGTGCGTGCACGCGACTGTGGTGACGTCACGCCACCTGTGTGTGTGTGTGTGTGTGTGTGTGTGTGTGTGTGTGTGTGTGTGTGTGTGTGTGTGTGTGTGTGTGTGTGTGTGTGTGTGTGTGTGTGTGTGTGTGTGTGGTGGATACGCCCACTGATCTACAATCTAAAGCAGTGGTTCCCAACCTGGGGGGCGCGCCCCCCTTGGGGGGGCGCCAAAGATCGCAGGGGGGGCGCCAGGCCTCAGATGATTTGAGGCCTAATATCATATTTCGATTTTTTTTAATTTTTTTTTAATTTTTAATTTTTTTTAAGTTTTTTACATATAATTGTAACGCAATACATGATTGTCGCTAAAAGCCTTGTCTCTACATTACAATAAAATATAGAAATTTATTGATTAATTAATTTTAATAAAAATTCTACAAATTAATCTGATACTCCTCCGATTCGCGCCAACATTGACGTTACTGTGTCAGCTTCTGTAGTAGTAACAGTTTGCTGTGCTTGCTAGCTAGCGACCAACTTCATAAGGTGAATATTTTGTCTAAAAATGTCTGAAAAACGTAAAGGAGATGACAGCTCATCTGCAATCAAAAAGAAAATGAGGACCTACCTAGAGAGCTATCTTAACTTAGGTTTCATGGAGGGAACGGACAAAACCCGCCCAGAGTGTGTGATATGCAGAGAGAAGCTAGCCAACGACAGCATGAAACCCTGCAAAATGAAGAGACACCAACAGACCATGCACCCAGAAACGGTCGGGCGTGATCGGGACTTTTTCATAAAGAAACAACAGTTTGTTAGGGCTGGCAGCGATGTACAGAAGGCCACCGAGGCCTCTTTTGAATGTGCACTTTTAAAAGCAAAGGCAAAGTCCGGGGGGGGGGGGGTGCGCAAATTCCAACAGGAGTCATTTGGGGGGGCTCTGGGTGAAAAAGGTTGGGAACCCCTGATCTAAAGAATGGCTGTGAATGTCCGACCGTCGAGCGCTGAGTCAGCATGTCGAGACACAAACCCTCCCAAGTGTGGTTATACTTCACGAGAGAAAATGACCAAAACCATGCAATAAATGCAATGCATTACTTTCATGCAAAGGTGGTAGCACGTCCACTATTAGGAAACATCTCCTACAAAAACACGAGATTAACCTAGGCAAATGCACCGTGTTTGAGAGTCTACGAAAAGCCGTACCACCAGATCCACAGCCGGGGGATGATGAAGATGCCATTGAGTCTGCAGCCGGTTCACTTTCTCCAGGCTAGTTCTAACTACTAACATTAACTAGAGCCACAAATCAAACAAAAATCAATCTGTCTTCACTCTGCACTTAGTTACAACTTATAAGTAACTTAGCCCTGAAACATGACTGTCTTATCATGATTTATTCCGTATTGTTCAATAAAAAGCATTTGAATCCGATCGTGGCCATTTTCTCCGTATTTCTCCGTAAATGGAGACAGTGCAAACACCAGGTTGAAGTTAATCCATGACGGTCGTGACAGACGACCGTCGTGTGATCCATGGCTAACAAGTAACTCAACTGATGTTAAATTGGCTCTAAAGTAATCGTTCATCATGAATATTTCATCAGTTATATTTTTCTCTAGAAAGTACAGACAAGACCAGCAACATTCAAGTCACTCCTTTCACGCTGGCAGCAGCTGCAGCTGGGAGGATGACGACTTGTGCCTGGGGGCACAAAGGGCCTGCAGTGTTCTGTCGGTGAGCAAGTGGGCAGCCAAGATAAGAGCAGTCATCGTTTGGATGAGGAAGACCAGCGTGGCCAAGGTGGTCATGAAGGAAAAGAGCCTTTGCTGTGGAAGTAGATTTTTAAAATGTATTATTCACTTAAAGTTGAGAATGAAATTAATGAAGTGTGTGTGTGTGTGTGTGTGTGTGTGTGTGTGTGTGTGTGTGTGTGTGTGTGTGTGTGACTCACCGTGTAAGAACGTGTCCTCAGGGAGGCTCTCTTTTGACGGGATCAGATGCCCTGACAAAACGCACATAACAATCAAAGAGCTCAAACATTGTCAGACAGAAACATTGGTTGTGTATAATAAGAGCAACTAGATTTGCTTGATTTAATATTTATAATATTAAATTAAGTCTCACTGCAGTCCGCTTCCCTGTAAATGTGTTGTGTTCAACTGTTAGGTGGGGACCAAACATAACATGAAACAGATGTCTTAGGCCTAGTGTGTGTGTGTGTGATGACTAATGGAAAGTCCCGTGTGTGTGTGTGTGTGTGTGTGTGTGTGTGTGTGTGTGTGTGTGTGTGTGTGTTCTCAGCAGTGTGCGCTACCAGTGCGAACGTTGTGATGCAGTCCTATTCGTGCTGTGACAGACTGCTTGAGAGTGATGTCGGTAACAGCGATGAGGAGGAGTGGAATATTGGAGACACGGTATGCCATAGGATAGATTATTCTTGGATCTTGGAGCAATACCCAGCCAACCGTTCTGGACCAAAGAGTTAGGAAGGGAGCAGAGAAGGACAAGTGAGTATAGCATTTAAATAATATTATTGATAAAATTACTATTTCAGTTAACCTTTTAGTTTTTTGCATTTATAATGTATTTAATTCATTGTAAATATTATTACATCTTAAATACCTTAGTACAATGACAAAAAGTACATTTCCCTAACCATTTTAACATTAAGTACTACATATACTGCATTTTTTGGTAGATTGGAGAGAATCACCGATGATGACTTTAGGAAAGCAGACGAGTTCATCAAGCTTATGAGAATCCTCTACACCAGCACCCTGGCTGTATCGAGCGAGAATATGCCAACATGTGGGCAAATTCTTCCAATCCTGAAGAAGCTGGAGGCTCACTTCACAGTAACTGATGGTGACTCTTCCTTTGCTGCCTCTATTAAGGAGAAGATATGGACTGACCTGTCCAAGCGCTATCAGGTATTGAAATGGATCAAATTAAATACAATTTGCCACAATACAATCTTGTAACTTTACAAAGTCACTGTGCATCTATTCATATATTCTCATGTTGTGTGTTTTATAGGATGATGAGATATCAGCATTTCTGGAGGAGGCCACTATAATGGACCCAAGATTTAAGAGTAAAGTGGACAACAATGAAGCCTGGGACCGGCTGAAGACAGCAGCAGTGAAGACTGTGGGTCCAGAGCTAGAGCACCAGGTAAACACACTGGCCATCATGTAACAAGTTATAAAAACAGCTGTCAGCCTAAACTGTGAACTACTGGCTACCTAGTAATGATGCATCTTTGTATTTTTCAGCTGCCAGCCGTACAGGAGGACTGTGCAGAGAGTGAGAGTGACTGTGAGACCACCCAGGGCCAGAGGACCAGTGTGAGTGTCTCTGATCAGGGGGAGGAAGGTGAAGAGAGTGAGAGTGACTGTGAGACCACCCAGGGCCAGAGGACCAGTGTGAGTGTCTCTGATCAGGGGGAGGAAGGTGAAGAGAGTGAGAGTGACTGTGAGACCACCCAGGGCCAGAGGACCAGTGTGAGTGTCTCTGATCAGGAGGAGGAAGGTGAAGAGGAGAGTGGAGGTAAGGGTTAAGGAAGGACAGAGTCAGCCTCCCAGTCCCAAGAAGATGAAAATAACACCCCTAGAAGAGCTCTTTCAAGAGGAAGAGAAAGCAGTTAGAAAGGGAGCTGAGACCATGATGCGCCCCCTGTCATCTCATGCGAAAGCAGACATAGAAATAAATCACTACAGGAACCTGGCCCCCGTGCCCATGATCACAGACCCTGTTGCTTGGTGGTGGAAGAATAGGCACTCTCTCCCCATGCTGTATGATGTGTACATACAAGCATCATCAACCCCATCAGAGAGAGTGTTTTCAGTTGCTGGAGACACTATTAGCCAGGAGAGGTGTAGGATTCGTTCAGAAAAAGCAGATATGCTAATTTCTGCAATACGTAGAAGTTGGACTCATGCTCTCAGACAGCCTAAATGTGCAACCTAACAGTGCAAGTGTTCTTTACTTGTTCTTACAAACAAACTGCCTACCTCATAATTGTAATGTGCAATCATTACAATAAAGCTGCATTTGTATGATTGAATTTGTGTTTATTATGTACTTGTATATTATAAAGTATAATGGATGTCAGGAAAAAACAGGAAAAAAAACATATTAGGAATCGGGAATCGGAATCGTTAAAATCCTAACGAGTCCCAATCCTAGTCACTGCAGAGTCTCTGAAGGGTTAGTTAATGTAAGACAAGACAGACAGACTGCCAGACAGGGTAGAAGACAGACGAGCGTGCTGTGGAGAGAGGCATGACACCCACCAGACTCTATGCAGTATACACAGTCTACAAAACATTGTTTTTGTTGGTTGTAATCCAAAGTGTGTGTGTGTGTGTGTGTGTGTGTGTGTGTGTGTGTGTGTGTGTGTGTGTGTGTGTGTGTGTGTGTGTGTGTGTGTGTGTGCGTGTGCGTGTGTGTGACGCACCGTGTAAGAACGTGTCCTCAGGGAGGCTCTCTTTGGACGGGATCGGATGCCCTAACGTCACACTCACGGCTTATTATGTATGTAACCTTTTACACCTTTTTACCTGAAACCTTTAATAGTATAGTAGCATATACACGTCCCATGCTGTTATTATACTTACATTTACTATGTATTCGAGGTGTGCCTTCTGACTAATTGACCTGGCTGACGTTTGACAAAACGGAGCACATAACAATCAAAGAGCTCAAACATTGTCAGACAGAAACATTGGTTGTGTATAATAAGAGCAACTAGATTTGTTTGATTTAATATTTTTAATATTAAATTAAGTATCACTGCAGTCCGCTTCCCTGTAACTGTGTTGTTCAACTGTTAGGTGGGGACCAAACATGTAGCAGTTGTCTTTGCTCTGGAAGTTTATATCCATCCTCTGTCGAGATGGAATCTCAAAGTACACGGTTCTGTCTTTTCTATTTCTGATTTATTTCTTCTGCTGATTAGGCCTACTGTGGGCAAGAGGGCCACCGTTCGCCCAGACTGGTGTTTTCAGCCACTGTCCTCACATGCATCCATGGTTATTATTATTATTATATATTTAATTTAAACAAGGTACAACTAAGTCATGAAAAGACCCAACTGATGGCAGTGCACTTGACTGCAGTTACTGACTGGAGTGAAGTTTGCTGTTGACAATCATAAACAAGTAAAAACGTTGAGATCTTAACTGAATGAAGAAAAAACTAAGAATGGATCCAAATTTTCCCGTTGACCTACAATGGTGACAGGTCTCTTTGCGTTACCACCATGAGCCACCTAGAGGCGGCTGGATGAACAACATGTTGGTCCCTTCTGCCAGGGCTTCACAGACAGGAGGTCAAGGCTGCTGATTGGGTGTTTGATCACTTTCTAAAGGTTTAGTTGACCAATTAGGTTGTTCTGTCTGTTTGAATTCCTGTGTGAAATGAAAATGTCTTACTTGACAGATGGGAGGTGAGCCGGACAAGATTGTGGATTTCATTGGACAAGAGTGTCCAGCTCCTCCTGAAGCCACTGAGCCATCAAGTGATGCCACACGGCCTCAATATGGTAGATCTATTATCGGTTAATAGTATATCGTATCAGTTATTGGTATATTGTATCAGTTATTAGTATATCGTATCAGTTATTAGTCTATGGTATTGGTTATTAGTCCAATGCTATCAGTTATGTTATGTTGTTTGGACTATTCAGCTAACCCTAACCCTGCCACTCTTGGGTTTTCTTTAAGTGTTCTTGCTCATGTTCACACAACTGCACGTATCTGCCTACAGTGCAGTGACTGTGCAGTGCAATGTTCTTTGAATTTCTAGTCCTGTATAAATGCATCCGTCCACACATTAAGCAGTGTGATCATATGTGTTCACCACCAGTAAATGCCTGGGCATACATGCACCCTCACAGCCACACCAGTTGAGCTGGTGGGCTAACAGCAGGTTGCGTTAATCAGGCCAGGGTGAGGGATTGGATCCATGCTGTGGATATATGCACTCACAGTATTGTAAAGGTGCTAAAAGTGTCTCCCAAAACAATGTCATGGTACAATATCATGTATATTGCATATTATATTTAATGTTATTGTATGTTGTTTATTACTCACTGTAGCCTGGATACCTGACTACCTGCTGCCGGTGATTGGTGGTCTTTGTAATTCATTCCAAGCGTGAGGACCCCATCAAGGTTATCCCACACTGAGCCGGTTCTACTCACACCATCATCTCCTGGACCAGAGGAGGTTTTCATCATTATCTCTATCTCCTTCTGCTGCGCTTTATGTCCTCCTTTCCTGTCTCTGTTTAGAATGTTTTAGGAAGACTTTGAACACACAGTTTGACTGGCAGCATACAGTTGCTTTGATGAACGAACAAAAGGTTCGATCATGTGATTATTATTATTATTATTTTGAAGTTCTAATAAGTAATAGGATTCCAATGCACTGCTCCCTGTCAGGTTACCCCACTTTGTATTGATCAAAGACAAAGTAATTCTTCCTTTTGTTGCACACTAATACTGTCCTTTACTTTAAACCCACCTCATGCCGCTTATGTACGTGCCGCTGGTGTTTACACAAAAGAGTTTCAGAATTAAAGAAGTATTTTCTGCTGGAAAGCAGGGCTTTTCATAAAACAGGGCCGTCTATGCAGTAGAAAGGCGGAACAAAAGTATGAAATTGGTGCTACATGACCAGAGAACAACAGTTGGAATATAGAACAACCGCACACCCCCACCACACTAGAAAGTATTTTGGATGCGGATCCAGGATACAAACAGCCACAGCACAACCATCATTGCTTAATTGGCTCTGACCAATTAAACCTGAAGTTATTTAAAAAAAGAAGCTTATAGGGGAGGTTATAGTTAAGTTAAGTTATATCCGGATGTGTTAACCAGTCCAAAGCTCCACTTTTGTACCGTCCTTTTGGGGCACCAACACACAGCCATGCTCAAACCAGCTGTCCTGGGATCCTTTGTTCCACACGTTGGTGGTTTCCAATACCAAGGGGGTCGGACCGTTTGACATAACTGCCATAAAGCAAGTGTGACGGTTGTGATTTTACCAGATCATCATCATGATTTTTGAAATGGTGCTGAAGCAGCTCAGCGGTCGAGGTCACTATAGCCTCTGCTCGAGGCTATAGTGACCTCGTTTTGGGATATAGCCTCCGTCCCACAACATGAAATTCAGCCCAATTAGTGTGATCATTTGTAATTTGTATACCAATCTACCAAAAGACATTTTTAACCAGAAGGTACCATGCTGGTGTTGAGCATACAATATCCAAGCCTCGACCGCACTGACTGACGAAGCCAAAGCAATGTGAGGGACGGTTGGTTTCTACTGGATGGCCTGACGGCAGTAGGGCACTCATACAGTATTCCCAATGAGGTCTTTAACCTCGCATTGGGACATAACCTGTTATGACAATTACTGAATGTATGCAGTTTCCATTTTGTAAGCTTTATTTTTGCATCAAATTATTTTAGTGTGCATGTAACCAGGTCAGTGCATTTTTTGGTTTAAAAAAAAAGTTAAATGTGCCTACAAAATACTGTCCTTCCACTGTCTAGACACTTTCTATTATATGATATTATATATGTCTATTATATGTCTATTTATATGATCTATATTCTGGGTCTATTTTTTGTTAATAAATAAATAACCTTGATATGCAATAATATGGATCTATGGATCTTAGACAAGCACATGATATGTACCAAAGCCCTTAATGTATAGCATTATATTTATAAGTGACACTATGATGACTTTACTGAGTTCCATTGTTTGTCCATGTTGGTCTTTCTAAGGTCTGATATTATTGCCTCGTTGCTTCTTCTTTCTGTTCCCTCCTCCCAGCTTAATAAATCAAATACAACTTAGTTTTTCTCTTTTGTTGAATGGTTAATCAAGTCAATGGAAGCTTATGAGGGCTTAATAAACTGCTAAGGGTTTAGCTAGCGATCCACATACAGCTACAAGGATGTTACTCACTAGGTTGTATCCGAGGGGACGTTTTAAAATGACTCTTTGAATGTGTGCGTATGAAACCCATTGAGAAGGAAAGATGACTCTCTTGTTAAGAGGAGAGAGACCAGACTGTGGTCCAGTTGGGCCAGCAATGTATTGGGAGGCATGATGGGACTTTCAGTAGACTTTTAAAATTAAATTAGAATGGCTTCAAAGTCCTGTTCTCTACACATCAAATACCAGATTAGTATCTGTGTTAAAGACTATAACAAACTAAATAAACAAATAAAAAATGAAAAAATGCTATTCTGTGACATTTCACTCTTAAATGTAATATTTGTCTTAGCAATGGTGTGGTAACTAATAAACAGACTCATTAAGAAAAATGTAGGAGACCATTTATCTAAAACAAATTTCAGAACACAGTTCATATATTTAAAATCATTTACAATCATATTTACATTGTATATTTGATTTCCAATTTCTGGAGACATATTTATTTTAAATGGCAATGAGATGTGTTTTATGAATTAAGATAAAACTGATCTAAAGTTTTAAACATTGTGGTCCAATAGCACAAACTAACGCCAATCCGCCGGGCTCTCCCGCTAGTCCCAGGCCGCCAGGGGGCCCGCCGCACCGGGGAATCCCCGGGGTCCACGAGGACCGTCCATGCCCATCTTAGGTTCTCCAGGGTGACCCGGAAAACCTGGAACAGCACACACAAAATCATACGGTCGGGGAAAGAGTGGATGATTTGAATTTCCAACTCCCATTGGACCCTAAGAAAGCTCCCTGTTTGCTTGACCTGGGAGCTTTATCTCCAGGTCAAGTGTCTTTGTCATGTCCTGTCATGTTAAACTCCTTTCAGCAACACTGCTGTTCATACCCAGCATACATACAGTTCTTCACATAGAGAGGAGAGCTGCCCTCCGCCACCCCAGCCCAGGGGTGTCTTGGCATGAATATTGATTGATATCCATTAGAAAAACCTGTGAGAGTAACCTAGACGTCCACCCCACGCTGCATGCATCTTGTGTGACAACTGAAAACACGCTACAATACGGCTGAGAATAACACAATACTACAGCGTACAGCAGCCAAGACAACCAGACCCTTACCTGCAAGACCCTGGGGGCCATCATGCCCTGGAAGGCCTTGACCAGCGCCACCCACAGATCCTTTGGGTCCCTTGGAGCCTATTGAGAAAAGAACACAATCAAGTTGTCAAACTGTATGATAGGAAAATATGCTTCTCATCAAAGATCACTCAATGCTAGTGTATTTAGTCCATGTTTAGATTTCCATTCACATTTAGTCATTTAAGACCAAAGATTAGACATCTTATTTAGTTGTTGTTGCTACTTTTTGCCCGTGTAGTGTTGTACCATTGACGTCATCCATCCGAGGGTTGGAACGTTGGCTAAGGGGTTAGCGCACTGCGCTGCTAAATCTAAATCTAGGATTGAATCCTCTTTATTGGTCACATACATGTACACAAACAGTGAAATTAGTTTCTCTGCATTTAACCCATCCTAGTATTAGGAGCAGTGGGCAGCTATTTTTATGTAAAGCGCCCAGGGAGCAGTGTAGGGGTCTGGTGCCTTGCTCAAGGGCACCTCGGCAGTGCCCCGGTGTTTCGGGGACTTGGCGACCTTCTGGTTCCCAAGCCAAGTCCTGCTGCTGTGCAGTCGCTTACGAGGCTATAACAGGGAGGAGAGCGGGAAGGAGGCGGGCCCGGCATCATGGGGGAGTCTCCTGATTGGACGTACCTCTTTGGCCCTGCACTCCTATCTGACCCTCCAGTCCCTGGTCTCCATGGTTACCCCGAGCCCCCTTGGCTCCAGCCTTCCCTGCATTGCCCTTGCAAGGGGTCCAAGCGGCCCTCTGGGTCCTTGTATCCTGGGGGTTCTGACGGGTCCGGGGACGCCGTCCCGACCAAGGGAGCCTTTCTCTCAACAGTCAACAGGCTTGTTTTAATAGTTACAGGCCACACAGCACCAAGACAAATGTCTTCCAATCCGCATAGCAGCAGTGACACAAGACTTCCAAACTGTGCCGTATGCCATTTGCCTATTAAGTTTGAGCATTCAAAATATCAGGTGCTTCTTTCAAACCTCAAAGCTGTAACTCACAGTTGCATACTGTCACGGATTAGGTTTGGACCCAAATGCAGCACACGGACACCAAGGACAGTTTGTGATTTTATTACAATATCCACACACAGACGGACAGGCAGAGACGTAGTGGGGGACAGGCAGAGACGTAGTGGGGGACAGGCAGAGACTAGTAGGGGGTCAGGGGTCATGTGGTCGATGGTACTAGTAGGGGGTCAGGGGTCATGTGGTTAATGGTACTAGTAGGGGGTCAGGGGTCATGTGGTTGATGGTACTAGTAGGGGGTCATGTGGTTGATGGTACTAGTAGGGGGTCAAGGGTCATGTGGTTGATGGTACTAGTAGGGGGTCATGTGGTTGATGGTACTAGTAGGGGGTCAGGGGTCATGTGGTTGATGGTACTAGTAGGGGGTCAGGGGTCATGTGGTTGATGGTACTAGTAGGGGGTCAGGGGTCATGTGGTTGATGGTACTAGTAGGGGGTCAGGGGTCATGTGGTTGATGGTACCAGTAGAAGGTCGAGGTCCACTCACCTCAAGTCCCACTCTCCCTCTGGGTCCCCTCAGGCCACGGTCTCCCTTGCTACCCTGGAGGAGAAGAGGAATATAAATATCACTTCATATACTATACTCACATATTCCTTACAAACTTTTTTTCCAAGAGCAACAGCATATTTACCGTATATATATATATATAAAAAATAAATATATCAAATAAATACCGTATATATATATATATATATATATATATATATATATTTATAGATATAAATATATACCTGTATATATGTATATATATAAATATATACCTGTATATATAAATATATATAAATATATATACATATAATTTTTTTTAATATATATATATATACATAAACTTGAGTTGGAGGAGAGGGGGGGGGGAAAAGACGTGTGAGACTCTGTGTGAGGTGAGAGACTTGGAGCAGTAGCTTGGGACAGGGAGAGACACGGATTACTTTTGTTGGAGGAATATCGTTTATATCTGGTTTATTGTTTTTAGGAGTGGACATTTCAACCCCCGGGTTAGTTGTGAGCTGCGGCAGGGAATACCGACGGGCCTATGTATCTGCTCGTGAGTCATTCGTGCCAGGTCTTGCGCAATGGGACCCGACTGATCGTATACATCTCAACAGAGCGTGGTGTTTGTCTTGTCTAAGATCGATCCCGATCACCACGATTTGGAAGCACAAAAAGTGTCTACGATTAACACGATTGTTGACTGACCTCAAGATCTGGTAAGATCACTTTCATAATGAAAGTGTTTCATTGACGCTGGACGTCCGATCGGGACACCGAGCCACCGGCTCAGCTGGACTCTCTCCTCTCTGGTACCTGGTTCCAGTCCGAACCTCGGCGATACCAAGGGCACCTCTTGTTACAACTTAACGGAGATCCGGATTGAAATAGAAACGTTTAAAACTCAGGTGACTCCTGTTGGACGGTGTACCGTTCACCACCACCCACCACGGCTTGAGTGACAGCAGTGGAGTCGACGCTACACGACGGAATACAAAATAATAACTAATAACCTTAAACATGGGTCCCACCTTGGCGATGATTTGGATCTATGGTAAGTTTATAATCAGATCGATCGAACTGGTGTGGTTTTTACAATGCTGTAAATGAATGGTATAGGCAGTGTGCGAACTATACTATAACGATCCGTGCATTAATAGCAATAGCACAGACATCGGCCTATTATAAAGAGAAAATCTGTTGCACACGGGGTGGTGCCACAAGTCTACATTTACATGAAACGTCCCGATGGATCATGTTCATGTCAACAGATTGCCCGAGCATGTATGGGCTACGCAAACTTCAATCAACTTGATAATAAATAATCCACGGACCACCAATGTAACGTTTGACTGTTTGACATGTCGCTTGAACGATCGACATGTCAGCAGCAGCAACAATGCCTGGTAAACATGCAGCGCTAACTAAACGAGCTTGTGAGTGAGTGGGTCGTGGGTGGAGCTGCGGGCAGCGTGCAAGCAGGCGACACTTTTTTCATGAATCATAAACTCTAAATATAATTTTATTTCACTTATTTTACACCTTAGAGAGTTCCCCCCAAATTTCACAAACCATGTTCCCAGGGGAGCTCATGTCACCACTAGGGGAGCTGTAGCTCCCCCTGCTCCCCTCCAGTTCGCACCCTGGGTATAGGTGCGTCTCAAATAGGGGAAAAGTGCATTTTCTAGTGTTAATAGTTCTTGGACATTGGACGACGCGAGTGAAAGTATTTTTACACTATTAATTAAACACTATTAGGTGCTGTTAAATAAGCTATTGAAACATATCACTGAGATGATGATGTAGTATAATTTCTACTCGGTGGAATAAGAATCTTTCTCAGAGGTCCGGATACCAAGTTCAATGTGTTTATTGAACAAAGCATCAAATTCATCAGTTGCAGCGAGATGGAGCCTGCCGTGCCAATTCGCAGAACTGGCGACGCGCTCCTTTACCAAACATTATATAGACAATAGCATCATAGAACAACCACTACTCCTAGTGGTCAAAGTAACAAACATCAACTTAATACTATTGGTCTGAGGTACAACCAGCACTCTGGTTGGTCACGGTGTCTTCGTCGTCACGTCACAAGTTTATGGCTCAAACCCCCAAGGGGGTCGTATTCGGCAATGCCTGTTGGTCTTATCTCTGGCAATCAGGAGTCCTCAACACGCATAGTCCTTACAATGTATACAGATATCACAGATAGCGTTTTAGTTTTATACTTAGTGTATAAAAATACACTACACCTTATTACCCAGTATATATTTTCTCACACATTCTGTGGCTTGTACAACACTTCATTCTTATTGGTCAAACGTCCCCCACGGCACTACTCCCTACGCTATAACTCATGTTACACTCTGTAGGATACCGTTGAAAACCCCCTAAAGGCACCCTTATAAGGGCCTGAAGGCACACCAACACCTACACATCTGGAACAGCTTAACACATCTCTGTCCAGTGGGCCTTGGGGTCCACCAGCAGATTATGCTGTAGCCACCTACTGCAATGTATAGAGGATCAAAAGACAGTGTTTTAGATTATAATAAGGGTATAAAAATACACTACATATTCCCCCCTTTGGGACTCTATAAAGAAGTCCCAACACAAAAATGTTTACACAAATAAAAAAACATCATATACCTTCAATTGCATCATCATTCTGTTTCACAATTAGCAGTGCAATTAACATATTGTTCACATAAAGAGTCATAGCACAATTCAACTGACAATTTGAAAAACCATATGCGATTGTACTGCATACAGTGTTGTAACATCAAAGAAAAACCACAGTCACTGTTCTCCTTCAGGACTTCCTGTAACATTAATTGTTCACAAGGTACATGCATGCGTTAGTTCAAGCATTGCAACTCTGATTAAACCCCTTTCTGTGAATATTGCATAATGTAGTATTATTACTCTCTGTAGTAGTAAATATACTCTCTGGTAAATATGTATATATGTAGCACTCTGATATTCAGCAATAGTAAAACAATGTCCATGTTTTCTTATTCAAGATTACATTCCTTAAGGTCTTCATTTATGATTCACCATTCCCTGGGGGGAGTTAAGCACAAAACATTAAACACAATCAAAACAAACACAAAATCTGTTAATCTGATACGAATAGGCTTCATAACCATTAAACCACACTTGTATATATATATATGTATAGTATGATTGCATTATATCAAAACATATTGAAAAATAAAATCTTAGTTAATCAAAATCAATGGGGTTGACCCATCATACCTGTAATGCCAAGTCTAAGGTATCTCAACTTTCACATTATCATCCTGATAAAATATATTGTATGATTAGTGGTCCTAGGGGGCCCATGATTCCCTAAATCAGGTATTTTATGGTCCTAGGGGGCCCATGATTCCCTAAATCAGGTTTTTTATCTATGTGCTGTTCTAGCAAATCTTCTTAATGTTGCTGTAGCAGAAAAACCCCTGTTATCTGCATGGTGTGATGTTATTCAATGGAATCCATATGTAGGTTGTGTTGGACTACAACCGCTGAGATGTACCCAAAGTCCACATCTACCAGGATGGCAGATGATGTGACTTGGATCTGGTATGATCGCTTAACGTTTGACTGGACCCACGTTGGTTTTCAGATTCAGATTCAGATTACTTTATTAATCCCGAGGGAAATTAAGGTGCAACAGTTGACACAGGGGGAATAAATGCACACACAAAAATACTAATACCTAAGCTAAAAAACAAAACAAAAACTATTATAAACAAAAATATAGTTAAAATAATTCTAAATGAAATCTAAATGTATTGATAAATGAAGATACATTTACAGTATTATTACAGTAATACTAGTAATAATAGTAATAATAATATTAATAATAATAATAATAGTAATACAGTAATACTGTTCAAACAAACACTCATAGACAGATGTGAGGCATTTTATACATACGTAGCTAGCATCTTCTAGCTGCTTTGGTTCCTCACTGTGTCCCAGTATCATATAAGGGACAAACATGTTAGTTAAGCCTCTTCATATTATTTAAATCCAATGTAATTGTTCCATTAGCCCTCTCCACTAGTCCTGTTGACTCTGAAAAATAGACAAAAAATACATTGTATTTGATTATTGTATGACATAAATGTAAACATGCTTTAATAGGTTATACTTGAAAGTATCCCATCACTGTGTAGTTCTCTACAACATATTATGTATTTAGAGATGTTTATCAATGAAAATGTTTATCAATGAAAATGTTCATCTCCCCCTTGCAGAGTGACTAACCCCAGTGTCAATCTGCAAAACAACATTGCCAACCTGGTGGCATTGATAAAAAATAAAATAAAATAAAAAATAACAGAATAATACACAAAGAAAATAAATGAAATGTAACAATGTTAACACAAACAAATCTCAATAAAACTTTCAAAGTAAATCCTTCAATACAACACAAATAAATTCACCAATGAAACAGAAGATCAGCTTCATCTTGTGGTCACCAGGGTTCCAAAGGAAAACTGAGTCAGTCTGCAGTTTGACCAAGCATCCAAAAACATAATTCAAAACAAATACAACAAAAAAATAAAAATTCTGTTGAAATATGAATGGAGTATTTGCCAACTTAGGTCTGTCCATAATATATTGTCTTTCACAGTATTTTGAATAATTGTCCTTGTCCTAGGCGCATCCCTTCAAACATCTACAACCTCTTCACACACTCTGATGTTTAAGTACTGTGTACCGATCTTCAGGAATTGAATACAAACATCGGCCTTCATACTCTTCTGCTCGCATGATAGCCATCTGAACTGCCTGTATATTCATCGCTCTACCAATACCCCTCGTTATCATTCCTCGTATGATAGGAATAGCACAACTGATTATCAGTATCACAACAATTAGACCAACTCCAAAGCCTGGTTGTGTTGCTTCTATTGGAGTCCTTCTGGATCTTGTGGGATTGTGGTTACGATAGTCAAGGCTATACTCGCAGTGGAGGCTTCTGTGTTCAGATAATCCGGTCTCAGTGTGTTTATGGTGGTAGAGACAAAGATTGTACTTGAGTTTGAGGGAGCTGGTTTCAAAGTAGTGCGTGGACTTAGAGTCATGAGAGTTTCTGTTTCCATTGAAGTTGCTAATGGTTGTGTTAGATTTTCACTGTTCTCTTGTACCGTTAGGGTTGTATTGTTATAGTTCAACAAAGGAAAAATGGGATCTCTGCATTCATATTGTCCTTCATCTTCCTGTTTGACATCTTTGATGAGGAGTGAACAATTCCAAAATTGTTTCATTCTGTTTTCATGTGTGTAATTTGAGTGTAATTCGCTGAGTTTCCTGTTTTGTTTTGTCCATACAGCGTCTGCTTTATAGAGTCCAATGTTACATGGGAGTATGACTGAGCTCCCTTTCATTCCTGTGACTTCATTTCCTTGTCTTGCTCGTCAATTTCTCCTCAGAGACATATGCCGTGTTGACATCTCCAATGTCGTAGTCTTTGAGTCTAATAGGTTTGACCAAGGTTCTGACTGGCCTTGAGTGTTTTGACTGGACTGGATCAGGGCATTTCTTTGGTTCTCTGGAGTCAGTGGGGGAGGCCTCCCGGCCTCTTGGGTTTGGCTCTGGTTGTTCTGGAACATCTCGTAAATCAAGTGCATTGAATCTTCCGTGTTGTGTATCTTCTGGGAACTGGCACTCGGCATCACTTGGAAAAGGAGATATGCGATCATCTATATTCTCAATGTCATCATCTGAGTCGGGAGCAGTACCTCTGTTTTGAGGTGGTGCCTCCTTTTCTTCTCCTTGTGGTACCTCCTCCTCACCTCGGTCTGTTGGTGCCTTAATGCAGTGATGTAGGTGGTACCAAGTCGGAGATCCCTTGATCTGAATTGCAGTTCTTGTGGTGCGGATGACTTCGAATGGTCCCTCTCGTCGGGCGTCATGCCACTTTCTCCGGTAGTTCTTGACAAAGACTTTGTCGCCTGGTTGAATGGCGTCTTTTCGCTCCTTCAAGTCCTCCTGTGCCTGTTTCTGGGCGACATAAACAGATATGTTTCTCAAACAAACCATGCATCTTCCTATGACATGGTCAATTCTTTCCAACAAATATGGAGCCCAAAATCCATATTCATTTGTGATCTTCCTTCTCACTTCCCCCCTTGCTACATGGGCTGGCTCCCCTGGCAAGCCAGTGGAGCACCTTCAATTTTATGCTCTTGGTTCAGATAATCATCTCTGTTTATCTTCATAGCCGCTCCTTGTGGTCCCAAAATTATGCAGCCGGAACTGAGTTGAGTTTGTTCAGGTTGGTGTTTTAGCCAATCGTCTTGGTCAGATTTGGTGGCATCCTTCGAGTACTGAAGCGTACAGTGTGACTTCTCCCACAGCTTTGCTGGTTCCATGAGGTCTTGGCTAAGGTCCCCTAGCCAATATACCATAGCAGCGTCTTCTTCTGCCATCATGGATAACTGATGATATTCAGAAGGTAGTTCTACCTGACAGCCGTCAGGTGTGCATTTCACTGTACAGTTCAATTGACATAGTGTATCTCTTCCAAGAAGTCCAATAGGGGTGGTTTTTTTATTTTATTAAAAAAAATATATATTTGACACAAGAATAGGTAAAATAGCTCTTGGATTCTTGTATCGGAGTTCCACCGGTTTTGTGGTGGGTATCAGCTGTTTTATTCCCTCAAATCCGACTATCCTTATATGTTCTCCAGACATAGGGAGGTGTGTGACGTGCGACGATTGTTAACCTTCACACAGATGGTAGGTTCCTTTTCCGGCCAATACACCACCAGCTGACACCCCCCTTTCGGATTCTCTGGGCACCCCTATAACCATTCCGGGCCCCTATATGGGTTTACCGGTCCCTGGGGTGGCTTTTGCTGCCACTGCGGTTCTTGGGGTGACTGTTGCTGCCACCGCAGTTCTTTGGGTGGCTGTTGCTGCCACTGCGGTTCTTGGGGTGGCTGTTGCTGCCACTGCGGTTCTTGGGGTGGCTGTTGCTGCCACTGCGGTTCTTGGGGTGGCCGCTTTCTGTACCCTCTTTTATTTCTTTCTCCATCTATCCTGTCTTTGTAGGGGCAGTTGCGAAACAGGTGCCCAACCTGTCCACATAGAAAACATTTCACATCTGGCTGGAGCTCTGGATTGTACCCTTGTTGTCTAATGTTTCCTATTCCTCCCTCCCCCGGATCTTGGGGTTGTTCAAAGGTGGGCTGCAGGTAAGGGGGCAGAGGAGCAGCCTGTATTGTGGGTGGCTGTATTTGTCGTGGTTGAGGCGGAATCTGCAGAACTGCAGCCTGTTTCTTTTCCCTTCTTCCATCCATTAACTGTATTTGGTTAAGTTTTCTGACTGTCTCCTGATCTTGTTCCTTCAGAGTATGTTCCTTTTTGCGATACAGTTCCACCTGATGTGCTATGTGGTCCATGTAGACATTCTTGGCCATGCTTCTCAGTCCCACTACTTCTGCCAGTTTGCTTCTGACTGACAAGGGCAATCCCTGCTGGATCTTTTCTCTCATAATAGATTGCTCCAGGAAATTGGTGTCCGCATCATTCCCTGTGATATCTCTCCACCGTTGATGTGAGCGGTTCACATAGGCTCTAGGGTTCTCAGCTTCTCTCATTGGTTCAATGTCAATATTGTCTGGATGAACATTGGTAGGATATGCGTCTCTCAAAGCTTTCCACACGCGTCCTCTGTTTGCTGCAAAGAGCTCTGGGTCATGGACTGCTGTGTCGACAAATCTTTGGAGCCCAGCTGATATCAGAATTTCTTCCATTGTAGACACACCCATCAGAGTTGCCAAAAGTTTTTTGATGTCTCCCATGCCAAGCTGTGTCCCTATAAGGGCCTCATCCATTTTTTGAAGTCCATGGGTGACCTCCTTCCTGGATTACGGGCAATTTTTCCATTATTTGAGATGTCTGTATTTGCCCATGGTTTGTATTCCAAATTCTGCCCTCTAACCAACACTGGGCAGTTTTTCGGTATTCTGCGCTTTGACTTCTTTCGTTCCCCTCGCTGTTCTTCTTGGATGGTAAAGAGTTTTTCCTTAATCCCTTCCTCCTGTCGGCAAAGGCCCTTCATCCTTTTCACTAAGGAGCGCAGCTGTCTTTTGGCCAAACTTATTTCAGCTCCTAATTTTCCCTTTGATGCACCGATAGATCTCAATTCTTTGGTAATTCTGGTAACTTCGTCCATCTCGTCTATCATTCCTTTCCTGGGTGAGACTGTAGAAGAACCTCCAGCTTCTGATCCTTCGATATCCTCTCCACTGTCTTCTTCACTGCTACTTGAACCGCTTTCAGTCTCCTCTTTGCAGCTGACGTTTCTCCCTTCTCTTTCAGCTTTCGCCAGCGACTTTCTGATCTGTAGGTCATACCCTCCAGCGCACTGGTCTTCGTCACTAGAGCTCTGTCCATGGCCTTTTGACCTTTCCTTCTCTCCATGTTTTTTCCTCGTCTTCCTCGATGATGTTTTTGCAAGGTTGACGGTCCTCTGGTTTGGGGATGATGACCTCTGTTTCTTACTTTTACGATCTGGTTGAAGTTGGACAGAGTTTGGGATTGGCATTTGTGGATACAGACTAGTGAGCGTGTCTTTTCCCTCGTATGGTGGTGGAGTCACCACTGGAGACATGTGTGAAAATGGGGTGTTCATTTTGTCCGTAAATTTCTCCGCTTCATAGTTCCTATCCAGGGCTTTCTCTCTTCTGTTTTGTGGAACTTTTAGCATCTTCTGTCCTTCCCTCTTGAATAGTTCTAAAACTGCTGTTTCTAAAACTCGCTTGCTCGTTCGGTTATGACCCTTTCTCCATGTCGTCTGTTCGGACTTATATGTGTTTATAAGCACCTCCATTTGATTTATAACCTCTGGATCAAACGTGCCTTCTTCTGGCCAGGGCTGATTGATGTGAGCCCATCTCTTATTCCATTTTTTGGACACTTTGCCAATTTTATTAATGGGTTGTTCTTCTCTACCATGCCCACTGGAGTAGACGGCTTGTCTGAAGCCATTTCCATGGTTGTTATTGCCAGTGGTTACAAATATTTATGAAACTATCCCTTAAACGAATTTATAAAACAATCTGTTCATTAAATAACACACTTGATAGTAATCTTACGAATGCACAAAATACTTAAACCAATCAATCAAATGAGTCGGCAAAACAATACCCCAAACAAAACTAATCAAATGAATCAAATCAATGAATGAATGAATCAAATAAAACAAAATCAATCAACGAATCAAATGAATGGATGAATCAAATAAAACAACTTCCACTAATCAATAAGCCAAATGAATGAATGAATGGATGAATCAAATAAAACAAACAATCAACGAATCAAATCAATGAATGAATTAATCAAATAAAACAACATCAATCAATGAATCAAATTGATCAATGAATGAATGAATCAAATAGAACAAAATCAATCAACGAATCAAATTAATGGATGAATCAAATAAAACAACATCAATCAATGAATCAAATGAATGAATGAATGGATTAATCAAATAAAACAAAATCAATAAATCAACGAATCAAATTAATGAATGAATTATTCAAATAAAACAAAATCAATCAATGAATCAAATTGATCAATGAATGAATGAATCAAATAAAACAAAATCAATCAACGAATCAAATGAATGAATGAATGGATGAATCAAATAAAACAAAAACAATCAATGAATCAAATGAATGAATGGATGAATCAAATAAAACAAAAACAATCAATGAATCAAATGAATGAATGAATGGATTAATCAAATAAAACAAAATCAATAAATCAACAAATCAAATTAATGAATGAATTAATCAAATAAAACAACATCAATCAATGAATCAAATTGATCAATGAATGAATGGATGAATCAAATAAAACAACTTCCACTAATCAATGAATCAAATGAATGAATGAATGGATGAATCAAATAAAACAAAAACAATCAATGAATCAAATGAATGAATGAATGGATGAATCAAATAAAACAAAAACAATCAATGAATCAAATTGATCAATGAATGAATGAATCAAATAAAACAAACAATCAATAACTCAAATTAATCAACAAACAAGGGATTGCAACCCCTATATTGTTTTATAGCAGCTTAGCTGCTTCTTATCCTTTCAAAAGTGCAAACCTGTGTGTGTGTGTGTGTGTGTGTGTGTGTGTGTGTGTGTGTGTGTGTGTGTGTGTGTGTGTGTGTGTGTGTGTGTGTGTGTGTGTGTGTGTGTGTGTGTGTGTGTGTGTGTGTGTGTGTGTGTGTGTGTGTGTGTGTGTGTGTGTGTGTGTGTGTGTGTGTGTGTGTGTGTGTGTGAGCGAGAGGGTGAGACAGGGGGTTTAACTGAGTATGGTTCTGACCTCAGATCCCTACTGGCTGTCCAAGGAATTGGTTCCTTGGCTTTGTTTCCTTGAATCTCACTAATATAAAATATAAACAGTTATTTTCTTATTGAAATCTGTATGAATGACCCAGACTAAATTAATTAGCCATATCAATCCTACAGTCATACAAGAACATGAAATGTTTATAGGGAAACGATTATAGGTGGCCCAGAAAACTGAGCCACACTTGAAAAAAGAAAGGATTAATAGCCTCCATTCAGCCTAAAGCGCGCTGAAAACTAGATTTAAGTTATTAAACTTCTGAAAGATAAACCAAGAAGGTGAGCTCTACCTCTGGTTTAGTAGTGTAGGTTATTTACTCGCATCACGTTGAAACAACCCATATGTTCATACAAAGAACAGACCACAGGAGAGACCATGCCTCTCTCCTCATTTGCATACTAACAACCTCGTCATCGGGTTGGATTTACATTGGGATCATGGCGACTCAAACTCTTGCCTCATCCATGAGGCAAGAGTCCATGAAATAACCACGAGGTCCACAATTGACCACGTATGCTAACAAGGCCTACAATATCACAAAGAACCACCACATGGTCCATGAAATAACCACGAGGTCCACAATTGACCACAATTTACCACGTGTGCTACCAAGGCCTACAGTATCACAAAGAACCACATCTACCATGAAATAACTATGAGGTCCACAAAGGGCTCCAATTTACCAACATGCTACCAAGGCCTACAGTATCACAAAGAACCACATCTACCATGAAATAACCACGAGGTCAACAAAGGGCCCCAATTTACCAACATATAACATGTGTTCTTTAGTATCTTCCAAGGCATGCTTATGGTACGCTTATAACGGTAACTTACTTATTTTGATTAGATTTGATGATACTTTTATGATACTTAAAGTGGTAACTTACTTATTTTTTATTAGATTTGATTTTCTGATTTTCTTGTACTCTTAAAGTGGTAACTTACTTATTTTTTTATTTGATTTTCTGATTTTCTTGTACTCTTAAAGTGGTACATTCACTCTTAATTTTTAGCGGACATGTGAATTACTCTATTCCATCCAATAAACCCCAAAAGAGGTCCTTTTCGATTTGGTTAACCGTTAACCATAGCCTTAATCATAGTCAATAAAAGCAGACGCACTTAAGCGCTCTGAGGAAGATGTTTAGAGCTTACCTCAAACCCCGGCCTGGGGTGCGTTTCACGAAGCCTTCTTAACGCTACGTCGTTCGTAAGTTCCACCTTAAGCTGTACCTTAACGTTTCGCCGTGTTTCCCGAAACGTTCTTAGCTAAGTATACCTTCCGTAAGTGGCCTATAAGGGCCTGAAGGCACACCAACACCTACACATCTGGAACATCTCAACACATCTCTATGTCCTAGTGGGCCTTGGGGTCCACCAGCAGATTATGCTGTAGCCACCTACTGCAATGTATAGAGGATCAAAAGACAGTGTTTTAGATTATAATAAGGGTATAAAAATACACTACAATGACTAATGGAAATTCCCGTGTGTGTGTGTGTGGTGTGTGTGTGTGTGGTGTGGTGTGTGTGTGTGGTGTGTGGTGTGTGGTGTGTGTGTGTGGTGTGTGTGTGTGGTGGTGTGTGGTGTGTGTGTGTGTGTGTGTGTGTGTGTGGTGTGTGTGTGGTGTGGTGCTCAGCAGTGTGCGCTACCAGTGCGAAAGTTGTGATGAAGTCCTATTCGTGCTGTTACAGCCCACTGCTTGAGAGTGATGTCGGTAACAGCGATGAGGAGTCCTGGGCTATTGGAGACACGGTACGCCATAGGATAGAATATTCTTACGTTTATATTTAATGTGAATCTGAAGTGACCATTCTTTCTTATTTCAGGTCATAGCTCTCTACCCCGGTGATCAGCCATGTGTCCCACCGTGTAAGAACGTGTCCCCAGGGAGGCTCTCTTTGGACGGGATCGGATGCCCTAACGTCACACTCACGGCTTATTATGTATGTAACCTTTTACACCTTTTTACCTGAAACCTTTAATAGTATAGTAGCATATACACGTCTCATGCTGTTATTATACTTACATTTACTATGTATTCGAGTTGTGCCTTCTGACTTATTGACCTGGCTGACGTTTGACAAAACGGAGCACATAACAATCAAAGAGCTCAAACATTGTCAGACAGAAACATTGGTTGTGTATAATAAGAGCAACTAGATTTGTTTGATATAATATTTTTAATATTAAATTAAGTATCACTGCAGTCCGCTTCCCTGTAAATGTGTTGTTCAACTGTTAGGTGGGGACCAAACATGTAGCAGTTGTCTTTGCTCTGGAAGTTTATATCCATCCTCTGTCGAGATGGAATCTCAAAGTACACGGTTCTGTCTTTTCTATTTCTGATTTATTTCTTCTGCTGATTAGGCCTACTGTGGGCAAGAGGGCCACCGTTCGCCCAGACTGGTGTTTTCAGCCACTGTTCTCACATGCATCCATGGTTATTATTATTATTATATATTTAATTTAAACAAGGTACAACTAAGTCATGAAAAGACCCAACTGATGGCAGTGCACTTGACTGCAGTTACTGACTGGGGTGAAGTTTGCTGTTGACAATCATAAACAAGTAAAAACATTGAGATCTTAACTGAATGAAGAAAAAACTAAGAATGGATCCAAATTTTCCCGATGACCTACAATGGTGACAGGTCTCTTTGCGTTACCACCGTGAGCCACCTAGAGGCGGCTGGATGAACAACATGTTGGTCCCTTCTGCCAGGGCTTCACAGACAGGAGGTCAAGGCTGCTGATTGGGTGTTTGATCACTTTCTAAAGGTTTAGTTGACCAATTAGGTTGCTCTGTCTGTTTGAATTCCTGTGTGAAATGAAAATGTCTTACTTGACAGATGGGAGGTGAGCCGGACAAGATTGTGGATTTCATTGGACAAGAGTGTCCAGCTCCTCCTGAAGCCACTGAGCCACCAAGTGATGCCACACGGCCTCAATATGGTAGATCTATTATCGGTTAATAGTATATCGTATCAGTTATTGGTATATTGTATCAGTTATTAGTATATCGTATCAGTTATTAGTCTATGGTATTGGTTATTAGTCCATGGTATCAGTTATGTTATGTTGTTTGGACTATTCAGCTAACCCTAACCCTGCCACTCTTGGGTTTTCTTTATTAAATTGAGTGTTCTTGCTCATGTTCACACAACTGCACGTATCTGCCTACAGTGCAGTGACTGTGCAGTGCAATGTTCTTTGAATTTCTAGTCCTGTATAAATGCATCCGTCCACACATTAAGCAGTGTGATCATATGTGTTCACCACCAGTAAATGCCTGGGCATACATGCACCCTCACAGCCACACCAGTTGAGCTGGTGGGCTAACAGCAGGTTGTGTTAATCAGGCCAGGGTGAGGGATTGGATCCATGCTATGGATATATGCACTCACAGTATTGTAAAGGTGCTAAAAGTGTCTCCCAAAGCAATGTCATGGTACAATATCATGTATATTGCATATTATATTTAATGTTATTGTTTGTTGTTTATTACTCACTGTAGCCTGGATACCTGCCTACCTGCTGCCGGTGATTGTTGCCTTTGGTGGTCTTTGGATTTCATTCCAAGCGTGAGGACCCCATCAAGGTTATCCCACACTGAGCCGGTTCTACTCACACCATCATCTCCTGGACCAGAGGAGGTGTTCATCATTATCTCTATCTCCTTCTGCTGCACTTTATGTCCTCCTTTCCTGTCTCTGTTTAGAATGTTTTAGGAAGGCCCTGAACACACAGTTTGACTAGCAGCATACAGTTGCTTTGATGAACGAAAGGTTCGATCATGTGATTATTATTATTTTTAAGTTCTAATAAGTAATAGGATTCCAATGCACTGCTCCCTGTCAGGTTACCCCACTTTGTATTGATCAAAGAAGTATTTTCTGCTGGAAAGCAGGGCTTTTCATAAAACAGGGCCTTCTATGCAGTAGAAAGGCGGAACAAAAGTATGAAATTGGTGCTACATGACCAGAGAACAACAGTTGGAATATAGAACAACCGCATACCTCCGCCACACTAGAAAGTATTTTGGATCCGGATCCAGGATACAAACAGCCACAGCACAACCATCATTGCTTAATTGGCTCTGACCAATTAAACCTGAAGTTATTTAAAAAAATAAGCTTATAGGGGAGGTTATAGTTAAGTTAAGTTATATCCGGATGTGTTAACCAGTCCAAAGCTCCACTTTTGTACTGTCCTTTTGGGGCACCAACACACAGCCATGCTCAAACCAGCTGTCCTGGGATCCTTCGTTCCACACGTTGGTGGTTTCCAATACCAAGGGGGGCGGACCGTTTGACATAACTGCCATAAAGCAAGTGTGACGGTTGTGATTTTACCAAATCATCAACAGTCGATGCGGCTTTTTAAAATGTTGCTGGAGCAGCTCAGCGGTCGAGGTCACTGTAGCCTCTTCTCGAGGCTATAGTGACCTCGTTTTGGGATATAGCCTCCGTTCCTACCGCAACATGAAATTCAGCCCAATTAGTGTGATCATTTGTAATTTGTATACCAATCTACCAAAAGACATTTTTCACCATGCTGGTGTTGAGCATACAATATCCAAGCCTCGACCGCACTGACTGACCAAGCCAAAGCAATGTGAGGGACGGTTGGTTTCTACTGGATGGCCTGACGGCAGTAGGGCACTCATACAGTATTCCCAATGAGGTCTTTAACCTCGCATTGGGACATAACCTGTTATGATAATTACTGAATGTATGCAGTTGCCATTTTGTAAGCTTTATTTTCCATCAAATGATTTGAGTGTGCATGTAACCAGGTCAGTGCCCTTTGTGCTTTTTTTTGGTTTAAAACAAAGTTAAATGTGCCTACAAAATACTGTCCTTCCACTGTCTAGACACTTTCTATTAGTCTATTTATATGATCTATATTCTGGGTCTATTTGTTGTTAATAAATAAATAACCTTGATATGCAATAATATGGATCTATGTATCTTAGACAAGCACATGATATGTAGCAAAGCCCTTAATTTATAGCATTATATTTAAGTGACACTCTATGATCACTTTAATGCAGGGGTACTCAACTTCAGAGGCCAAGAGGGCCACATTTAAACCACAACAGGTGCAAAGGGCCACAAATTATTATTAACATATATTTGTACCAATTTATTCGCTGTATTTACTACTGCTGTTTAATATGCTGTCTTGCTTGTCATTTTTAATGCATTCCAAAGCATCATGGAATATTTAACAAATATTCTCAATTTGAGTAACAAATAGTGTCAAGTGTTGGTCAAGCTGATGTTTTATTAACACTGGAGTGAATAGCTTTGCATTGATGACATTGATAAAGTTTGCAATTGCTACTTATTCCTATTGAGAGCTCTGAGTCTGCATTTCACAAATATTAATAACAATAACAATATAACAAACAACTTTTTACTTATTCCTATTGAGAGCTCTGAGTTTGCATTTCACAAATATTAATAACAATAACAATATAACAAACAACTTTTTACTTATTCCTATTGAGAGCTCTGAGTCTGCATTTCACAAATATTAATAACAATAACAATATAACAAACAACTTTTTACTTCTTCCTATTGAGAGCTCTGAGTCTGCATTTCACAAATATTAATAACAATAACAATATAACAAACAACTTTTTACTTATTCCAATTGAGAGCTCTGAGTCTGCATTTCACAAATATTAATAACAATAACAATATAACAAACAGTTGTTACTTATTCCTAGTGAGAGCTCTGAGTCTGCATTCTTTTCACAAGTACTTTCAGATCTGGTTGTTGCTCAGTTGTAGCTGCTCTGAGATAGTCTGCCAAGTCTGTCAGTTAGACGGGAACGCTGCTTTGAGAAGGAGCTTTCACACACATAAGTAGATCCAAAGCAGTTCAGGATTTTTTTTTTTTGTTTGATTTTTATTTTTTTGGTTGGCTAATTATAATTATTATGCATTCATAACCAGGAATGTCGGGGGCCACAAAATAAGCGTCTGCGGGCCGGATGCGGCCCGCGGGCCGCCTGTTGAGTAAGTCTGCTTTACTGAGTTCCATTGTTGGTCCATGTTGGTCTTTCTAAGGTCTGCACTGATATTATTGCCTCGTTGCTTCTTCTTTCTGTTCCCTCCTCCCAGCTTAATAAATCAAATACAACTTAGTTTTTCTCATTTGTTGAATGGTTAATCAAGTCAATGGAAGCTTATGAGGGCTTAATAAACTGCTAAGGGTTTAGCTAGCGATCCACATACAGCTACAAGGATGTTACTCACTAGGTTGTATCCGAGGGGACGTTTTAAAATGACTCTTTGAATGTGTGCGTATGAAACCCATTGAGAAGGAAAGATGACTCTCTTGTTAAGAGGAGAGAGACCAGACTGTGGTCCAGTTGGGCCAGCAATGTATTGGGAGGCATGATTAGACTTTCAGTAGACTTTTAAAATAAAATTTGAATGGCTTCAAAGTCCTGTTCTCTACACATCAAATACCAGATTAGTATCTGTGTTAAAGACTATAACAAACTAAATAAACAAAATAAAAAATGAAAAAAATGCTATTCTGTGACATTTCACTCTTAAATGTAATATTTGTCTTAGCAATGGTGTGGTAACTAATAAACAGACTCATGAAGAAAAATGTAGGAGACCATTTATCTAAAACAAATTTCAGAACACAGTTCATATATTTAAAATCATTTACAATCATATTTACATTGTATATTTGATTTCCAATTTCTGGAGACATATTTATTTTAAATGGCAATGAGATGTGTTTTATGAATTAAGATAAAACTGATCTAAAGTTTTAAACATTGTGGTCCAATAGCACAAACTAAAGCCAATCCGCCGGGCTCTCCCGCTAGTCCCAGGCCGCCAGGGGGCCCGCCGCACCGGGGAATCCCCGGGGTCCACGAGGACCGTCCATGCCCATCTTAGGTTCTCCAGTATGACAAAATCATACGGTCGGGGAAAGAGTGGATGATTTGAATTTCCAACTCCCATTGGACCCTAACAAAGCTCCCTGTTTGCTTGACCTGGGAGCTTTATCTCCAGGTCAAGTGTCTTTGTCATGTCCTGTTTGTCATGTTAAACTCCTTTCAGCAACACTGCTGTTCATACCCAGCATACATACAGTTCTTCACATAGAGAGGAGAGCTGCCCTCCGCCACCCCAGCCCAGGGGTGTCTTGGCATGAATATTGATTGATATCCATTAGAAAAACCTGTGAGAGTAACCTAGACGTCCACCCCACGCTGCATGCATCTTGTGTGACAACTGAAAACACGCTACAATACGGCTGAGAATAACACAAGACTACAGCGTACAGCAGCCAAGACAACCAGACCCTTACCTGCAAGACCCTGGGGGCCATCATGCCCTGGAAGGCCTTGACCAGCGCCACCCACAGATCCTTTGGGTCCCTTGGAGCCTATTGAGAAAATATAACAAGTTGTCAAACTATATGATATGAAAATATGCTTCTCCTCAAAGATCACTCAATGCTAGTGTATTTAGTCCATGTTTAGATTAACATTGGCATTGAGTCATTTAAGACCAAAGATTAGACATCTTATTTTGTTGTTGCTACTTTTTGCCCGTGTAGTGTTGTACCATTGACGTCATCCATCCGAGGGTTGGAACGTTGGCTAAGGGGTTAGCGCACTGCGCTGCTAAATCTAAATCTAGGATTGAATCCTCTTTATTGGTCACATACATGTACACAAACAGTGACATTAGTTTCTCTGCATTTAACCCATCCTAGTATTAGGAGCAGTGGGCAGCAATTGTTATGTAAAGCGCCCAGGGAGCAGTGTAGGGGTCTGGTGCCTTGCTCAAGGGCACCTCGGCAGTGCCCCGGTGTTTCGGGGACTTGGCGACCTTCTGGTTCCCAAGCCAAGTCCTGCTGCTGTGCAGTCGCTTACGAGGCTATAACCGGGAGGAGAGCGGGAAGGAGGCGGGGCCGGCATCATGGGGGAGTCTCCTGATTGGACATACCTCTTTGGCCCTGCACTCCTGTCTGACCCTCCAGTCCCTGGTCTCCATGGTTACCCCGAGCCCCCTTGGCTCCAGCCTTCCCTGCCTTGCCCTGGAGGATGGGTAAGCAGAAGGGAAGAATCAGAGGTCGGAACAAACTGACAAGGAAATATGATTCTCAATGTGTTTAGTGGCATGTATCTGTGAAGATTCAGTTAGCCTAGTTTAAACTGTCACATGTGAACCGAAAGACTTGCTTGGCCTCTTGTGGTACAAAACGTTATTTTCATCAATCCAACTTTATTTATACAGCGCTTTTCGTGCAAAACAGCAGCGCTTCAGCAGTGTGAAACAACATAACAAATATCTGAAAATAGCTGAATCTATAAAATCTGAATCTGAGATACTTGAGAATAATTGAGAATTTCAACAAAAAAAAGAGTAGTACACAGTAATTGATTGAAATAAATTATTGAAACACACTCAGTGTGCGCGACTGAGTGTGTTTGTGTGTATGTGTGTGTGACTGAGTGTGTTTGTGTGTGTGTGTGTGTGTGTGTATGTATGTGTGACTGAGTGTGTGTGTGTGTGTTTGCGACTGAGTGTGTATGTGTGTGTGTGTGTTTTTGTGTGTGAATGAGTGTGTGTGTGTGTGTGTGTAAGTGTAGATGTTTTTACAGTAATCTCTTATTCCAGACATGGAAATAACAAACTGCGGGTGCTCACAGGTGGACTGTCCGCTGCCTTGGGTCCGCTTGACCTTTGACCCCCATGTCAGCGGCCCTCTGGGTCCTGGTATCCCGGGGGTTCCGACGGGTCCGTGGACGCCGTCCCGACCAAGGGAGCCTTTCTCTCCACGCTGGGGGAGGGCAAGGAAGAAGAGATGTGAAAGTGAACTTACTTGAAGCAAGTACAACAGGCTTGTTTTAATAGTGACAGGCCACACAAGGGCGTCCGTTTAGCTCAGGAGGTAGAGCGGTCGCCTCACAACCAGAAGGTTGCTGGTTCGATCGCCGCCGCCTCCTCCTAGCAAAAGCTGTCGAGGTGTCCTTGAGCAAGGCACCTAACCCTAACTGCTCCTGACGTGCTGGCTGTCTCCTTGATGGCTGACTCCACCATTGGTGGTTGACTGTGTGTATGAATGGGTGAATGTGAGACTTGATATGTAAAGCACTTTGAGTAACCATTGGTTACAAAAGCACTATATAAATATCCATTTACCATTACACAGTACCAAGACAAATGTCTTCCAATCCACATAGCAGCAGTGACACAAGACTTCCAAACTGTGCCATATGGCATTTGTCTATTAAGTTTGAGCATTCAAAATATCAGGTGCTTCTTTCAAAGCTGTAACTCACAGTTACATACCCGTTCACTGATTTCTGGTACTGAAGAAAAACATGGGGATATCAAGATACAGGTTACATATTCATGTGTTTCTATGTTGCGTATGTGTTTTTATTACCTGTCCCTTGTCTCCACGGCCACCTTTGCCCCCCTGCAACAAAAGGAAAACAGAATGGACCATCATCAGGTTAAAGTGCAGGTCAGGGAGGACGTGATGTCAGCACAAAGAGCTGGACCTTCTTCTGGTAGGAAACCACGTCCTTACCTTGGCTCCTTTCACACCCCTGATGCCCTTCCTGCCAGCAGCGCCCTGGAGGGAAGGGAAGCCCAGTGTGTGAAACACATGAGGTGATACAAAAGGGATGAGGAGGAAGTTTAGTAATACTCTCTGCTGGCTGCCTTCATCTAATCCAAACCTACACTTCCACACACTGCCCATCTCACACACACACACACACACACAGACACACACACACACTGCCCATCTCTCTCACACACACACACACACACACACACACACACACACACACACACACACACATATATATATATATATATATATATTAGTATATCATATATAGCATACACACATATTTATACATGACCATATTGTTTTTATAGGTTAAATAAATATTGTTTGCGTGATTTTCAATTAAATCTCCCATGATATAATGTACTCAATTAATATTTAGACATGCACACGAAGCGGGTGACTGCAGAGTCTCTGGAGGGTGAGTCCAGAGGGAGGGGGTCACTGCAGAATCTCTGGAGGGTGAGTCCAGAGGGAGGGGGTCACTGCAGAGTCTCTGGAGGGTGAGTCCAGAGGGAGGGGGTCACTGAGAGTCTCTGAAGGGTTAGTCCAGAGGGAGGGGGTCACTGCAGAGTCTCTGGAGGATGAGTCCAGAGGGAGGGGGTCACTGCAGAGTCTCTGGAGGGTGAGTCCAGAGGGAGGGGGTCACTGCAGAGTCTCTGGAGGGTGAGTCCAGAGGGAGGGGGTCACTGCAGAGTCTCTGAAGGGTTAGTCCAGAGGGAGGGGGTCACTGCAGAGTCTCTGGAGGGTCCAGAGGGAGGGGGTCACTGCAGAGTCTCTGGAGGGTGAGTCCAGAGGGAGGGGGTCACTGCAGAGTCTCTGGAGGGTGAGTCCAGAGGGAGGGGGTCACTGCAGAGTCTCTGGAGGGTGAGTCCAGAGGGAGCGGGTCACTGCAGAGTCTCTGGAGGGTGAGTCCAGAGGGAGCGGGTCACTGCAGAGTCTCTGGAGGGTGAGTCCAGAGGGAGGGGGTCACTGCAGAGTCTCTGGAGGGTGAGTCCAGAGGGAGGGGGTCACTGCAGAGTCTCTGGAGGGTCCAGAGGGAGGGGGTCACTGCAGAGTCTCTGGAGGGTGAGTCCAGAGGGAGGGGGTCACTGCAGAGTCTCTGGAGGGTGAGTACAGAGGGAGAGGGTCACTGCAGAGTCTCTGGAGGGTGAGTCCAGAGGGAGGGGGTCACTGAGAGACTCTGGAGGGTGAGTCCAGAGGGAGGGGGTCACTGCAGAGTCTCTGGCGGGTGAGTCCAGAGGGAGGGGGTCACTGCAGAGTCTCTGGAGGGTGAGTCCAGAGGGAGGGGGTCACTGCAGAGTCTCTGGAGGGTGAGTCCAGAGGGAGGGGGTCACTGCAGAGTCTCTGGAGGGTGAGTCCAGAGGGAGCGGGTCACTGCAGAGTCTCTGGAGGGTGAGTCCAGAGGGAGGGGGTCACTGCAGAGTCTCTGGAGGGTGACTCCAGAGGGAGGGGGTCACTGCAGAGTCTCTGAAGGGTGAGTCCAGAGGGAGGGGGTCACTGCAGAGTCTCTGGAGGGTGAGTCCAGAGGGAGGGGGTCACTGCAGAGTCTCTGGAGGGTGAGTCCAGAGGGGGGGGGGTAGTGAGGGTGGCAGCTCAAAAAGGTTGGGAGTTACTGATTTAAGGGACAGCAGCTTTCTTTGTTCTTTATTTATATTGGTGTCCTCCCAGCATCCCTTCAACCAAACAGTCATAGCTGCCTAGATCCACTCATCACTTAGCCCTAAATCCTTACCTTTTCACCGTCTGTCCCGATCTCACCTTTGGCCCCCTGTAACACAGAGGAAAATATATCTGAGCACATAGAAACTGCCCCAAAACTAGATAGGATCAGAAAGGACAGATTGAGGAAGGAACATAGAAGAGGTATCCCTTCCCACTGTCATCACGTAAAAGCCTAACTTCAGGACTTTATCATTGCAGTAGTACTGAGTTGTCATTTGAATCGACAGGTCACATGAAGGCAGACGTATACACACAGGCTGTCCTTGGAGTCCCTTGGGTCCTTGTTTTCCTGGAACACCCGCGTCTCCCTGCTCTCCTTGTGTCCCCTGGTGAAGGTTAACAGACACATCACAGCTGTATAAAGACACCACATGTTTATGAAGACACCATAGGCTTATAAAGACACCACACGTTAAAGAAGACAACATAGGTTCATAAAGACACCACAACTTTATAAAGACACTGCGTGTTTACAGAGACACGAGGTTTATGAAGACACCACATGTTTATAAAGACACCACAGGTTTATAGGGCATAGTTATGACTCATTCCTCTGGATGTGACACAAGCTTTTCGTCTCGTGGTTCCTGCAGCTCCGCCAGCACCTCCTCCTCCAAGACCTACTGCACAGGTCAGAATGAAGGATGGATGGATGGATAGATAGATAGATAGATGGATGTTTGGAAGCATTGATAGATAAATAGATTTAATAATTGTCTGAGTTTCAGCTGATTTTGAAGCTCTTTACGAGCAGCTGGAGCAGCTGGGAGTGTCTTTGCTGGCTACTGCAAAGAGGACAATCTGCCTGTAAGAGTTCACACCGGAAAACCACACAAACATACATCGTTATGTGCACACACGCACACAGACTATAGTCTGATTCAGATTTTGTGTGTGTGTGTGCTCTCTCTTTACCAGATGATTCTGTGCCAGGTTGTGAGCAGAGTGGTAGGGCTCCACTCCAGAGGCGTGCTGCAGGGCGACATCAAGCCAGAGAACCTCCTGGTGGAACCGGGCTCTGATGGGTCAGGATCCTCCTCCACAACGGGCTCTCTACACAATTCAGTGGTGAACTTTTTAAATTCAAACTTCATGCTCCATCATAAAATGTATTTAAAATGTATTTGAAAGCTATTTAACTTGTGATTGACAGGCAATATGGATTCCCTAAATAAATCAGGAACTGTTGCCCGAAATGGTCAGAAATGAGCAAGAAGTGGTCTGAAATCGAAATAGTATTATGCAGTCAACCAGGACAGATATTCAGCTATTGGTGAGTACACTCACCAATAGCTGACGGGTGGCTATGCCATTTTTAAATCTTACCTACAGCACTTTTAACTTAATTTAGGCAATTTGAATTGAGTCTCTCTCTCTCTCTCTCTTGAACCATCGTTGTTGGGTTACTCACAAATTAAGTGATTTCCCACCACATGTCATGAGTGGTGTGACAATGCGTGGTCTCCTTGGAGCTGGGTGGTGACACTGTATACACACTGTGTGTTCAACTGACCTCCTGACTGGACACGCCCCCTTCAGGACCAAGGATGACATCGTCCTCAAAGAGCTGCCATGCATCAGGGGTCAAATATCATCAAGTGACACACACACACACATGCAGCCAGGTGTTCATATTTATTAACTTATTTACTTATTGTTACAAACAAACAAAAACTAAGTTAGTTTAGCAGTGGCAGCTGGTGATACATGTGGGGTGCTCCACCGGGAAGAACTCAAATCTAGCATGAGAATATAGGGAAAAACTGACCCTACAATTCATCTTACTGCTACAAAAGTAATGTAAAGGGAACATCAGTTCAGGGCACTTAAAATAATAAAGTGTCAAGAGAGCAGAGATGGGTCCAAACTATTAAAATGCAAACACAACAAAAACATAACGCACCACAAATGACTGAGACTTCTGCTGAGTAAAATGTCTCACTCACCAGGACCTCACTGAATTCAGAGCTGGTTTGAGCCCTGTAAAAAAAACCTACTTAGTCTCTGATGAAATATCCGTTATCTATTAACATAGATACCATATATAACATAGATAGATAACATATAAATCGAAATCATTTATATATAATAAATATATAAAAAAAATGCTATTCAGTGTTTCCCTACTCTCCTCTACCAACTATGTTAACAGATACACTTCTGCTAAGGAACATTTCAGTGTTCTCTCTTTTATTTTTTATTTATGTATTTTTATTAAGTTTTATTTTTTTTCAAACAAACAATACAACATACAACAGGTAATGACACAGACAAGAATACATGGGGTTAAAAAAACAAAACTAAATCAAACCAAAAACTGTCCACAGAGCAGCAACATATTCACCACACTAAACCCGCTATCCAGACGAAAGAGGCATTGTCAACCGTTCTATGTATGAAGTAAAAGGCTGCCATAGCACTGTCACGAGTGGGATTGTTCGGTGGGACCCAGAACGCAGACCAAGACAGTGGAGCTATAACAGAAAGCTTTATTTCAAGCACAACACAACTCAAACACAACACAAGAGAGTGATCAGGGGTCTGGGAACCGGGAGGTCGATCCGCGGAGTGCCGGCAGGGAGTAGACCGGCGAGTAGTCCGTGACGGGAGAGGAGTCTGGATACCGGGAGGTCGAGTAGCGACAGGTACCAGACAGACGGATGGTCAGGGATGAGCGAGAAGTCTAGATACCGGGAGGTCGGAGTAGCGGCAGGTAATTATAATTACCGGGGAGCTCGTATAGACCGGAGTAATGCGAGACAGGCGGGTGACGCGGGACAGGCAAAGGATCTGGATCTCCGGGACATCAGCGTGGCGATTCCGCCCAGAATGTACGACGTAACATGAAAAACGTATGACGTGCAGTACGACGTACGACCTAACACTGGGGTAACGGAAAGCCAGGGTATATATACCCCAGGTGAGGTGATTAACAATTAGACGCGGCAATAGCTGACAGGTGTGTGTGTGCGCCGCCAGCTCACGTGGCTTGGCCACGCCCCCTGCCAACCACCGTAACCGTGACAAGCACATCAAACCTCCCTGTGGAACCATTCAGTGTGGATCTCATCTTTACAATGTTAAGGAAAAACATGACGTTGTGGTGACCCACTTGGGACATAAAGACCTTCACTGGACACTGAGAGATGGACTTACGGCTCCTTTAAGACAATTCAACCCAGAACTCAACATTCTGGGTAATGTTTAGAGCGGGAGATTTGAATGTACCGGTTCTGATTAGCTCACATGTCTTTACTGTTGCTGTTTCAAGCCTGACTTCTGCCGCTGTTATTACTGTTCATGTTGGGGAGAATACGTTTCGACCTGTCTACCGTCTCCTCGTTATTAATGGTCATGTTGGGAGAATACGTTTCAACCCGTCTACCGTCTCCTCCTTATTACTCACTCCCTACGTTCTTCCGAGTTCTCTTCTCTCTTAGCGTCAGAGGAGACGAGGAGATACAGAAGAGGCTCGTCGCATAATTATGATGCTCCGTGTGACATGTGTCCAACACGCTGGATAACACCAAGCACTTTAAGGAGATAAGAGGAGATAACAGAACACAGAGGAGTTCAACATGGATCCCACCTGGGTGCTGTTGTTTTTTTTCCATGGTAAGTTTAGAACCAGATCGATCGAAGTTGATGCATTACTGCTGTGTTGTTTTTTTACAATGCTGTAGATGAATGGCGTATGTGCGTGTAAGACGTTCTGTTTCTTCACCCGCCATGTTTATGTGCAGTATATTATCTTGGTCCATAAGAAAACTACACACTCAAGTATCTTCCTCGTATGGCTTATTTACCATTCTTTACATCACCGGCAACTCTCATCAGTACTGCAGCAAACAACCATCTTTATTGAAGTTTCGCGCCAGAACGTAGCAACATACACGTCACGTGATTGACATGTCACGTGTACACAGAACAACGTAACTCTTATAGAGGGGCACAAAGTATTACAATACAAAAACATTAACAATGAGTGCATAATCATATTAACATATTAGAACACATATATTAACAGTGCGTCTCAAAGGTGGCTGTTGACGTTAAGGATGGCAGCTTCCTCATACGTTGCACTCGGAGAGAAATAGTTGGGACGGAAACGATGAACCGTTTATCCCTTGGCCATGGTTTATTCTCCTAGCTAACTTAGAACACGCACACGCACACGCACACCGTATGAACATGTGCGTCAGGTGAACACCCCCTCATTAACATACGACGCAAGCCTGTGTCCTTACTTAGCGCGTAACGCTTCAGTGCCTCACAGTGGTACAATAATAACACTGCATCCCTTTGTGAACTTGGGTACAGAATAGACACAATATATATATATATATATATATATATATATATATATATATATATAGACCCATCTCAGATGAAACAAAAAAAATCGAATTAATTGTATTAATAAAATGTAATACAATTTAATCAAATTGAATCTAATTTAAATAAAATTACTAAATGAGAATGGTATCTGTGTTGTTATCTGTAATATTACAGTTACGTTGATTTGTTTGTCTTTCTCGGTCCATGCACTATGCATTTGAGTGGTTTTGTGTTGGAAAAACAATTCAACCAATCAGATATTTTTCTAGGTTGCTGGGAAGAATATCCTTCAACCAAAGTATTCCCGATGACTTTGGCCCTTAGACTGAATGAGAGCGTACGTTTGGATTGACAATTTGATCAACCAATCATATAGTGATTTGTAGCCAATGGGCGTATTCTTTCAGATGTCCCCACAGCTCAATAGGGAGCTAGAAGGTCTACTGGCTGGAGCGAGAGTGGATCTAGCGTAGTGCTATGTTGTTTCTACTAGGATTTTACGTCAAAATGGCGAAGGCGAAGATGATGGGCTGTTACTTCAGTACATGGACCAGTGGCGGCTGGTGCATTTTTCACCAGGGGGAGCTATACCATTTTTTTTTTTTACAATTACATATTGTTAATTACATTATATACAATTACTTTTTGTATTGAAATGTCGCCCTTCTGTCCATCACTTTCATCATGGCCACGCAAGGCCAGCTCAAAGGCACCACAGAACTTCACACAGTCTATTCTTTTAGACAGGATGTGTTTTTGTCCACCTCCTCATTGTGTTGACAGATCCCTATCCTGTAGCCTTCATCAAGTTGAACAGCTACACTGTTAAAAATGATTTGTTGACTCAACTTGACTAAGTCAAGTCATCTTGTTGCTTTGACTGAGTTAAGTTTAGTCAAGTTGATTCAACATTTAGTGTCAAGTTGATTACACTTCAATAAATTTGTTGATACAACTTCATGTGTCAAGTTATTTGGACTAGAAAATATTTGTTAAGATAACTTAAAAAGATGTTGATTAAACTTATTTTATCAAGTTTTTACAAATGTCTATCAAGTTGGCTCAACATGTAAAACTTTGTTTGTTCAACTTCTATTACCAAGTTAGCTTACCAGGACAAGCAAACCAATACCAAGCAAACCAAAGCTATACTATAAATCTAAATGAGAATTAGCTTAACCTAAATATTAACACATGTAAAGAATTGCTGAAAACACATTTCAATCAGGTCTTTTATTACAATATCAAGAACTGTATTCCAACTCCAACCCACACACTCATTAACTGTTCAGTGTTGGTTTTTAAATTCAAATAAGTGTGTCAATGGATGTCGACATATAAAGACATGGGACATGTAAAAACAACACCCTCCAACACACCATTGCTTTTGCTCGGGGCTGCTCAAAAACTGAAATGACACGGTCCCATAGATAAAACTGGAATTGAGTGACTTGTTAAACAGTCCATTCTGAGGAGTAAGTGTGCAGGGTTGCTGCAGTAAAATGCAGTAAAACATAGAAAATTGTATCTCTCTAACTGAGAAACTTAACTCAAATGTCAGTCAGAAAATGAAAACATGAAAACACAATATCAGGTTGATCTGGGCCCAGATCTTTCACCTTAAGTTTGTCCGCCAAACTTCTTCTCTCAAACGGCTCTTGAATGAGAGATGTCACCGAGTTAGGGACCGGGTTGAGTCTTGGGGTAGTGCTCACCGAGTTAGGGACCGGGTTGAGTCTTGGGGTAGTGCTCACGCTCGCCATTGTTGAACGTTGTAGTTAAAATGGCGCCCGCAGAGACATAGCATAATATGCTTTTCCTAGTAGTACACTGTGACGCACACAAATGACGATGCTCGATGCTCCAAAGTCTTCCGTGGGGCGATTTGAAAAGCGCCCCACGGGAAGACGTTTTGAGGACGCTGATTGGCTACATTTTATGTCACTCGTTTATATCTTGAATCAGCAATTGGCTAAACTGCTACAGAGACCCGCCTCCGTGGGGCGATTTGAAAAGCGCCCCAGCAGCATCGTCATACAAATACGCCCTTAAGGCTGCAGTGTACTAGGCATATGTGGAAAAGCATATTATGTTGCGCAAATTATTTTAAAATCATATTTTACACATATTTCTGGGTGCATTCCATATTTTAAACACACACATATTGACAATTTATATATATATATATTTTATATATTTTATTTTATTTATTTTATTTTTTTTTAATATTTTGTTTGTGCGTGTGGTTTAGGGGGGGCGGCGCCCCATCGCCCCCTATGGGCCAGCCGCCACTGACATGGACACTGCTTTACCAACTATGGTACACTTGGAAATTGGCTGCAACAATCTTATCTGCCTAAATGAGATAAGGCATGAAGTGACTCCTCCGTGACGTCCGTCTGACTGGGGGGGGTGGTGGTCTACCTACAGCAGGGGTTCCCAAAGTGGGGGTCGGTCGCGAGATGATTTCAGAATCCTCTTGATGTGACCCATGAGGTTATCATTTGTATTATTATTATTGTTAATAATAACGTGAGTGACAAATAAAGGAATTCTGATTCCCACAGATTCACGACAGTATCATCATTGTCAAATTAGCTATTGAAACATATCACTGAAATGATGACTAATGTAAATTTCCTATTTCTGTGTGTGTGTGTGTGTGTGTGTGTGTGTGTGTGTGTGTGTGTGTGTGTGTGTGTGTGTGTGTGTGTGTGTGTGTGTGTGTGTGTGTGTGTGTGTGTGTGTGTGTGTGTGTGTGTGTGTGTGTGTGTGTGTGTGTGTGTGTCACTTGATGATATTTGACCCCTGATGCATGGCAGCTCTTTGAGGACGATGTCATCCTTGGTCCTGAAGGGGGCGTGTCCATTCACGACAGTATCATCATTGTCAAATTAGCTATTGAAACATATCACTGAAATGATGACTAATGTAAATTTCCTATTTCTGTGTGTGTGTGTGTGTGTGTGTGTGTGTGTGTGTGTGTGTGTGTGTGTGTGTGTGTGTGTGTGTGTGTGTGTGTGTGTGTGTGTGTGTGTGTGTGTGTGTGTGTGTGTGTGTGTGTGTGTGTGTGTGTGTGTGTGTGTGTGTGTGTGTGTGTGTGTGTGTTCAGTGTCTACTACCAGTGTGATGCAGTCCAACTATTCGTGCTGTGACAGCCCACTGCTTGAGAGTGATGTCGGTAACAGCCATGAGGAGGAGTGGAATATTGGAAACACGGTACGCCATAGAATAGTATATTCATATATTCATATTTTTATATTTAATATGAATCTCCAAGTGACCATTCTTTCTTATTTCAGTTCATAGCTCGCTATCCTGTTGGTGATCAGCCATGTGTCCCACCGTGTAAGAACGTGTCCCCAGGGAGGATCTCTTTGGACGGGAGTGGATGCTTTAACGTCACACTCACGGCTTATTATGTATGTAACCTTTTACACCTTTTTACCTGAAACCTTGAATAGTATAGTAGCATATACACGTGTCATGCTGTTATTATACTTACATTTACTATGTATTCGAGGTGTGCCTTCTGACTTATTGACCTGGCTGACGTTTGACAAAACGGAGCACATAACAATCAAAGAGCTCAAACAGTGTCAGACAGAAACATTGGTTGTGTATAATAGGAGCAACTAGATTTGCTTGATTTAATATTTCTAATATTAAATTAAGTATCACTGCAGTCCGCTTCCCTGTAACGGTGTTGTTCAACTGTTAGGTGGGGACCAAACATGCAGCAGTTGTCTTTGCTCTGGAAGTTTATATCCATCCTCTGTCGAGATGGAATCTCAAAGTACACGGTTCTGTCTTTTCTATTTCTGATTTATTTCTTCTGCTGATTAGGCCTACTGTGGGCAAGAGGGCCACTGTTCGCCCAGACTGGTGTTTTCAGCCACTGTCCTCATATGCATCCATGGTTATTATTATTATTATTATATATTTAATTAAAACAAGGTACAACTAAGTCATGAAAAGACCCAACTGATGGCAGTGCAATTGACTGCAGTTACTGACTGGGGTGAAGTTTGCTGTTGACAATCATAAACAAGTAAAAACATTGAGATCTTAACTGAATGAAGAAATTCATTCAGTTGACCTACAATGGTGGTGGGTCTCTTTGCGTTACCACCGTTAGCCACCTAGAGGCGGCTGGATGAACAACATGTTGGTCCCTTCTGCCAGGGCTTCACAGACAGGAGGTCAAGGCTGCTGATTGGGTGTTTGATCACTTTCTAAAGGTTTAGTTGACCAATTAGGTTGCTCTGTCTGTTTGAATTCCTGTGTGAAATGAAAATGTCTTATTTGACAGATGGGAGGTGAGCCGGACAAGATTGTGGATTTCATTGGACAAGAGTGTCCAGCTCCTCCTGAAGCCACTGAGCCATCAAGTGATGCCACACGGCCTCAATATGGTAGATCTATTATCGGTTAATAGTATATCGTATCAGTTATTGGTATATTGTATCAGTTATTAGTATATCGTATCAGTTATTAGTCTATGGTATTGGTTATTAGTTCATGGTATCAGTTATGTTATGTTGTTTGGACTATTCAGCTAACCCTAACCCTGCCACTCTTGGGTTTTCTTTATTAAATTGAGTGTTCTTGCTCATGTTCACACAACTGCACGTATCTGCCTACAGTGCAGTGACTGTGCAGTGTAGTAGTAGTAGTAGAACCTTTATTTAGCCAGGAAAATCAATTAAGAACTAATTCTTATTTTCAATGATGACCTGACAGGAGGCAAAAGGCTTCCTGAGGGGATGGGGGTTGGGAGGAAGAAAATAAAAAGACAGACTCCGGGCACTACAGAACCCAGGAGACAACACAATGACACAGAGCAGAGATGACAGGCATAGCAGTTAAACATATAACATCTCTAAAACAATACTGCTATGGTTCAATCAGTCATTAAAATAATATAGAACATTCATCCATTCAATCATTCATTCATTCATTCATTCATTCATTCATTCATTCATCCATTCATCCATTCATTCCTTCATGGCAATGCATACTATAGGAGAGGTCAAGACATTGGTAGTGAGCATCAGGCAAAGCAGCTGCATGTGTGTACCAGGGTGTTTGTAATAGTGTCCTTGAAGGTGCGGGGGGAGATAAAGGTCTTCATTTTCAAGGTTTTTTGTATAATATTCCAGCTATCAGCTGCTGCAAACTGAAAGGCGGAGCGGCCAAAGGATGTATGGGCTTTGGGGATCTTTAGCAGGATGTTTGTAGCTGACCGGGTGTTGTGCGTCGGGGGTGGGCGGAGTTGCAGTAATTGTGTGAGGTAGAAGGGGGTGAGGCCTAGGAGTGTTTTATAAACAAACATCAGCCAGTGGATGTTGCGCCTGGTCTCAAGAGAGGGCCAGTTAGCCAGAGAGTACAGATCACAGTGATGTGTCCTGTAGGGGGCATTGGTGGCGAAGCGGATGGCGGAGTGATACAGAACGTCTAAATGATCGAGAGCTCCTTTACACGCCGAGCGGTAGATGGTATCACCGTAGTCGAACAGAGGAAGGACAGTCATCTGGACCAGATGAGAGTTTAGCAGATGAAGTGAATGAGGAGCGATTCCTATATAGAAAGCTGAGTCTAGCTTTAACCTTGGTCTGAATTTTGGAGAGATGTTCTGAGAATGACAGATTACTGTCAATCCAAAATCCAAGGTATTTATAAGATTTAACTATTTCGAGGTCTCGGCCTTCAGCGGTCACAATAGTGCCAGTTTGGGAGGCACCACTGCGGCCAAGCCACATAATCTTGGTTTTAGTGGTGTTCAGGACCAGGCCAAGGGCAGAGAGATGTGACTGGATTCTCTGAAAACTATCCTGAAGAGTTTTCAGGACAGCATCTGGGGAAGGGCCAGCAGTGTACAGAATCGTGTCATCGGCATATAGGTGGATAGAGGAGTTGCCCACTGATTTCTCCAAGTCATTTATATATATTGAGAATAGGATGGGTGCTAGGATAGAGCCTTGTGGCACTCCCTTAGAGATGGATAGGGGCTGTGTTATCAGACTGTCCGATTTTACACACTGGGTGCGCATGGACAGGTAGTTTTCAAACCAGGCTATCGATTGGTTAGTGACACCAATGCATCTAAGCTTTCCCAGAAGCAGTTGGTGATCTACAGTGTCGAAGGCTTTGGCAAGATCGATGAAAATGGCAGCACAGTATTGTCTGGAGTCAAGGGCATTGATGATATCATTTAGGACTTTAAGAGTCGCCGTCTCACACCCATGACCTGCACGGAACCCAGACTGCATGTCAGATAGTATGTTGTAAGTCTTCAGAAACCATGTTAGCTGTTTGCAAACTAACTTTTCTAACACTTTCGCGATACAGGGTAGAATGGATATTGGACGATAGCAGTTGGGGTCAGCATGGTTTCCCCCTTTAAACAAAGGTTGCACTGAGGCTGCCTTCCAGGCAGAAGGTAGCACTGCTGTCTGTATGGACAGATTACAAAGGTGGGAGATAGCTTCTGCAATAATTGGGGCTGCAACTTTAAAAAAGAAGGGGTCTAGCCCATCAAGACCTGCAGGTTTGTTGGGGTCAAGTTTAATAAGGACCTCCAGCACATCGTTCTCACTAATTTCCTGCAGGCAGAAGCTGTGACATGGGGCTACGCTAGAGGGGCTGGGTGGCGGAGTGTTGGTGGGGGGCTTAGGAGGCGCTAAAGAGTCAAATAGGTTCCCACATTTAACAAAGTGCTGGTTAAAGAGCTCTGCTATGCGCTCATTACCGGTGACTACTGTGTCCTCAATAACGAGGGAGTTAGGGAGATGAGAGGATGGGGGTTTATTCTCCATCTCTTTCACTGTTTTCCAGAATGTCCTTGGATTGGATCCACAGAGGTTGAATTGATTATGGAAGTAATCAACCTTGGCTTTGCGGATAGCCTGTATAGACTTATTTCTAATTTTCCTGAATGATAGCCAATCATCGTGGGATTTTGAGTGACGAGCCCTGCGCCAGGTGGAGTTCTTGAGGTGAAGCAGTTCAGCTAAATCTCGGTTGAACCAAGGACTGCATCGGTTTTTTAACCTCATTTTTTCAGTGCAATGTTCTTTGAATTTCTAGTCCTGTATAAATGCATCCGTCCACACATTAAGCAGTGTGATCATATGTGTTCACCACCAGTAAATGCCTGGGCATACATGCACCCTCACAGCCACACCAGTTGAGCTGCTGGGCTAACAGCAGGTTGCGTTAATCAGGCCAGGGTGAGGGATTGGATCCATGCTGTGGATATATGCACTCACAGTATTGTAAAGGTGCTAAAAGTGTCTCCCAAAACAATGTCATGGTACAATATCATGTATATTGCATATTATATTTAATGTTATTGTATGTTGTTTATTACTCACTGTAGCCTGGATACCTGGCTTCCTGCTGCCGGTGATTGGTGGTCTTTGGAATTCATTCCAAGCGTGAGGACCCCATCAAGGTTATCCCACACTGAGCCGGTTCTACTCACACCATCATCTCCTGGACCAGAGGAGGTGTTCATCATTATCTCTGTCTCCTTCTGCTGCGCTTTATGTCCTCCTTTCCTGTCTCTGTTTAGAATGTTTTAGGAAGGCCCTGAACACACAGTTTGACTAGCAGCATACAGTTGCTTTGATGAAGGAACGAAAGGTTCGATCATGTGATTATTATTATTATTTTTAAGTTCTAATAAGTAATAGGATTCCAATGCACTGCTCCCTGTCAGGTTACCCCACTTTGTATTGATCAAAGACAAAGTAATTCTTCCTTTTGTTGCACACTAATGCTGTCCTTTACTTTAAAGTCTGTCATCACAGACGCAATAGATCATATTTTTACTACAGTGTCGTTATGGTTTGGCCCCACCTCATGCCGCTTATGTACGAGCCGCTGGTGTTTACACAAAAGAGTTTCAGAATTAAAGAAGTATTTTCTGCTGGAAAGCAGGGCTTTTAATAAAACAGGGCCGTCTATGCAGTAGAAAGGCGGAACAAAAGTATGAAATTGGTGCTACATGACCAGAGAACAACAGTTGGAATATAGAACAACCGCATACCTCCGCCACACTAGAAAGTATTTTGGATCCGAATCCAGGATACAAACAGCCACAGCACAACCATCATTGCTTAATTGGCTCTGACCAATTAAACCTGAAGTTATTTAAAAAAGAAGCTTATAGGGGAGGTTATAGTTATAGTTAAGTTATATCCCGATGTGTTAACCAGTCCAAAGCTCCACTTTTGTACTGTCCTTTTGGGGCACCAACACACAGCCATGCTCAAACCAGCTGTCCTGGGATCCTTTGTTCCACACGTTGGTGGTTTCCAATACCAAGGGGGTCGGACCGTTTGACATAACTGCCATAAAGCAAGTGTGACGGTTGTGATTTTACCAAATCATCAACAGTCGATGCTGCTTTTTAAAATGTTGCTGGAGCAGCTCAGCGGTCGAGGTCACTGTAGCCTCTGCTCGAGGCTATAGTGACCTCGTTTTGGGATATAGCCTCCGTCCCGCAACATGAAATTCAGCCCAATTAGTTGATCATTTGTAATTTGTATACCAATCTACCAAAAGACATTTTTTACCAGAAGGTACCATGCTGGTGTTGAGCATACAATATCCAAGCCTCGACCGCACTGACTGACCAAGCCAAAGCAATGTGAGGGACGGTTGGTTTCTACTGGATGGCCTGACGGCAGTAGGGCACTCATACAGTATTCCCAATGAGGTCTTTAACCTCGCATTGGGACATAACCTGTTATGATAATTACTGAATGTATGCAGTTGCCATTTTGTAAGCTTTATTTTCCATCAAATGATTTGAGTGTGCATGTAACCAGGTCAGTGCATTTTGTGGTTTTTTTTGGTTTAAAACAAAGTTAAATGTGCCTACAAAATACTGTCCTTCCACTGTCTAGACACTTTCTATTAGTGTATTTATATGATCTATATTCTGGGTCTATTTTTTGTTAATAATATATATATAACCTTGATATGCAATAATATGGATCTATGTATCATAGACAAGCACATGATATGTACCAAAGCCCTTAATTGATAGCATTATATTTATAAGTGACACTATGATGACTTTACTGAGTTCCATTGTTGGTCCATGTTGGTCTTTCTAAGGTCTGCACTGATATTATTGCCTCATTGCTTCTTCTTTCTGTTCCCTCCTCCCAGCTTAATTAATAAAATACAACTTAGTTTTTCTCTTTTGTTGAATGGTTAATCAAGTCAATGGAAGCTTATGAGGGCTTAATAAACTGCTAAGGGTTTAGCTAGCGATCCACATACAGCTACAAGGATGTTACTCACTAGGTTGTATCCGAGGGGACGTTTTAAAATGACTCTTTGAATGTGTGCGTATGAAACCCATTGAGAAGGAAAGATGACTCTCTTGTTAAGAGGAGAGAGACCAGACTGTGGTCCAGTTGGGCCAGCAATGTATTGGGAGGCATGATTGGACTTTCAGTAGACTTTTAAAATAAAATTAGAATGACTTCAAAGTCCTGTTCTCTACACATCAAATACCAGATTAGTATCTGTGTTAAAAACCATAAGTGTTAAAAAAAAAAATGAAACAATGCTATTCTGTGACATTTCACTCTTAAATGTAATATTTGTCTTAGCAATAGTGTGGTAACTAATAAACAGACTCATTAAGAAAAATGTAGGAGACCATTTATCTAAAACTAATTTCAGAACACAGTTCATATATTTAAAATACTTTACAATCATATTTACATTGTAGATTTGATTTCCAATTTCTGGAGACATATTTATTTTAAATGGCAATGAGATGTGTTTTATGAATTAAGATAAAACTGATCTAAAGTTTGAAACATTGTGGTCCAATAGCACAAACTAACCCCAATCCGCCGGGCACTCCCGCTAGTCCCAGGCCCCCAGGGGGGCCGCCGCACCGGGGAATCCCCGGGGTCCACGAGGACCGTCCATGCCCATCTTAGGTTCTCCAGGGTGACCCGGAAAACCTGGAACAGCACACACAAAATCATACGGTCGGGGAAAGAGTGGATGATTTGAATTTCCAACTCCCATTGGACCCTAAGAAAGCTCCCTGTTTGCTTGACCTGGGAGCTTTATCTCCAGGTCAAGTGTCTTTGTCATGTCCTGTTTGTCATGTTAAACTCCTTTCAGCAACACTGCTGTTCATACCCAGCATACATACAGTTCTTCACATAGAGAGGAGAGCTGCCCTCCGCCACCCCAGCCCAGGGGTGTCTTGGCATGAATATTGATTGATATCCATTAGAAAAACCTGTGAGAGTAACCTAGACGTCCACCCCACGCTGCATGCATCTTGTGTGACAACTGAAAACACGCTACAATACGGCTGAGAATAACACAAGACTACAGCGTACAGCAGCCAAGACAACCGGACCCTTACCTGCAAGACCCTGGGGGCCATCATGCCCTGGAAGGCCTTGACCAGCGCCACCCACAGATCCTTTGGGTCCCTTGGAGCCTATTGAGAAAAGAACACAATCAAGTTGTCAAACTATATGATATGAAAATATGCTTCTCATCAAAGATCAATCAATGCTAGTGGATTCAGTCCATGTTTAGATTAACATTGAGTCATTTAAGACCAAAGATTAGACATCTTATTTAGTTGTTGCTACTTTTTGCCCCTGTAGCGTTGTACCATTGACGTCATCCATCCGAGGGCTAGAACGTTGGCTAAGGGGTTAGCGCACTGCGCTGCTAAATCTAAATCTAAATCTAGGATTGAATCCTCTTTATTGGTCACATACATGTACACAAACAGTGACAGTTTCTCTGTCACTGTTTCTCTGCATTTAACCGATCCTAGTATTAGGAGCAGTGGGCAGCAATTGTTATGTAAAGCGCCCAGGGAGCAGTGTAGGGGTCTGGTGCCTTGCTCAAGGGCACCAGACCCCGGGCAGTGCCCCGGTGTTTCGGGGACTTGGCGACCTTCTGGTTCCCAAGCCAAGTCCTGCTGCTGTGCAGTCGCTTACGAGGCTTTAACCGGGAGGAGAGCGGGAAGGAGGCGGGGCCGGAGTCTCCTGATTGGACGTACCTCTTTGGCCCTGCACTCCTGTCTGACCCTCCAGTCCCTGGTCTCCATGGTTACCCCGAGCCCCCTTGGCTCCAGCCTTCCCTGCCTTGCCCTGGAGGATGGGGGAAGCAGAAGGGAAGAATCAGAGGTCGGAACAAACTGACAAGGACATATGATTCTCAATGTGTTTAGTGGCATGTATCTGTGAAGATTCAGTTAGCCTAGTTTAAACTGTCACATGTGAACCGAAAGACTGCTTGGCCTCTTGTGGTACAAAACGTTATTTTCATCAATCCAACTTTATTTATACAGCGCTTTTCGTGCAAAACAGCAGCGCTTCAGCAGTGTGAAACAACACAACAAATATCTGAGAATAGCTGAATCTATAAAATCTGAATCTGAGATACCTGAGAGTAGTACACAGTAATTGATTGAAATAAATTATTGAAACACTCAGTGTGCGCGACTGAGTGGGTGTGTTGTGTGTGGTGTGTGTGTGATGTATGTATGACTGAGTGTGTGTGTGTGTGTATGTGTGTGTCACTGTGTGTGTGTGACTGATTGTGTGTGTGTGTGTGTGTGTGTGTTTGCGACTGAGTGTGTGTGTGTGCGACTATGTGTGTGTAGATGTTTTTACAGCAATCTCTTATTCCAGACATGGAAATGACAAACGGCGGGTGCTCACAGGTGGACCGTCCGCTGCCTTGGGTCCGCTTGACCTCCATGTCAGCGGCCCTCTGGGTCCTGGTATCCCAGGGGTTCCGACGGGTCCGTGGACGCCGTCCCGACCAAGGGAGCCTTTCTCCCCACGCTGGGGGAGGGCAAGGAAGAAGAGATGTGAAAGTGAACTTACTTGAAGCAAGTACAACAGGCTTGTTTTAATAGTGACAGGCCACACAAGGGCGTCCGTTTAGCTCAGGAGGTAGAGCGGTCGCCTCACAACCGGAAGGTTGCTGGTTCGATCCCCGCCTCCTCCTAGCAAAAGCTGTCGAGGTGTCCTTGAGAAAGACACCCTAACCCTAACTGCTCCTGACGTGCTGGCTGTCTCCTTGCATGGCTGACTCCACCGTTGGTGGTTGATTGTGTGTATGAATGGGTGAATGTGAGACTTGATATGTAAAGCGCTTTGAGTAACCATTGGTTAGAAAAGCACTATATAAATATCCATTTACCATTACACAGCACCAAGACAAATGTCTTCCTAGCCAGCAGTGACACAAGACTTCCAAACTGCTCAGTATGGCATTTGTCTATTAAGTTTGAGCATTCAAAGTATCAGGTGCTTCTTTCAAACCTCAAAGCTGTAACTCACAGTTGCATACTATAGTTCACTGATTTCTGATAATGAAGAAAAACATGGGGATATCAAGATACAGGTTACTTATTCGTCTTTGTGTGTTTCTATGTGATACAAAAGGGATGAGGAGGAAGTTTATTAATACTCTCTCTTGGGTCTCACCCTGCTGGCTGCCTTCATCTAATCCAAACCTACACATAGATACATATATATTATATCATATATAGCATACGCACATATTTATACGTGACCATATTGTTTTTATAGGTTAAATAAATATTGTTTGCGTGATTTTCAATTAAATCTCCCATGATATAATGTACTCAATTAATATTTAGACATGCACACGAAGCGGGTCACTGCAGAGTCTCTGGAAGGGTTGAGTCCAGAGGGAGGGGGTCACTGCAGAGTCTCTGGAGGGTGAGTCCAGAGGGAGGGGGTCACTGCAGAGTCTCTGGAGGGTGAGTCCAGAGGGAGGGGGTCACTGCAGAGTCTCTGGAGGGTGAGTCCAGAGGGAGGGGGTCACTGCAGAGTCTCTGGAGGGTGAGTCCAGAGGGAGGGGGTCACTGCAGAGTCTCTGGAGGGTGAGTCCAGAGGGAGGGGGTCACTGCAGAGTCTCTGGAGGGTGAGTCCAGAGGGGGGGGGGGGTAGTGAGGGTGGCAGCTCAAAAAGGTTGAGAGCTACTGATTTAAGGGACAGCAGCTTTCTTTGTTCTTTATTTATATTGGTGTCCTCCCAGCATCCCTTCAACCAAACAGTCATAGCTGCCTAGATCCACTCATCACTTAGCCCTAAATCCTTACCTTTTCACCGTCTGTCCCGATCTCACCTTTGGCCCCCTGTAACACAGAGGAAAAGATATCTGAGCACATAGAAACTGCCCCAAAACTAGATAGGATCAGAAAGGACAGATTGAGGAAGGAACATAGAAGAGGTATCCCTTCCCACTGTCATCACGTAAAAGCCTAACTTCAGGAGTTTATCATTGCAGTAGTACTGAGTTGTTATTTGAATCGACAGGTCACATGAAGGCAGACATATACAAACACAGGCTGTCCTTGGAGTCCCTTGGGTCCTTGTTTTCCTGGAACACCCGCGTCTCCCTGCTCTCCTTGTGTCCCCTGGAAAGGTTAACAGACACATCACAGGTTTATAAAGACACCACATGTTTATGAAGACACCATAGGCTTATAAAGACACTGCATGTTTACAGAGACACAAGAGGATTATAAAGACACCACAGGTTTATAGGGCATAGTTATGACTCATTCCTCTGGATGTGACGTAAGCTTTTCCTCTCGTGGTTCCTGCAGCTCCGACCTCAGCTCCGCCAGCACCTGCCTGTAAGAGTTCACACCGGAAAACCACACAAACATACATCGTTATGTGCACACACGCACACTATAGTCTGATTCTGATTTTGTGTGTGTGTGTGCTCTCTCTTTACCAGATGATTTTTACAAAATACCTTATATCTTTTTTTTAGACCCATCAATCATAGGTTTGGTGCCCCCCTCTTAGCGCCCCTATAGACGGGCCGTGTTAAGCATAATGAGTTTGATATTTGAGTAAAACAAAGTCATGTGTGTCTCTTCCCTGGTCAAGTTCAACGAGAGTGGGCATGTCTCTGTCGACAACTAGCTAGCATTGGTGCTAACCACGTTGACTGACTGAGTTGACTGTATGCGTGGAGACTTCTGCTGAGTAAAATGTCTCTCACCAGGCCCTCACTGAATTCAGAGCTGATAAAACCTACTTAGTCTCTGATGAAATATCCGTGGTCAGAGGCAAAGCAGAACAATATTAGCTATTAGGACGGCTCATGTAATGTTTCCCCATGTGATTTTGAAACTATGGACACAGATACAGAGGGGAAGTTATACATCAACGACACATGCAAAGTCATCAACAGATATATCTCCCTCTCTCTGTCACACACACACACACACACACTTAGAACAGCTAAGAAGCCATGCAGGAGACCGAGATGGGGACTACATCAACTCCCCCTCTTTATCAAATCATGAAGATCCAATCCTGAGGAAGAGAGCAGTGATTCTGGAAAGAAAATAATCTTTGGTTCTGTTAAAGCAGGGGTCCCCAAACTTTTTCCTGCGAGGGCCACATAACTTTTCCCTTCTCTGATGGGGGCCGGGGTCAGTTTGTAACAGAAAAAGTGTGACGATCGCAGGGGTGCCTAAACGTAAACATTTATTGTTTTCCAGAAAGCCACACATAACCAAATATTAATAACCCTTTCCGGGATCTTCACAGAAAAAAAAGTCAGGAAATAAATAATAACACTATTAATGAAATAAATAACACTATTTATGAAATAAATAATAACCAAATAACCCTCTCTGGGTTCTTCACAGAAAAAAGTCAGGAAATAAATAACACTATTTGTGAAATAAATAATAACCAAATAACCCTCTCTGGGTTCATCACAGAAAAAATAAAGTCGGGAAATATATAATAACACTATTTATGAAATAAATAATAACCAAATAACCCTCTCTGGGTTCTTCACAGAAAAAAAGTCCACTGAACATTAACTTTCTGTTGTGCCGTGCACAATCTTAACAGGTAAAAGTTTAGCTTAGTTGTCAGAGCAGAATCTCTTACTCAAATGACTCATATGAGCAGTCTCTCAAAGTTCTTGTGTTCCTTCCTTATAATCCTTTTGTAGGTTCCACTAGGCTTGTAGACACCGCTGTTTGCAGCTCTCTCTCATCAACTTCCCTGTGAAAACCACAAAGCAAGCAGGCTGAGAAACCGAACTAAGTGATACAGCACCTACACAGCACAATACATTTCACTACCAGTATGGTTGTGGAGATGGATTTTATTCCAGTAGATTTTATTATGATTAAATTTGTTTATACTCAGAAAAGTCAGAAAAGTGATCTTACCTATGTATGTTCATCAGTGTGAACTGAAAAAAAAATTACATTTTTTTTTTTTTTTAAATGAAAAAAAAAATTATAATGCATCTCTGGTATTGTTCAGGGGGCCGGGCCAAATGTGGAGGCGGGCCGTATCCGGCCCGCGGGCCTTAGTTTGGGGACCACTGTGTTAAAGGGAAACCATATCAGATGATCTGGACTCTTCATGCTTATGCAGTAAATGCTATTCAGTGTTTCCCTGCTCTCCTCTACCAACTCTGTTAACAGATATACTTAACGTGTGGGACTTAAAATACCTGCAACACACACACACACACACACACACACACACACACACACACACACACACACACACACACACACACACACACACACACACACACACAGTCAGTCCGTTAAGTTGACATCACATCCGGCTATCCTGAGCTACACCCGGGTCTAGTGGACTATGCAACACCTCACTGTGTGCATAACAGTCTTTGCATGTGACCGAATTTGCATGTCTGAGAATGAGCAGCAGACTATACCATACATCAGGACCACAAGTTGACCAATAGCACATGCGTTTCCACACTACCACCAGTAGGCGGCACTGTCTCACACAAAAAAGAGCCAAAAGGTACTACTGGAGGAATGGGAGCCAACTTTCATTGGGGCAGACAGATGTAAAGTCCAGTTAGGATACCTGTAGTTTGGAGGCCCCGCCTTTGATCAGGCCACAGATGATCTGCTCAACCCGCTCGGGGTCCTTCATGTGTACCGTGCTCTTCTCAAACTGAGGCATCTGCACACAGAGAGACAGACAGGGCAGGTAGACGGGTTAGGTTAGCGCCTATTCAGGTGGCAACACAAAGTCAACCCTGGCGTTTTGCTTCAGTCAGCACAATTTCCTATACATAATTTTTCTCCTTGTACTGCCAAATCAAACAGGTTTATACGTGACTGACTTGACTATGGCTGTTTGCATACATGGAGATTCTTTATTTTATTTCAAGTTGGAGACTAGACAGATCAATCCCCTGAACATAGTTTGTTACTTTACAACATAATTTGAACAAACAACGTGCAACATAAATTAAATGCTCTTTCTAAACCGTGAGAACAGGGCATTTAAAGCTTGCTTCGGAGCATGGGGCCTTGCTCATAGTGTCTCCCCCAGCATGTAATCAACATTCCCAACTGGCCATGTAGTTATCCATGCCTCGCATACAGGAAGCATCTTAGTGGTGAGTCTCCAGTAGTAGTGTCACATCCACCCGCATGGCCATGAGCCTGCTTACAAACAGATATCCTATCACCTTCTATTCGCCTCGCTTTGTGGAGTGAGCTCTGGAGTGAGCTCTGGAGTGTGTGTGTGTGTGTGTGTGTGTGTGTGTGTGTGTGTGTGGTGTGTGGTGTGTGTGTGTGTGTGTGTGTGTGTTTTTTTCACTGTATATATTTCTTGTATTTGTCTTTCTGTCAAACACCCTAACCAGTAGTAGTAGTAGTAGTAGTAGTAGTAGTGTAGTAGTAGTAGTAGTGTAGTAGTAATAGTAGTAGTAGTAGTAGTAGTAGTGTAGTAGTAATAGTAGTAGTAGTAGTAGTGTAGTAGTAATAGTAGTAGTAATAGTAGTGAAATCAGCAAGTCAAAGCAAACAAAAGTAGCTGTAATTATCTCACAGAAATGTACCCCTAGGGCCGGTTGTTCAAAGGGTGGTTAACTCTTAACGAGTCGTTAAATCAGCTGATCAGTGGTTAACTTGTGTTGTTCAAAGGGTGTTTAGTGGTCAACCCGCGATTAACCAGTGGTTAACTTTAATCACCGGCTGAAGGTGTATTAAACTATGATTAAGACATTTCTAGTGATTCTTGTTTAGCTTTTGCCCAACTTCTTGCTGCTCCACAACATGAATCAACATCGCTAGAGAAGATACCATCAAGAAAGACAACAATTAACATAAATACAACATATAAATCAAAATAATTTATATATAATAATATATATAAAAAAAATGCTATTCAGTGTTTCCCTACTCTCCTCTACCAACTATGTTAACAGATAAACTTCTGCTAAGGAACATTTCGGTGTTCTCTTTCTTTTATTTGTTATTATTATTATTCAAAACATTTTTGACAATGTATTTTTATTAAGTTTTAGGTTTTTTAAAACAAACAATACAACATACAACAGGTAATGACACAGACAAGAATACATGGGGTTAAAAAAACAAAACAAAATCAAACCAAAAACTGTCCACAGAGCAGCAACATATTCACCACACTAAACCAGCTATCCAGACGAAAGAGGCATTGTCAACCGTTCTATGTATGAAGTAAAAGGCTGCCATAGCACGTCACACCTCCCTGTGGAACTCCATTCAGTGGGGATCTCATCTTTACAATGTTAAGGAAAACCATGACGTTGTGGTGACCCACTTGGGACATAAAGACCTTCACTGGACACTGAGAGATGGACTTACGGCTCCTTTAAGACAATTCAACCCAGAACTCAACATTCTGGGTAATGTTTAGAGCGGGAGATTTGAATGTACCGGTTCTGATTAGCTCACATGTCTTTACTGTTGCTTCAAGCCTGACTTCTGCCGCTGTTATTACTGTTCATGTTGGGGAGAATACGTTTCGACCTGTCTACCGTCTCCTCGTTATTAATGGTCATGTTGGGGAGTAAACGTTTCAACCCAACAACCTGTCTACCGTCTCCTCGTTCCTACTCACTCCCACCTTGGTGACCCCGAACGCTGATATAAATCATGCTCGAAGAAAACGGTGATGTAGCGCCGGCAGGAGCTCCGGCTAACGTTTTTGTTGCCCGAGTTGTGGCAGCACGGCCCCCGGCCGAGAGGAATAACCCAGGACGTTACCAGATACCACATGGTAGTACCTAGCAATGGGGCTGCTTGAGGCTCCGCCGGTGGACGGCAAGTACAAGGCTCTTAAAGTGCCCCTTTTAAAAACATTCAAACTGCTGGAGACGGAGAAGGCGTACTGTCTGTTGTCGTGGACCATCTGTTGTCGCTCACCGGACTCGCCTTGGCATCGTGCGCTGCTCTGACAGCCCGTGGGCCTCCCCCTTGCACATGGTGACAAAGTCTGATGGCAGTTGGTGCCCCTGCGGGGATTTCCGCCACCTGAACAACATCACGACCCCCGACCGGTACCCCGTACCACACATCCAAGATTTTTCCGCCCACCTGGCGGGAACCACCATCTTCTCCAAGGTGGACTTGGTGTGTGGCTACCACCAGGTACCGGTCCACCCAAGGGACGTGCCAAAGACAGTAGTCATCACGCCGTTCAGACTCTTTGAGTTCCTGTGGATGCCTTTCGGCCTCAAGGGGGCGGCGCAAACGTTCCAGCGACTTATGGACTCTGTGCTGTGAGAAATGCCGTTTTTGTGAGTTTATTTAGACGACATTCTCGTAGCCAGCACCGACACACTTCCGGCACAGAATTCTACAAAATAATCAGTTAACACAGATATAACGGTCTTCTTTAGTATTCACTACGCACAAAAGCAGACAACAACAAAGGAAACTATGCCACAATGTGCATGTTTTCTATGCTACTATGTAACGGACCACTTGAGATTAAACCTGTCTAGGCATTATCCTTTGCTGTTTACTAAATAATATTCAGTATGTATGTATGCCTTGAAATGACGTGTGGGATTTTACCGGAGTTCGATACCCGTAGGCCTACATAAATCTGTCCCTATTGGCGCACCGTAGATCAGTACAGCTGGAAGCGCCGGTTAAGTGATGTAGTCGGCAGCAGGAAAGTTTGGTGCGTCGTTTTGTATCGCTTTTGTATTCCTGTGCGACTTTTTATCCTTTTGTATCCCCATGTATTGATCGTGTGTTTTAAACGGAAGAAAGGACCTTTTTCGGATTATGTTTGCATTCCTTGGAGAGCGCAGCAAGGTATGCTTTGTTGTTTATTTGATTATGGTTGTAACTCTGTAGAATGAAATTCGTGAATGAATGATTTTATGTCTTGTGTAGGAATGTATCCTTGTAGTTTGATACCAATGTTATTTAGTTTAGTGTTTGTACTGTACTGTGGAAACCGTTATGTGAAATGTTTGTTTGTCTTTATGTACGTTTCCAATGCAGTTTTCACGGTGCTAAGATGACGCCACGGATGGACAATTAAATAAAGATCGTCTTATGCATCAGTCGAGACTCTGTCGTTTGGATCCAAGGGCTGTAACAGTGAAAACTTGGTCGCTACGTCTGGGTCTCCTGCCATGCTGTGTTGCTGTCTTCATTGTCAACAACCCCGCGTTCATCTGGTCCACGCATTCGGGCAAGGACGTACATTGACAGCAATTTGAAGAGACTGCAGGTGCGGTGAGAGACTCTGATCAACAAACAAACGAACTGAACTGCTACTTGTTGATAGTTAGATTGATACAAACTATAGTAGCCTAAGCATGCTGTGTTTGTGAATTAAGAATATTTTGAGATGGTTATGAAATGTTAATGTTGGCTTATTGAACTGCTGTGCTAGATGATTTATCATGTTTCATGGTTTCAGGTTTGAATGGTTTGATTTTAACTTGTAAAAAATAAAAAAACCTTCACCTGGAACTTGAAGTTACAATTCGCTTATGCTTAAATTCCATTAGCTTTGCCCAAGCTCCCTTTGATTGGACAATTTAAAATATTGATGCTTTGGGGGCTCAATATTTAATGTTTAATGTTTATTTTAATGAGGTGAGCAGCAGGCTATTGCACAGAAGTCCGCAAGCCACAGCTATCTAGTTTCAGTGATTTGAATTCACACATTCATTTGCAATAGATATCAAAATGTCAGTGAACGGAGAAAAGAGAAAAATCCCTGATGACAAGGACTTGGGTCCTAAAGAAGATCCTTCACCAGTTGAAGAGGATAAAAAGCCTACTGACTCACAAGAAACTGCCACTGGTTCTCGCCAGCGGCAGCTAACAGATAAGGGCAAACAAATGCGTGAAGAACAAGGTAAAAAACATTTAAAGGCATTTCTGAAAACTTATGAATCCTGGAAGAAAATAGCAAGAGAGTCTAGGACAAGACTTAAGAAATTCTGTCTGAAGGAAGATCTGGAGAAAATAAACAAAGACATTCAATTTGGATATGACCATGTAATTCAAAATGATGAGGCACTCCAACGCAATGGTCTTAATACTACAGATGTTGTGCAAAAAATGGATGCTTGTAGCACACTGACTGCAGAGATAGGTGATCTTGTGAGTAAACGACTGGAAGTAGGTCTAGACCAAGGGACTTTTAAAGAGGAAGTCGAAAAGGAAAGAGTGCGAATGACTCTAAATCGTGATGAACATCAATCTATTTTTGGTGGCACTAACACAGTGTAATTTCTGAAAATATAGACAACCTGTCTGTTATTAGCAGAGCCTCTAGTAAGCGAGTCGATGCAGAGGCAGAACTTGCGGCTAAAGTAGAACAAGCAAAGTCTATGCAGGAGATACAGGTTCAGCATGCTAAACTTAGTAAGCTGGAAAGTGAATGGAAATTACATGAGTCACAAATGATGGTGCAAATGAAACAGAGGCAGGCTGAGGTCGAACTGCATCTCGAGGAGGAAAAAACAAAGTTGAAAATGATGCATGCAAACATGGATGTTAAAGTGGCTGCAGCTCGAGTGCGGGCATACAATCAGCTTGAAGGTGATGTAGTGGGAGAGCCCAACACCACTGTCCCAGTCATCGTAACGACTCCAGCTGTTAATTTGAACCACCAACCAGGCACCACTGTTGCACTGTCCCAATCACAAGAACTCTCTCAGAGTTTTGCAGTCAAGCTGGCAGAAGCAGTTGCGAGCTCACTTAGCTTAACCCATTTATCATGCAGAAAGCATTTCGGGACAAGCTCATGAAATTGCCTAAAGTTGCCCCAAATGATCCTTTAGCGCTGAGAGATTTTGCAGACTTCTTAAAGGGCTGCGCTGAGGCTATGCCCCACGTTAAGGGCTTGTCTATTTTAAATGATAGTGAGGAAAATCATAAGCTGTTGAGAAAACTACCAGATTGGGTTGTACGCAAATGGAGCAGACTTGTAGTAGAAGAACTCGATAGATCCGGAGAATATCCCACATTTGAACGTTTTACCGAGTTTGTGCAGAAGGAAGCCCGCATAGCCTGTAATCCTATTGCCTCTCCGTTCTTGTTTAGCTCCAAATCAGCAGAGGATAAGTTGCCCGGGAAGGCAAATGCATTCAGCACTAGTGCTCAAGTGAAAGACCATATACCAGAAAGACTCCCTGGTTTTAGGCCAAGGCTACCGTGCATTATCTGTAAAGAAGAGTTTCATGGTATTGCTAGGTGCCCAGCTTTCGCTTCCAAGTCCATTGCAGATAAAAGGTTGTTTATTCATCAGAATCATTTGTGCTTTGGGTGTCTGCGCAAAGGACATGTCACTAAAGACTGTAGGACTCGACATATCTGTGGAGTGTGTGGCCGACGTCACCCAACATGTTTACACGAGGAAAGAGAGACAAGGTTTGGGGAAGCAGCAAATGGGGTTCAGACTTTCACAGAAGGAGAAAGAAACCAGGAAGTCCATAGTGTAACCCAGGTAAGGGACTTCTTGTCCATTAGCTCCTTCTACCCCAAGTAGGTTGTTTAAGGACTTAATGGCTTGACTCGATAAGTGTTGCTCATAGAACGACAGGGGGACTGTAGTAACTTGAGACCCTGTGTCTAAAAGACAGTTCACTTCTTGGTCTGCAATGGTGACTTGGGCAGTATACTTTGTTCCAACTAAACCTCTGGGAAGTTCCATGGGTTTGCCTTTAGTATGGGCACATTTCAGTGAGGCTCTCTGTTTGGTTACAGTGGGACGGGTCTCATTACTTGCAGCTCCTATTTGTCCCTCAACAGGGGCTGCTAGTTGTTTAAATGATCCTCATCTGATGAAGCGGGTTGAGCTTCCCACTGAAGTTGTCTGTCGTTCAGTAGCTTCCTCTTGGCTGCGACAAGTGAAGGGTTTGGCTCATTCTCACACGATGGTTTAATATGCCCATCTTCACCGCACCGGAAGCAGTACCAAGGCCGGGGTTTGCTTGAATTACGGCTTGAGGTTAGCTGCTTCTCATGCTTTTGACTCTTGGCTTTGTAGTCTGTAGCTACTTTGGGATTAGCTGATTTGTCCTTTTCAGTCTTAGCTTTCTTCAAGTTTGTGAGTTGACTTTGAAGAGCAGCGACTTGCTTCTTCAACTGTTCAGTCTCATTTGAATCAGTATAGGCACATGCACTCTGCAGATGTGACGTGACACGTTGCTTGGAGGCACCAAGGTGTTGCTTCATGCGAGTTACTTTTGCAGCATGTTTATCCTCTTCTGTGCGGAGGAGCAACAGCAACTCTGCAAATGAAGGGGGATTGTTCTTTCTGTGCTTCAGCTGGAGGTCAGTTAGAAGTGCATTGTCCCAGCAATTTCGACAGAACTGGTTGAGGAGATGTCGGTTGACTTCGCTGGCAGATACGCCACCTCTTCTCACTGCTGAACCCAAAACTACCTGCAACCTGTGTAAGTAGCTGGAAGGCTTTTCATTTGGGTCTTGGAACGTAGTCAGGAACTTGGCAAAGAGCTCATCTCCATCTTCTACTGTGCCATAAGCAGAATCTAGCAGCTCAAGATAAGCTGCGGGGGATGCTTGTGGACCCAAGTGCTTGGTGACTTCAATAGCTGGTGGCAGAAGACTGTCAAGGATTCTCCTAGACCGGTGCAGGTCTGAGATAGCAGGGTCATTCATCATCAGTTCGACATTGGTACGCCATGTGTCATAGTCAACCTCGTTGGCTGGACGGGGAGATCTGCCTGAAAAGGCTCTGAGACGTGAAGGAGCAAGATGATGCGATGCAGCTTCTTGGCTTCTCACAATGTGTTCAATGACGACCCTCTGTATGTCAGGAGGGTTCATGTCAGTTACACTGAGGTGTGGGAATGTTTTTGATTCAACCTGTGCTTGGACAGGTGATGTGTTGTCATTGGTCAGGTTTTGAAGTTGAATCGGTAAAGCAGGTGGCTGAGGTTTCATAGTGGGTGGTGGAACTGATGTCAGATCGAAGGTGACCCTGGGTTGAGAACTTGCACCAAGTGTGGAAGTTAGATCAACTGAACTCGTCGACTCAAGGATTGGTTGGAATGTGGCAGCAGTGCGGCGCGAGGGTCCAGTCAACTGGGGTCTGTCTTGGGCCTGGCCCTGGAAATTCACTTGCTCCGTCTTCACTGTTACTCAGAGGTGAAGCAGCAGATGTGGTAAGTTTAGCAAGCTCTCCTCGTAGCAGTTCTTCAAAGGATTTCCCGCTTAGCTTAGCTATGGTTTGCAGCTCTTCAAGGTAAGTACAGGTGGCGCTACTGCTTGCTGTAGGAGTGTACACGGAAGCTAAGGCCTTCACTTTGTACGTGACATCTGCTCTGCTGGGGCTGTCATAAGTAAGGGGCAACAAGGACTGAAGTGACTCCATGGACGCGCCAGACTCAAACTCATAAATTAACTGCCCATAAAATGGAGATTCATCATCTTCAATGGAGTATACGGTTAATTTTGCCATGAGTTTTTAAGTGTTCAGTGATTTCCTCATCAAATTCTACACCGATAAGCCCACTAACTATGACTGAGTTAGGGATTTTGACCTGTTCACTCATAACTATTTCCATTTTGACCGGGCTTCAAATTAACTTCAAGGTGTGTGTGTGTGTGTGTGTGTGTGTGTGTGTGTGTGTGTGTGTGTGTGTGTGTGTGTGTGTGTGTGTGTGTGTGTGTGTGTGTGTGTGTGTGTGTGTGTGTGTGTGTGTGTGTGTGTGTGTGTGTGTGTGTGTGTGTGTGTGTGTGTGTGTGTGTGTGTGTGTGTGTGTGTGTGTGTGTGTGTGTGTGTGTGTGTGTGTGTGTGTGTGTGTGTGTGTGTGTGTGTGTGTGTGTATTTTTATCAATACCTGTTATCTCGTTTAGTCATTAATTACCCACAATGCTCCTGGCTGGCTCGCCATATTTTATGTAACACGTGTATCACCTGTGTGTAATGGACTTATGACCACTACCATATAAGGTATTAATCCTGGGCTAATAATCGTTAAGGTTCGGCTACTGGAGCATTTAAGAGTAACCCAATGATGAGACAAGACAGGTATGTAGGAATTAAAGAAGCGCTGGCTTGTATTCAGAAAAATAGAAATAAAGGGAATGGTACCAAAATACACATAACAGACATAGACAAAATACAATGAGCTCAGTAAAAAAACTAATGTGACTTGTAGTCACCACTTGACATAAATTTCACTTTTCTTAAACCCTTTAAATGTTTTGGAACAACCTTTAAGTTTAGGATTTGAATCCTACGGGTTTTAAACTATGGGTGCACCCTGGTAAATATATTTTTTTAACTGTATGTAAGTATGAATATTAATCCCAATACAGCATGAAATCACAATCAGTCAATCCACAATAACACATCAATCCCCAGTCAATAAACCCCACATGAACCACAGATGGATGTATGTGAGTGAGTCAACTGACAGTCCAACTACACTGTGGAGTGCAGTACTATGGGATGGATACCGTGCAGAGTTCCGAGTTCCTTGTCAAGATCAGTTCCATCCACCACACTGGCAGAACCACAGATTCAGTGCAGAGTGAGTCGCCAAGGAAAATCCCAAGATGGTCTTCGCATGTAATCTCCTTCAGCAGCTCGCCATCCCTGGTAGACCCAGACTCTGGCCTCATCCAAAAAACCTGACCAATGGCATCCAAATAAAGTTATCCTGTAATCACCAGGACTGGTGATGCAGTACAGAGGCAGCACACACCCAGCACACTCAGCAATGTTGTTCGAAACAACTCTCAGCCCTCTGGCAACACCGAGATGATGGGCAAGGCGTGCGCACTGTCCACTATATCCACTTTTAGATTCAAACTTATTAATTTGCCTGTGCTCTGTGACTAGGTCTCTCTCCTTCAGCGCAGGTTGGTTCTGTGTGAGTGGGGGTTCACGCAGAGCAGCGGCAGAGACAGAGAAGGGGCGGGGCAAGTAATAGAGGGGTGCCGTCTGATTGGGGGAATTCACAGGTCTTTGTATCATTGGCTGGCCACTAGTCAGCAGCAGTCAAGCTAGGCAGACTTGCTCCTCCTTTTCACCAGTGACATTACCTGACAGAACATCCTCATCTATCCATCAGTAACCAGTCTACATGACCTGGGTTACAATAGGGTCTTGAGCCACGCGCTAGTTCAGAATGCTTCTGCCACCTCTAGCATTGTTCCAGTTTTCTTGTCATCTGCAAGAGATCCTCAGAAGGAGATTCTCACATATGCTCTTCTTGACACACAGAGCGATTCAACCTTTGTCTTGGAAAGTCTAGTCAGAGAATTGAACGTGGCATCTCGACCATTGCAGCTGAAGCTTAGTACAATGACTGCCATTGACACAATCATAGCCAGCCACAGTGTGTGTGATTTGCAAGTTCGAAGTTTCTATTCGGATAATCGGATACAGCTACAGCAATCATATACACGTGACTTCATTCCGGTTGATAGATCCTGTATACCAACCAAGACTACAGCATTGCAGTGGCCACATCTCAAACATCTGGACAATAAGTTGCCAACACTCCAGGAGTGTGATGTGGGACTGTTGATTGGTTACAATTGTCCTTCAGCTCTGGCCCCCATTGAAGTCATCATGGGTGGTGCGAATGAGCCGTTTGCCCAGAAAACAGAGCTGGGATGGAGTATCATAGGAGCAGCCAATCCCCACCTTGATAGGCAGGGAAGTCAAAGCTATGTACACAGAGTTGCTGTAAGAGAACTGCCAGTCCCATTAGCCTCAGACGTTTTGAGGGTGCTGGAGTCCGACTTCAGTGAGAAGAATTCTGAGGGCAAATACATCTCACAAGATGACGTGCGTTTCATACAGCTCCTTAGTGAGAATATTCAGCAGAAAGAGGATGGCCACCTGGAGATGCCTCTCCCGTTCAGAGGTGATAGTCCTCCCTTGTTGCCAAACAATAAGAAGTTGGCCACTATTCGCTTGCAACATCTAAAGAGGAAGCTTAAGGCCAATCAACAACTCTATGATCATTACACAGCCTTTATGAAGGATGTAATCGACAATGGTGATGCGGAGCTAGCTCCAGAGGCACCTTCGGGAGAGATCGTTTGGTACATACCACACCATGGTGTGTACCATCCCAAGAAGCCTAACAAGTTAAGAGTCGTTTTCGATTGTTCGGCTAAATTCTGTGGCATCTCCTTAAATGACACCTTGCTGACGGGCCCAGATCTGATAAATTCCTTGGTGGGAGTTCTCTTCCGCTTTAGGAAGGAAGCAGTGGCCATCATCTGTGATATTGAAAGGATGTTTCACCAGTTCTTTGTTACACCTGAGCATCGTACTTACCTGAGGTTTCTATGGTGGGAGCATGGAGACCTTGATCGCGAGCCAAAAGAATATCAGATGGCAGTCCACCTGTTTGGTGCCGCTTCCTCTCCAGGGTGCGCTAACTTTGGCCTTAAATACTTGGCACATCAATACAAGGCACGCTATCCCACTGCAGCATCATTCATAGAGAGCAGTTTCTATGTTGATGATGGCCTAGTTAGTGTTCCAACAATTAAAATGGCTTCAGAGCTGATCGTTGAAGCCCAAGAGTTGTGTAAAGGAGGAGGGTTACGACTCCACAAATTCAACTCGAATGAGAGCAAGGTTCTTGGTTGTATCAAACCGTCTGAAAGTGCAATAAATGCAGAACGTCTTGATCTAAAACCAGATTCAGCCTCTGTGGAACATGCACTGGGCATCCAGTGGTTGATTGATAGTGACAGTTTCAGCTTCAACATAAATTTGAACAACAAGCCTGACACCCGCCGTGGCATTCTGTCGGTCATAGCTTCTTTGTACGATCCTCTGGGGTTTGTTGCCCCATTCGTTTTGAGTGGAAAGTGCATTCTTCAGGAGCTGTGCCGTAGAAGCATTGGCTGGGATGATCTGCTCCCTGAAGACTTGTATCCACGGTGGGAGGAATGGGAGAATGGTCTCCGCAGTCTGAGAGGGGTCACAATTCCCAGATGTTACCATCCAAAAGAATTTGGCAGAATTGTGAGGGTAGAATTGCACCATTTTTCAGATGCTAGTAATGTGGGATATGGTGCATGCTCTTACCTGAGGTATAAGAATGACGAAGATACAGTCCACTGCAGTCTAGTCATGGCCAAAGCAAGAGTTGCTCCAACAAAGATCATGAGCATTCCCCGTCTTGAACTTTCTGCTGCTGTGACGGCAGCCAGGTTAAGTGTTCTCTTGAAATTAGAGCCTCATCGAACATGAAAGTCGATGAGGAATTTTTCTGGACAGACTCAAGTCGCTCTTGCATATATTAACAACGAAGTGCGAAGATTTCATGTCTTTGTAGCAAATCGTGTCCAGCTGATCAGAGAGAACACCAGTCCGAGCCAGTGGCACTATGTTGGCACAAAACAAAACCCGGCTGACCACGCCTCTAGGGGGCTCCGTGCCTCTGACATCCTGTCATCAAATTGGCTATCAGGCCCTGAATTCCTCTGGAAGGATGAAGTCCAAGAGGAATCAAGGCCATCAACTGACTTGCTGATTGGTGACCCAGAGGTCAGAGCGGTGAAGGCATTTGCTACAATAAGCAGTAATCGCACTGATATCATTGACCGTCTGGCTAAGGTTTCATCATGGACAACACTCCTCAAAGTAGTGGCAAGAATAAGGAGACTGGCATCCAAGCAAAAGTATCCCACTGATGTTTTGACTGTCGTAGAGCGTGAGGGTGCTGCCAGTGCAGTGATCAAGCTTGTACAACAGCAGGCATTCAGTCAAGAGATAAAGATGCTTGAAGCTGGGGGAAATCTTCCTTGCACCAGTCCTCTTTTTTCCCTCGAACCAGTTCTGAGAGAGGGCATGCTTTGTGTAGGCGGGAGACTGAAACATTCATCTCTTAGTGAAGAATTCAGGCACCCATGCATTCTGCCAAAAGCTGGTCACATCACTCAGCTCATCTTGTCTCACTATCACTCTCAAGTTTGCCACCAGGGTAGGAGTCAAACTCAGATGGAGCTTAGAGCAAATGGATTTTGGATCATCAGCTGCAGCAAGTTAGTTGCTAAGGTGATACACAAGTGTGTTAAATGCAGAAAGTTGAGGCGCCCTGTTGAAGAACAACGTATGGCTGAACTTCCTAAAGAGCGTGTTGAAGCTTCTGCCCCATTCACTTACTGTGGAATGGATTGCTTTGGGCCGTTTATCATTAAAAGGAATCGGAAAGAGCATAAAAGGTATGGCCTGATATTTACTTGTCTCTATTCCCGAGCCGTCCATTTGGAGATGTTAGAAGATCTATCCACTGATTCCTTTATCAATGCCCTGCGGTGCTTCATCAGCCTAAGAGGAGCTGTGCGCCATCTTAACTGTGACCAAGGCAGGAATTTCGTAGGTGCCAGGAATGAGCTAGGAAAGGCACTGAAACAATGCAACAACCAAGCCTTGCAGATGTTCTTGGCCGACAAACAGTGCGAGTTTGTCCTTAATGCTCCATCAGCAAGCCACGCCGGTGGTGTTTGGGAGCGTCAGATACGCACCATCCGAAATGTTCTGAATGCCACCCTGACTCAAAGCCAAGGCAGACTTGATGATGCTTCCCTCAGAACACTGTTTTATGAGGCCATGGCTATTGTTAATAGCCGTCCCTTAACAGTAGATGGAATAAATGACCCCACTTCTCTAGAGCCTCTAACACCCAACCACCTAGTTCAAATGAAGTCAAAGGTTGCCCTTCCGCCTCCAGGAGAGTTTGTGAGAGAGGATTTGTACAGTACAAAGCGCTGGCGCCGGGTTCAGTATCTTATTGAGCAGTTCTGGAGTCGTTGGAAGAGGGAGTACCTCCTGAACATCTCAACGCGTCAGAAGTGGCATGTGGCCCGGCGTAATCTCGAAGTTAATGATGTAGTCATCATAAAGGAGGACCTCCTCCCAAGAAACCAGTGGCAGTTGGGGCGAATAGTGGAAAGAACTGTAGACGGGGATGGCCTAGTGCGAAGAGTGAGATTGCAAGTCGGAGATAGGAACTCAAAAGGGCTTGGCGCTCAGTCTAAACTCTCAACCATAGAAAGACCAGTTCAAAAGCTAGTGCTTCTCCTCGAAAGTGAATAATAGGTCGCAGACATGCATACATACAGTAGCATGACGATGCTGATTTGCATAATTTTCTAAAGTCAAGATAAATTGTATTTTGGTCTTAAATCATTCATGATTATTTTTGTGTTGTATCATGAAGTGATTGGGGGGAGTGTAACGGACCACTTGAGATTAAACCTGTCTAGGCATTATCCTTTGCTGTTTACTAAATAATATTCAGTATGTATGTATGCCTTGAAATGACGTGTGGGATTTTACCGGAGTTCGATACCCGTAGGCCTACATAAATCTGTCCCTATTGGCGCACACCGTAGATCAGTACAGCTGGAAGCGCCGGTTAAGTGATGTAGTCGGCAGCAGGAAAGTTTGGTGCGTCTTTTGTATCGCTTTTGTATTCCTGTGCGACTTTTTATCCTTTTGTATCCCCATGTATTGATCGTGTGTTTTAAACGGAAGAAAGGACCTTTTTCGGATTATGTTTGCATTCCTTGGAGAGCGCAGCAAGGTATGCTTTGTTGTTTATTTGATTATGGTTGTAACTCTGTAGAATGACATTCGTGAATGAATGATTTTATGTCTTGTGGAGGAATGTAATCCTTGTAGTTTGATACCAATGTTATTTAGTTTAGTGTTTGTACTGTACTGTGGAAACCGTTATGTGAAATGTGTGTTTGTCTGTTTATGTACGTTTCCAATGCAGTTTTCACGGTGCTAAGATGACGTCACGGATGGACAATTAAATAAAGATCGTCTTATGCATCAGTCGAGACTCTGTCGTTTGGATCCAAGGGCTGTAACAATATGTATAGATATAATATATATGATATATATATCATACAGTGGTGAAGCGTCAGGGCCTTCAAGGTATTCAGACAAGACCCATCTCAGATGAAACAAAACTAATCTAATTAATTAAACCAAAGTATTCCCGCATGCTTTGGCCCTTAGACTGAATGAGAGCGTACGTTTGGATTGACAATTTGATCAACCAATCATATAGTGATTTGTAGCCAATGGGCGTATTCTTTCAGATTTCCCCACAGGTCCATAGTGCGCTAGAAGGTTCACTGTCTCGAGCCGTAGCGTAGAGCGTAGTGCTACGTTGGTTTTTCCTAAGTAGGTTTTTTACGTCGAAATGGCAACAGGTGAAGATGATGTTGCGGAATTGTTGTTAGTACCCTTTTTAAGACGACCATTCAGTGAAAAGATTGACATTATAAAAAAGTTAACGATCCCCATCACCACTGCATCTGTGGAAAGGACATTTTCCTCCCTCAAACGGATAAAAACATATGGAGGAACAGAACAGGACAATCCCGACTCACTGCATTAGCTTCCATAGCTATTGAAAGGCAACTTATTTTGGATCTGAAAAGCAGTGATCAGCTTTATGACCGGGTTATCGAAACATTCATTCAGAAGGACAGGAGAATGGATTTGGTCTTTAAGTGAACATCATTGGTGAGTGAAACTCATTTGTCTTTGCTGGTTTTGTCTCAGTGTTGCGTCTCGTTGAGCAGGTTGTTGCATTTTGTTTCCACACACTTGTTGAATGATTAGTTAATGGCTGTCTTGGGTTTGTTAAGCATTGCTGTGCATTTAAATTGAGAGTTTTGACTTGATCTTTCTTTGCATCGTTTAACGTGAAAAGACTTAACGTAACTTTCAATAATCACCAAATGTCTGGCATGTCTTGTCATTAGCACTCACCTGTCAAAATATCTCAACTTAAATCCTCCCATTTTGGACGTTATGTGACATTAAGTGTTTTCCTCTCTATTGAGCCAGTAAGGAAAAGTCTTAACGCAGCTTTATGAGAGGAAAACACTTAATGTAACATAACTTCCGTACTAGTAGGATTTTGGTTTTGATATTTTGACAGGTGAAAGTGCTAATGCCAGGACACATGCCAGAGACATTTCGGGATTATTGATCGCTGTTTTGGAACTTTAAGTTACGTGTTTTAGACTGTCTCTTTCATCGATAGCCTGTGTGTGGTGGTGCTGTGTTGGGCTGTTACTTCACTACATGGACAGTGTGCTTTGAGAACTATGGTCAACTTGGAAATTGGCTGCGACAATCTTATCTTCCTAAATGAGATAAGGCATAAAGTGACTGACTAGAACAACGGGGGGGGGGAGGGGGTCTACATAAGGTCCAGTTGTGATAGACACGGTTTGCCACTATCATATATATATATATATATATATATATATATATATATATATATATATATATATATATATATATATATATATATATATATATATATATAATATATATATATATATATATATATATATATATATATATATATATATATATATATATATATATATATATATATATATATATATAATATATATATATATATATATATATATATATATATATATATATATATATATATATATATATATATATATATATATATATATATATATATATATATATATATATATATATATATATATATATATATATATATATATATATATATATATATATATATCTCTCCAAAGCGCTTATATATTATCCAAAGCGCTTTACAAGTCATGTAAAGTCCTCACATTATCCATTCATACACCAACGCGGAGTCAGCCATGCAAGGAGACAGCCAGCACGTCAGGAGCAGTTAGGGTTATGGTATCTTGCTATACTGCCGCCCAATTGTTTGTAAGAGTGTCGTGAAGATTGCAACACACTTGCATTGCACTTACACTGGAGCTGTGGCAGGGATTCCGCTGCTTGAAATACTGCGGCAGGCGCTGTATATATATATATATATAAGGATTGCAATAAGTCCCTAAAACGTAGTTTGTTCACATATTTGTCTTCTTTAGAGAGTCGATAGTCGTGGCTTGAAACGGATGGCAAATTGACAGGCCCTGAACTGCAGTTCTGAACGGTGTTCCAGTCACGTGACTGAAAACGATGAATTTAAAAAAGATCTTTGCCATAGAGCACGGTGACCAGATTAATCTTAGTGATCCCGTAACATGGCTAAACAATCAGTTGTGTTCACTTAATAAACGTAATGGCGTTTACAGTTTGGCGATAGTTAGATTCAAGATGACTTTATTTATCCCGAGGGAAATTAAGGTGCAACAGTTGAAACAGGGAATAAATGCACACAAAATATACTAATACCTAAAAACTAAATAACAACAAACTAAACTAAACTAGTATAAACTAAATAGAACTCAATTAAATCTAAATGTATTGACAGAAGAATTGCACAATTTACAGTATTATTACAGTAATACGTAGGTATATACAATATACAACAATACGTGTAGTGCAAATTGGCAGTAATAAAATACAAATAAATAACCAAAAATAAAAATAATAATAATAATAACAATAACTTAACTGTGTCGTAGTAGCCGAGACTGGCCTCTGGGAGTAGATCGACCGCTTAGGAGCAGAGTGTTGTCTTTATTATATACATGGAAGGATACTGCGATTCATTCTTTGATGGAAATGTGAGATTTACTCTTTAATTTATTAATTTCGACTAAACCGTGTGTGGGTGTACAAATTACTCAAACACATAAAACATCTAAGTGTTTCTCAAAGTTTCAGTATAAATATTTTTATTTGAGAACATTCTTTGATTAAGAAAGACCTTGGTGACCATCCAACGACATAATGCAAAAAGTTATCATATACAAAATCAGGAGGAAAGTCTATTGTATATACATTTTAAAATGATACAATATCATGTTTTAGTCAATGATATTAGCACACACAAACCGTCTCTATGGTTATGCCAGCAGTAACAAACAACAGCGGAAATGCATGGAGGTTCTTTGAGAAGACATCACTTCCTATAGACATTCAATCAACCAGTCACTCAAGAAACCTTGTCAAAACATACATGTTTTATTCGTTCAGTAACAGTCACATTAAAAATACGCTCTCTTTTAATACTTAGTCCTTACTCCTGCCAAGTTCCCAGAGAACTGCAATAAAATCTTTTATTATAGAATTCTATAAATCCATTATAAATTTTTTTTTTTTTAATCCATATCCATTTGTCTTAAGGTGCCGTTCTGGTCAGCATTCTATGAACGTTTGAGGAAACGTTGGTAATTGTCCGTGGTCGCTGGTATAGTGCCAGAAGAGCATTGTGTGAACGCTGGTAATCGTCGGTGATCGGCGGAGAACATGCACAAAAGTTCTCAGGGAGACCAGCGTTCTTCAACGTTTAACGTTAAACGCTGGAGAACGTTCGTGGAACGTTGTACTAACCGCCGAACGTTGCACGCGTTCGGCTATTGTTAGTCAGTCGTTACCCTAGCGTTACTTGGTTGTTATTAATTGTTCACAATCTTTGCTTTGCAGTGAACGACTCACTGGTACTCATCCCACATTGTGTGCCTCTGTCTGGATGAGAGATGGAGTACAGACGACATGGAGATGGAGTTTAGCAGTAGCCCCCCTCACACGCTTTTTTCCTCTTGGCGGCATGATGTGCACCGTTCAATATCCAGAAGAACAACTGAATCCACTGTGATTTCCCCGCGTCTTATACCCGTTTCAACATGCAACCCACACGCCAGCAACACGCTAGTCTGTCGTTAGTCACACGTTAGTCACACGCTCAACACGCTCGTCTAATGTTGACTAATCGTAAGTCGCGCGCCAGTGACACGTCAGCACACGCTAATAGTTTTCAGGGGTGTCTTACTTGGTCGCTGGTACACGCTCCTCATGCGTTAGTCACACGTTAGTCACACGCTAGTCACACGCTAGTCACACGTTAGTCACACGCTAGTCACACTCTAGTCACACGTTAGTCACACGTTAGTCACACGTTAGTCACACGCTAGTCACACGTTAGTCACACGTTAGTCACACGCTAGTCACACGCTAGTCACACGCTAGTCACACGTTAGTCACACGCTAGTCACACGCTAGTCACACGCTAGTCACACGTTAGTCACATGTTAGTCACACGCTAGTCACACGCTAGTCACAGGCCAGATGTGTCCACCTCACCTTAGAACGCTCGAAAATTGAACGATTAAACATTCTTAGAACGTTCATAGAACGCTGACCAGAACGTTATGGTGTGACAGCCCCTTTAGTAGTACCCTGAGAAATAAAAAAATAAAAGGTCAATAGCTAATTGCAAAAAAAATACATTGTCATAACCTCCCCCCCCCTAAAAATAAAACATATGTATCAGTTGGCATACAATATCTCAAGGAGAAACCTTATCTGCTCCTCTCCTTGTTTTCAATAAGAAATACGCTACTAAAAAAATATGCACTTCCAGCAAACCCAGAGCAAAAGAGTTCAAGGACGACATCATTTGGCGTCGGCCTGGACGTTCCAGTGACAGCCAATCAGAAACAGCCCTTGTAATAGCCCGTATTACGCCAGAGGGGGTGCTGTGGCTGCGGTTTGAGTTTAGTGCTTGGTCGCCATCTTTAATGGCTTTATCTCCGGTTCGTGGGTGTCCTGGTTCCTCAGCGCACAGCTCAGTTCACACTCTCCTCCTACTCCCTTAGACGGCTTTCCTGGCAGCCGTGATCGCCGCCCAGATTCGGCATATCATCCCGCCCCTAGCGATGGAACATGGGACGGTTACCATAGTCACCGCCGATCAGAGTCTGTTTGAGACTCACAGCATGTGTTTGATCACGATTATAAATAAATGCAGCTTTGATTGATTGATATACTATACAATATATACATTCGATTTTATTGATGTCTTGTGTATTTGTAACCTTATTCCACAGTAGACCAGGTCATCTCTGCAGGCGTCACCCAGGAGACAGGCCAGGGAGAAGTGATGAGAAAGGAGCTTGGAGACACAAACATACCAGAGCATTAGAACCACAGATCACAGGGAGAAGATCAGATAACACTTTGTTTTTCCTCAATGCCGACAAACCGTTCCAATTGGCTATTGGACATTTTAAGCACACAGTTTTAAGTCACCCTGGACATAAGTGTCCATAATGGATCAATCTGATATTTGACCATGATGCATCTGAAAGACTGTATTGATCGTGTCTGATTGGGAGTGCTAGATACCTTGCACACCGTGTCCCGGTCTACAGGGAGCGCTCTGAGCCAATGGACTAAGGCTTGGTCCTCGGGAACAGAAGAGTGGATCCAAGGAGACGCCAGATCCTCTGCAGTGTGGCGACAAGACCAAGAGCTGACTTAAAGGTGCCGTGGTTAAGATTTAAGAATTATCATTTGAGCGTCATTTGTAAGAAATGCTAATAATGCCATAGCCATCGTCAGCTATCAATAAGTGAAATGTTAAAATATATGTTCTGGTTGACTGTGCCTGCCTCCGTCTATGAGACAATTTTGTTAGTGTAGTTAGTGTATCCGGTTTTTATAAAACATCCACAAGCTATAAATGAGCACACATAGCCTGCATCATACTTAGTGCTTGACATCCTGCCAACTATGTCCTTATTCATCTTATTTTTATGTAAATTAAAAAAAAAAAACGTCACCACTCGCCTCGACTCGTTAGTTTGCAAAACTCTTAAATATTTATTTTAAGCTGCGTTTGGAAAAAAACGGATATTTTCAATGTCCTGCTTTGCCGGATCTACATTGGAGTAATGGTAACACATTTCTCATGAAGGTAACCAGGTAGATGTAATTGACCGAATTAGCTATATATGACAGATGACAATGTTCCTATGAAAATATCAATAGATTTAAACAGGTGGTTATTGTTGGAATTATAATTGATTGCATCACAGCAGTGGGGAAGCGTCAGGGCCTTCAAGGTATTCAGAGAGACCCTGGAACTCTCAGATGAAACAAAAAAAATAAAAATTTATTAATTATTTGAGAGTCGTATCTGTGTTGTTATCTGTTATATTACAGTTACGTTGATTTGTTTGTCTTTCTCGGTCCATGCACTACGCATTTGAGTGGTTTTGTGTTGGAAAAACAATGCAACCAATCAGATATTTTTCTAGGTTGCTGGGAAGAATATCCTTCAACCAAAGTATTCCCGATGACTTTGGCCCTCAGACTGAATGAGAGCGTACGTTTGGATTGACAATTTGATCAACCAATCATATAGTGATTTGTAGCCAATGGGCGTATTCTTTCAGATTTCCCCACAGGTCCATAGTGCGCTAGAAGGTCTAGTTCACTGGCTCGAGACAGAGGATGTAGCGTAGTGCTACGTTGTGTTTCTACGTAGGTTTTTTACGTCGATATGGCAACAGGTGAAGATGATGTTGCGGAATTGTTGTTAGTACCCTTTTCAAGACGACCATACAGTGAAAAGATGGACATTATAAAAAAGTTTTAACGATCCCCATCACCCACTGCATCTGAGGAAAGGACATTGTCCGCCCTCAAATGGATAAAAGACAGCGGAAATGCATGGAGAGAACAGGACAATCCCGACTCACTGCATTAGCTTCCATAGCTATTGAAAGGCAACTTCTTTAGGATCTGAAAAGCAGTGATCAGCTTTATGACCGGGTTATCGAAACATTCAGAAGGACAGGAGAATGGATTTGGTCTTTAAGTGAACATCATTGGTGAGTGAGACTCATTTGTCTTTGCTGGTTTTGTCTCAGTGTTGCGTCTCGTTGAGCTGGTTGTTGCATTTTGTTTCCACACACTTGTTGAATGATTAGTTAATGCGCTGTCTTGAGTTTGTTAAGCATTGTTGTGCATTTAAATTGAGAGTTTTGACTTGATCTTTCTTTGCATCGCTTAACGTGAAAAGACTTAACGTAACTAAGATCAATAATCACCAAAATCCTACCATTATGGACGTTATGTGACATTAAGTGTTTTCCTCACTGTTGAGCCAGTAAGGAAGAGTCTTATGGCAGCTTTATGAGAGGAAAACACTTAATGTAACATAACTTCCGTAATAGTAGGATTTAGGTTTTGATATTTTGACAGGTGCTAATGACAAGACATATGCCAGAGACATTTGGTGATTATTGATTGCTGTTTTGTTCTGTGTTAGACTGTCTCTTTCATCGATAGCCTGTGTGTGGTGGTCTGTGTTGGGCTGTTACTTCACTACACGGACACTGCTTGGTCAACTTGGAAATTGGCTGCGACAATCTGATCTGCCTAAATGAGAACGCATAAAGTGACTGCCAAAAGGAATGTCAAAAGAAGCTCCATCCAAAAAGATGGAGAACAGTGAATACTCATGCGCACATTCAGCAATAAGATACTGTATCTTCCACTCGGTCACCTGTAGAAGTGGGGGAGAAGGAGTCGACTGTAGCGGTGGAGAAGGTCTTGAGAACCTGTATCTCCTGGTGTTTCCTCTGGACGGACGTTCTGAGGAGGTCCTGGTACTCGGTCTCCTTCTCCTTCAGCTGATTCAGGAGCCTGGGGGAAGGGAGACATGTGGTTTCCAAACATGCTAGTTGAACCCCACTCAAGATTCACCCGATGAGGCAAATGGGTTACACAGCCGACTTCTAAGTTATTGAATGTTTAATAGTGATCAAATAAAAACAACATTTATAAGTTTGTAGGTTTCTCACGTCCATCCCAGTTCAACTTTTCATTTTTCTGTCTGGAATCTGTATTTTTGCTGAGCAGAGACAAGTAAGTCAGTTATTTAATTTAATTAATTACATTTTCAAACCTTTAAATTTGAAGAACCATTGAGGTTGCCCTCATTTGCCTCATCAAACATTTGGCCAAATACAAGTGTTTGTGATGCCTCTCTATTATTCCATCAAAGCCAATACTGCCTAACCTTTGTATGAGCAAAGGATGATCAACTGTATACAATGCTTTTGAGAGAGCTATAAAAAAGCCCAGCTCACATATAGTCTATATATATATATATATATTATAGTCTACGGTAATAGCTGAAATATTGCAGCGATTAGCTCTAAATCCAGATTAGTGCAGAAGTAATACAGAGTGACTTGAAAGAAAAGATTCCAGGATTTTTTATTAATAAGATAATTATTATTGTGTAATCCTGTAATCCTTTTCAAATAAATACCCAGCAGCAGCAAAGTGTCTTTTGAAAGCTAAGGGAACATATTCTGTTCATAAGAAAAGGTGGTTTTGTTTTACTGCTGTCCATGATGACCATGGGGATGGATCCCCTGAGTGTCTTAACAAGTGAACAGGCTCGGTTCTTTTCCTTAAATAAAGCTGATCATTCAGGTGAAAACCAAGGGGTTAATCTGTATTTTATAAGCTAAGCATTTCCCAATGGCGCATGGTTTAATGACTGGAGTTTTTGGTGAAAATCCAATGAGGTTTCCAAATTGAGGTTTCTACTAACCTAGTTGAGATAATCAGATGTATTTTTCGGCCAGATTAAAGAAACCCACAACAATTAATTCAACATTGGAATACTGGGCAGATGGGGGTCTGTAGACCCCAATCACAATAACTGAAATCGGCCTTAACCGGTGGATTGTCTACTCCAAGTAGGGAGGGAGTCCTTATCCCAAGTGAAGGAGTTCAAGTATCTCGGGGTCTTGTTCTCCAGTGAGGGGAGGATGGAGCGTGAGATTGACAGGAGAATAGGTGCAACGGGAGTGGTATTGGGTGCACTTTGGTGCACCGTTGTTAACAAAAGAGAGCTGAGCCAGAAGGCAAAGCTCTCGATCTACCGTCTTCGTTCCTACCCTCACCTATGGCCATGAACAATGGGTAATGACCGAAAGGACGAGATCACGAATACAAGCGGCCAAAATGAGTTTCCTCAGGAAGGTGGCTGGTATCTCCCTGAGGGATAGGGTGAGAAGCTCAGTCACTCGTGAGAGACTCGGAGTAGAGCTGCTGCTCCTTCGCGTAGAAAGGAGCCAGTTGAGGTGGTTCGGGCATCTAGTAAGGATGCTTCCTGGTCGCCTCCCGAGGGAGGTTTTCCAGGCACATCCAACTGGGAAGAGACCACGGGGCAGACCGAGGTACAGGTGGGGTGATTACATCTCCACACTGGCCTGGGAACGCCTCGGGATCCCCCAGTCAGAGCTAGTCCATGTTGCCAGGGAGAGGGAAGTTTGGAGTCCCCTGCTGAACCTGCTACCTCCGCGACCCGATTACGGATAAGCGGGAGAAGATGGATGGATGGATGGCCTTAACTGAACCCTCAGTGCAAGAAACATGTTGGTATGGTAACCACATGCAGTTAGTTAGAGAAACCTGATTTAACATATTTAACCACTTCAGCTCCCCTTCCAATTGTGTCTAGTCTATATATGGTGTGATCCTTTAGAGCTGCAGTACATCAAAAGTAGTTTAAACGCTTTTTGAGCCAGGTTTCACTGAGCACCAAGAGATCAGGATCAGTCTGCATGACTAATATTTACACGATCCAACTTCTGAAGCACACTTCTAAAATGTTAATGAATTATCCCCAGGCCGTTTCCGCTCTTTAAGGTAAGTGGGTTAAAGAGTGTTTGCAGTGGGATCCCGAAGTAGCGGAAGAAGGCTGGGGGGGGGGAATTCTAATTAAATTAGAGGCAGACTTGAATAATGAATAGGGTATGTTAACAGTGATTAGAGTACGAATGATCGAAGGAGTAATACATTGCTCGCCCTCGGGGACGATTAAAGGGCTCAAATTAAGGGAAATCCTCAAGCTTAGCTATGTTCTGATATAAGAGTGCCCTTCTCCATACGCATGTTTTCACAGAAAAACCGTGTTGCCCTGCCGTGTCCACTGGAGGTTAAGAACCCTATTGTTTGAATCATTTTAGGTTCCGACCTTTGCGTTTCCTGCCGTAGCTGGGCCAGTTCAAGGCTCAGGGGACAGGAAGGGAGGGGGTCGTCATTGTGATCCCTGGGGTTGTCGCGGTGGTGGCCGTCTGGGTCGCAGCCCGTCTCTGGCTGCTGGCAGGTGTCGTCGTCGTGGTCGACCTCCTGGACAGGTGGGAGAACTACAAGCAGCTCCTTGTCTCCCGGGGGAGAGGTGACGTCGTCGGCCTCGAAGGACGACTGAAGCTGCAGCTTCAACTCTACGGGAGGGAGGGAGGGAGGGAGGGAGGGAGGGATGGATGGATGGGGAGAGGGGAGTGGGAGGAAAAGGAGAGAGAGGAGAGATAGGGGAGAGAGAGGAAGAGCGGAAAGAACGACGGATATGAGAGTGAGTACACCAGGAGAGGGAGAAAGGGAGAGAGAGTGAAAGAGGGTGCACTGAGAGACAAGATGAACGTGTATGGAGTGACAGGGTGAATGCGCCCTGGGTGACAGGGTGAGTACCTGGCAGCAGGACAGTGATGGCCTCCTGAACAGCTTGTCTCAGGAGGTTGTCCAGAGCAAACATCCAGTGAGGTTTCACCTGCTGCTTTCTGAGCACTTTCTTTACCTGCACAGGTAGAAACAGATCTACTAGAACTCACTCTACACCTGGACAGGTAGAAACAGATCTACTAGAACTCACTCTACACCTGGACAGGTAGAAACAGATCTACTAGAACTCACTCTACACCTGGACAGGTAGAAACAGATCTACTAGAACTCACTTTACACCTGGACAGGTAGAAACATATCTACTAGAACTCACTCTACACCTGGACAGGTAGAAACAGATCTACTAGAACTCACTACACCTGGACAGGTAGAAACAGATCTACTAGAACTCACTCTACACCTGGACAGGTAGAAACAGATCTACACAGAAAGAGACACACACAATATAGCAAATCTAAAATCGAAATCTAAAATTGTGCAGGACACAAGACTAAAATGATCTATAAAAAAATGCCAATCAAAGCTACGTTTAGCTTTAAAAAAAAAATACCCACTTGTTATCTTGCAGTCATAATGCTCTGATTCTATTTTATTCAATGCAATCTTCATTAAAAATATACAACTCACTGCATCTTGGAAGCTGAACAGCACCACCTGCAGGCTGTTGGTGGGTACTGCAGCGGAGTGCAACGTGGCTCTGAGCTCCAGCAGGCTGGTGCTTAAGCTCTTCCTGTCTGGGGAGCGGATGTGCTCCCGCAGGCAGCCAATCAGCTGCGAGATATGATCTGCGGTCAGCGACAATCCCGCACCATGCTTGAACAAAACAAAGAAGAAGTCCCTTAGTACGTATGCGTCAAGAGTATGGTTGTGTGGTTGTGGTCGTATCTTATATCTCACACACACACACACACACACACACACACACACACACACACACACACACACACACACACACACACACACACACACACACACACACACACACCACACACCCTGTAGACATTCCAAGTACTTTTCAAGCTAATAAAGTGATGTAAATTGAGCGTGTCTGGCCCTGGAGTGTGGTACCATGGGCAGGGCGTCCTGGACGTGTGTGACCACGGTGGCCATGTAGTCAGTGAGCACGCGGTGCAGCGTGGCCCGCCGCTCGCTGTCCTTCCTCAGCAGGAAGAGACCCAGGTTCTCCCCCGGAGCGGCCGGGCTGCTGGGGTCGGCCGGGGAGTCGTCCGGGGCGCTGGCCACCAGGGGGAGACAGAGGGGTTCAGGTTCATTAACACATGGATGATTCATTAGACAAAAGAGGAAGAGGAAGAGAGGGTAATGGGATGAGGAAGAGGAAGAGAGGATAATGGGATGAGGAAGAGAGGGTAATGGGATGAGGAAGAGGAAGAGAGGGTAATGGGATGAGGAAGAGGAAGAGAGGGTAATGGGATGAGGAAGAGGATAATGGGAAGAGGAAGAGAGGGTAATGGGATGAGGAAGAGGATAATGGGAAGAGGAAGAGAGGGTAATGGGATGAGGAAGAGGAAGAGAGGGTAATGGGATGAGGAAGAGGATAATGGGAAGAGGAAGAGAGGGTAATGGGATGAGGAAGAGGATAATGGGAAGAGGAAGAGAGGGTAATGGGATGAGGAAGAGGATAATGGGAAGAGGAAGAGAGGGTAATGGGATGAGGAAGAGGAAGAGAGGGTAATGGGATGAGGAAGAGGACAATGGGAAGAGGAAGAGAGGGTAATGGGATGAGGAAGAGGAAGAGAGGGTAATGGGATGAGGAAGAGGAAGAGAGGGTAATGGGATGAGAGGGTAATGGGATGAGGAAGAGGATAATGGGAAGAGGAAGAGAGGGTAATGGGATGAGGAAGAGGAAGAGAGGGTAATGGGATGAGGAAGAGAGGGTAATGGGATGAGGAAGAGGGTAATGGGATGAGGAAGAGGAAGAGAGGGTAATGGGATGAGGAAGAGGATAATGGGAAGAGGAAGAGGATAATGGGATGAGGAAGGGTAATGGGATGAGGAAGAGGGTAATGGGATGAGGAAGAGGGTAATGGGATGAGGAAGAGGGTAATGGGATGAGGAAGAGAGGATTTCTGAATGAATAGCACAAGAGTTCCTTCTAGTCTCCGTTGGCTGCAGTAACAGAACAGCAGTGAGCGTCGTATCAATTGTTAATCTGCCAATTCATGTTTCATGTTTTAAACTTTAATGCATGTAACCAGATCTCAGTTATTTATATTGTTGCCATCATTTTAGGACATTTTTTGTATATATATTTTTGTATATATACCTACAATATACCTTGTATATATATATATACCTGTAATTCTGCACATATCTCATACATACTATAATTTTTGTACACAGTTTTTACATATTATATAACAACTGTACATTATATATTATCAGGCACTTCACTGCAACATTTGCAATCTGGTTAGATGCCAAATTCCTTTCGATGTTCTGTACTTGAGCTGACAATAAATTACAATCTAATCAAATCTAATCCAATTATTTGCCAGCATTGAGCAGTGTGGTATGCATCTTCAGAGATTAATAGTGACATATTCTGGTTGTGATAATTAGTTGCTGCAACACCAAATCATTTAATGTGTTTATGAAACAACACATTATTTCACCTCTTTTTCTTGTAAACGTGCCATTTTTGAAAAATCATGCTACAATGGCCGCTAGGTACTTGGTCCTTATATCACTGATTTAAATATGGAACACACTGTAGCTGCATGGATGTTCAGTTGTTCTTACTAGACACATTTTTCACAATTGGTTTTTCGTCGAGATTGGTTTTGAGAGACTGTTTGCTTGCTTGTTTGTTAGTCAGATTTCGCTCTATTGTTTGCCAACTTATTGTACTGTTCCCTGAGCACTGGTTCAGTTATTGGAGACTTGTTGGGAATGAAATGCACTCTTAGACACTTTAGTCCAAAGCGACTGCTAAATTAATGTAATGTAAGAAATAAAGATTTAATTCAACTTCTGTGGGTCAGAAAAGGGTTTCGGGTTAGTTTCCTATCAGATCAATTCATATATCCTGTTACTCATATTAGAAGATTTAAATAGATTTAGACTAGATTACATTAGATCAAAATCAGAGTATGTTGTACCCACAACCCACAACGAATTAGATTAGAATCCCAATGTAAACCGAAGCTAGCGTGACTCACAGGAAGCTGCTGGTAGCGGGCGGGCCCCCGGCGTCGCCGTCCTCCGGCAGGGCGGAGCCGGGCCAGCGCAGGTCCAGGGAACAGCTGAGGTCCAGGGAGTCCGCAGAGTCCGTGTCCTCCACGTAGATGGTGATCGGGACGGACATACTGCGGTGGTAGTCAGCTGGAGGACACACACACACACACACACACACACACACACACACACACACACACACACACACACACACACACACACACACACACACACACACACACACACACACACACACACACACACACAGTCGATTAGGTAGACACACATGCAGACAGACTTTGATACTTTCAAAACAGGTTAAAAAAGATATATACAACTAATCAATTAACATGGAATCAAAAGGTTGATTGGTGTTTATTCACTTAAACCCATACGTGGTTTAAACTACATACCACAGAAGAAGAGGAGGTGTGAGGAAGTAGAGGGGGAGACATGGGGAGGGGATATGAGGAGGAGGAGGTGTGAGGAAGAAGAGGGGAAGACATGGGGAGGGGATGTGAGGAGGAGGAGGAGGAGGTGTGAGGAAGAAGAGGAGGAGGAGGAGGAGGTGTGAGGAAGTAGAGGGGAAGACATGGGGAGGGGATATGAGGAGGAGGAGGTGTGAGGAAGTAGAGGGAAGACATGGGAGGGGATGTGAGGAGGAGGAGGAGGTGTGAGGAAGTAGAGGGGGAGACATGGTGAGGGGATGTGAGGAGGAGGAGGTGTGAGGAAGAGGAGGTGTGAGGAGGAGGAGGTGTGAGGAAGTAGAGGGGGAGACATGGTGAGGGGATGTGAGGAGGAGGAGGAGGTGTGAGGAAGAGGAGGTGTGAGGAGGAGGAGGTGTGAGGAAGTAGAGGGGGAGACATGGTGAGGGGATGTGAGGAGGAGGAGGAGGTGTGAGGAAGAGGAGGTGTGAGGAGGAGGAGGAGGTGTGAGGAAGTAGAGGGGGAGACATGGTGAGGGGATGTGAGGAGGAGGAGGAGGTGTGAGGAAGAGGAGGTGTGAGGAGGAGGAGGTGTGAGGAAGTAGAGGGGAAGACATGGGGAGGGGATGTGAGGAGGAGGAGGAGGTGTGAGGAAGAGGAGGTGTGAGGAGGAGGAGGTGTGAGGAAGTAGAGGGGGAGACATGGTGAGGGGATGTGAGGAGGAGGAGGAGGTGTGAGGAAGAGGAGGTGTGAGGAGGAGGAGGTGTGAGGAAGTAGAGGGGGAGACATGGTGAGGGGATGTGAGGAGGAGGAGGAGGTGTGAGGAAGAGGAGGTGTGAGGAGGAGGAGGAGGTGTGAGGAAGTAGAGGGGGAGACATGGTGAGGGGATGTGAGGAGGAGGAGGAGGTGTGAGGAAGAGGAGGTGTGAGGAGGAGGAGGTGTGAGGAAGTAGAGGGGAAGACATGGGGAGGGGATGTGAGGAGGAGGAGGAGGTGTGAGGAAGTAGAGGGGGAGACATGGTGAGGGGATGTGAGGAGGAGGAGGAGGAGGTGTGAGGAAGAGGAGGTGTGAGGAGGAGGAGGTGTGAGGAAGTAGAGGGGGAGACATGGTGAGGGGATGTGAGGAGGAGGAGGAGGTGTGAGGAAGAGGAGGTGTGAGGAGGAGGAGGTGTGAGGAAGTAGAGGGGGAGACATGGTGAGGGGATGTGAGGAGGAGGAGGAGGTGTGAGGAAGAGGAGGTGTGAGGAGGAGGAGGTGTGAGGAAGTAGAGGGGAAGACATGGTGAGGGGATGTGAGGAGGAGGAGGAGGTGTGAGGAAGAGGAGGTGTGAGGAGGAGGAGGTGTGAGGAAGTAGAGGGGGAGACATGGGGAGGGGATGTGAGGAGGAGGAGGAGGTGTGAGGAAGAGGAGGTGTGAGGAGGAGGAGGTGTGAGGAAGTAGAGGGGGAGACATGGTGAGGGGATGTGAGGAGGAGGAGGAGGTGAGAGGAAGAGGAGGTGTGAGGAGGAGGAGGTGTGAGGAAGTAGAGGGGGAGACACAGGGAGGAGATGTGAGAAAGCAGTGGAGGAGGAAGAGGCTTGAGGAGGAGGCATGGGGAGAAGGTGAGAGGAGAAGGAGGTGTGAGGAAGCAGAGGAGGTAGACCTGGGGAAAGCAGGAGGAGGACGAGGCTTGAGGGGGAGGCATGAGACCGACCCCTGACTCCTCACCAGAGGGGCACTCCTTGGGCTCCGGCTCCTGCTCCTGCAGGAGGCGGGGGCGTCGCCTGGAGGAGCGGAGGAAGGGGTCTTTGAGGAGGAGCTTGGCCGTGGCCCGGTGGTCGGGGTCAGGCTCGAAGCAGCCCATGATGAAGGCCTTGGCCTGGGCCGACATGCTCTCTGGCACCCGGGGGTGGATCTTAAACATGCCCACCTGACAGGGACACGATGGAGGTCACGTCAGGACATTGAATCTGCTTTCATGAAGAGAGGCCTTGACTCCCCAATGGGGGATTTCTGTAAAATGTTGTGAACTCTTGTCCTTTGTTTGACAATCGGCAATCGACATTTAGGCGGATAGACACACAGACTGTAGACAGAAAGACCTGAAAATGGCGGCCTGTGAGACAGACAGACAGACAGACCGCCATGCGGCTTGTGAGTCGGACATACGGACAGACTGTATCGTAGATAGACAAATGTAAAGTAAGAATCATTATACCCTATATAGGGCACTCCCAGCAATGCATCGTGCAAAGTAGTGTCCAACCGATGCTCACTACCCTAACACATATATCCCATCATGCATTGCGCTGAAAGAAAAATAGATCTAGCAATGACGTCATTAACAGCGACTCGAGTAGTGGCCGTAGTACTACTACTACGGTGGAGTAGTAGTATGGCCGATGAGTCCCCTACACAGAGCCCTACATTGACCTGCCCATGTAAGGAGTAGGGAGTAGGGAATGATTTCAGACACAGTGACTCAGAGTCAGTGAGACAGGCAGGCAGACCTTATACACGGCGGCCCGTTAGACAGACAAGATAGACAGAGTCAGTAAGACGGGCAGGCAGACCTTAAACATGGCGGCCTGGGGGCTGCCCAGCTCGTGAAAGGGGGGCTTCCCGGTGGCCATCTCTATGATGGTGCAGCCCAGAGACCAGATGTCCGCTGGCTTGCCGTACCCCCGAGGCCCCTGGTCTATGATCTCTGGAGCCATGTACTGCAGCGTGCCTATTGGACCAGACACACCGCTATCAGACATCACACACACAATGAGGAAAGGGGGAGGAGGAGGAGGGGAGGGGGGAAGAGATGGGAGGCTGGAGGAGGTGAGCAGGGGAGAGAGAAGTGAAGGGGGCGTTTACCGGTGAATGTCTCTGTGCAGGGGTTGATGCCCGCCAGGCGCTTGGACGTCCCAAAGTCTGAGATCTTAAGGATACCGCTGTAGGTGTTGATCAGGACATTGTCCCCCTGGAGAACACACACACACACACACACACACACACACACACACACAGTCGATTAGGTACACACATACAGACAGACTTTGATACTTTCAAAACAGGTTAAAAAATAATTCTATAAGCAATTCTCTGTCAGCAGGGGCAGCCCCACAGGCAAACTGTATTTAGTATCCAGTTTTTGGTGTAAACAGAGACAGAGCGGCTTATGATGCCTTACAACTGGTATTCAGAGTTCAAGTTTAAGTTAGTTATATATTGCGCAGGACAGGACAGGACAGGACAGGACAGGGACATGAGGACAAGATAGGGGACATGAGGAGAGGACAGGGGACATGAGGAGAGGACGGGGGACATGAGGAGAGGATAGGAGACATGAAGAGAGGATAGGAGACATGAAGAGAGGATAGGGGACATGAGGAGAGGACAGGGGACATGAGGAGAGGACAGGGTACATGAGGACAGGGGACATGAGGAGAGGATAGGAGACATGAGGAGAGGATAGGAGACATGAAGAGAGGATAGGGGACATGAGGAGAGGACAGGGGACATGAGGAGAGGACGGGGACATGAGGAGAGGATAGGAGACATGAGGAGAGGATAGGAGACATGAAGAGAGGATAGGGGACATGAGGAGAGGACAGGGGACATGAGGAGAGGACAGGGTACATGAGGACAGGGGACATGAGGAGAGGATAGGAGACATGAGGAGAGGATAGGAGACATGAAGAGAGGATAGGGGACATGAGGAGAGGACAGGGGACATGAGGAGAGGACAGGGTACATGAGGACAGGGGACATGAGGAGAGGATAGGAGACATGAAGAGAGGATAGGAGACATGAAGAGAGGATAGGAGACATGAGGACAGGGGACATGAGGAGAGGACAGGGTACATGAGGACAGGGGACATGAGGAGAGGATAGGAGACATGAGGACAGGGGACATGAGGAGAGGAGACATGAGGAGAGGACAGGGTACATGAGGAGAGGATAGGAGACATGAAGAGAGGATAGGAGACATGAAGAGAGGATAGGAGACATGAGGACAGGGGACATGAGGACAGGGGACATGAGGGGAGGATAGGAGACATGAGGAGAGGATAGGAGACATGAAGAGAGGATAGGAGACATGACAGGGGACATGAGCACAGGGGACATGAGGAGAGGACAGGGGACATGAGGACAGGGACATGAGGACAGGGGACATGAGGGGAGGATAGGAGACATGAGGAGAGGACAGGGGACATGAGGGGAGGATAGGAGACATGAGGAGAGGACAGGGGACAGGAGGAGAGGACGGGGACATGAGGAGAGGACAGGGGACAGGAGGTGAGGACGGGGGACATGAGGACAGGGGACATGAGGACAGGGGACATGAGGGGAGGATAGGAGACATGAGGAGAGGACAGGGGACAGGAGGAGAGGACGGGGGACATGAGGAGAGGACAGGGGACATGAGGAGAGGACAGGGGACAGGAGGAGAGGACGGGGGACATGAGGAGAGGACAGGGGACATGAGGAGAGGACAGGGGACAGGAGGAGAGGACGGGGGACATGAGGAGAGGACAGGGGACATGAGGAGAGGACAGGGGACAGGAGGAGAGGACGGGGGACATGAGGAGAGGACAGGGGACATGAGGAGAGGACGGGGGACATGAGGAGAGGACAGGGGACATGAGGAGAGGATAGGAGAAGGGAGACAACACAGCAGGAGACTGGGAGGAGAGCAACCAAACCGGAAGGAAGGACGTTTATTTTATTTTACAAATTGTACGATGTCCTTGGGTGTCATGAAAGGCGCCTAAAACACAATGAATTATTATTATTATTATTATTATTGGGGATATTGTCCTCGCGACCACGGCCCCACCTTGATGTCTCGGTGGACTATTTGGTTGTCATGGAGATAGAGGACGCCCTGGAGAATCTGTTTGGTGTAGAAGATGACTGTGGCCTCGTTGTCCTTCAGAGGACCCCACTTGGAGCGCAGCAGAGACGACAGACTGCCTGGAGGAGGAGGAGGAGGAGAGAGGAGGAGAGTCATGAGTCAGGAGGAGGAGTAGAGAGGAGGAGGAGAGAGGAGGAGGAGAGTCATAGTAAGGAGGAGGTGGAGAAGAGAGGAGCCACTTGGAGCACAGCAGAGAGACGACAGACTGCCTGAAGGAAGAGGAGGAGGAGGAGGAGGAGGAGCGACATGAGTCAAGAGGAGAAGAGACATGAGTTAGAAAGAGAGTAGATAGGAGTCAAAGCAGCGCCATGAGCTCCCATCCAGAGCGACAAGGGGAAGGAAGCAGAGAAGGACAGAGGAGAAGAGCAGGAGAGAGGAGCAGGGCAAGCAGAAAGCAGAAGACAAAAGACATCGAGAGGAGAGAGGAGGAGAAACAGAAGAGAGGAGGATGAGGAGAGTGGAGATGGACGAGTGGAGGAGAGGAGCTGCCATTGACAACCAATCATATCTTTAGAAACTTTAGGATCACCATAATATATTCCTAAAAATAAAAAAGAATATAAATTAAATAAATTTAAAAATAAGCCAAGATGCATTTGGCCCTAAACGCTGAATATCAGCGTGTTCTACAGTTACATGGTTTAACCTCTAGGTGGCGGCAGATACAATGACATGATACAGATGAATATGTTAGAATCAACTTAGAGCTGAATAAACAGAGCTTCTTTATAAACCTAAGAGTAACGGGTTAAAATAACTTGTGTTTTTACCTCATTTCAGCTATGAATTTCAAAGCCCCTTTGGCAAGCCATTTTTCTGATACATGCAAAGCTTTGCCAAGTATACATAACACACACACACACACACACACACACACACACACACACACACACACACACACACACACACACACACACACACACACACACACACACACACACACACACACACACACACACACACACACACACACACACACACACACACACAGTATCCCATTACAACAAGAATTTCTCTGTCAGTCTAAGGGCAAACTGCACACAAACTGTTGTTTGTGGTGTAAATAGAGACAGAGGCCCCTACTGTTCAGCAGAGGCATAACACCCTGCAGGCCTTCACATTCCCAACCACGCATGAGAAAGTTCTGGTAAGGTTTAGGTATGAGCTTAAAGAGAGCAGGTATAAGATGACTTTGTATTGGGTTAGAGGTGTTTATGTTTTAATTAAGGAGATTAGATTAACCATAGGTAAATACCTAGTGCAGTGTACATATACAGTGGATCCAGTGCGAGCACTATAAACGGATCATGAAAAGTCCCTCCCCCCGTGACCTCTGACCTCCAGGCACCTCCTCCATAAAGATCTTGATGAATCCGGCCTGGCTGACGGAGCCCAGGTACTGGACGATGTTCCTGTGTTTCAGACGCTTGTGGAGCGCGATCTCCTCGTGCAGCGGCTGGGAATACCTGGACAGAGGAGGGGGGGGGGGGAGAGTTCAAACCCCCGATGTCTAACCCTAGGTAGACCGGTGGAGTGAGACGCCTAACCCCCACCTTGCTCCTTACAGGTCGATCTTAAAAGAACACGGACTGCTGAAGGACATAGTAAAACATTTGTAATAGACCGATTGACCATTCAGAACTGTCACCTTCCCAATGGGGTTGACCAATGAGAGCCCAGCGTCCCACGTGGTTGACCACTATGCATACACGTCATTTGTCTGTCTGTACTGTATGTTGTGTCATCGTAGTGTTGGGAGATTGTGCTGCCATCATGCTTATCATGCAAAAGAGGTGCCTAGCCTCATGAGACTTCCTGAATGAATGAAGGTTGAATAAATACAATGAATTGGTTAAACCGATTAAAATCACAGTTGACCAACGAGAAGACTGTTCCTCGTGGTGCCACGAGGAACACCAAACCATACAGAGATACGGAGATGATATCCATAGAGATACAGAAACCATCGCATAGAAATAAGTGGCAATGACTGGTTGATTGGCTCCCAATTTGTTTTTGTTTTAATTAAACATAACTGTCATTTTGTGTTGAAAAACGCTCTTAAAGGGAAACTTTGCCACATCTGATGTGAATTTCCAGTCAATGTTGTTGGTAAATGTAGTCAAATTGAAGCAATAAATACCTCAGTGCGTTCTACGTTGACCGAGAAGGCGGGGCTTGCCTGGTGCAAATTGTGTTGTTTTTGTCCTCGACGTCATTGGTTTGGTATAGACCCTATCGGCCCACTACCCAAGTGGTGATTGGCTGCCTGGCCCTGCTGTCACAGCGGTGCTCAAATGCTGTCGACAGTGAGAATAAATGGCAGAAGCCAGCGCTTCGGTGCCTGTGCATCTGGAGGCAGCTAACTGTGTTAAAAAGTCTGCTTTGGTTAACTTTTTCAAGACTTTCTCTCTGAGAAAAACATTGAGAGATGTTTCTACCGTGTCCCTAGAGAAAACCCTGAGACTCCAGAGGTTTGCCAGATGTTTCCCCAACATGGCCATGGGGTAGGAAACATCAGGATGTAGACATGTTTTATTCTCCCCCAGAGGCTCAAACCGGCCAAACATGACAATGAAAACAAACTGGATGTGCAACTCCTACTAGACACTAAAAGATCATGATATCCATCAACCCACACACTATATTACACTCTATTTAGTTTAGTTTAGTTAGTATTTTAGTATATTTTATTCGCATATTTAAAATATTTGGTCATTGCTATTCCTTTGTTCCTTTGTTTTTTAACTGCTTTGCCGATAAGACTGTAAAGAGACCGATTTGATAAGACAGTAAGGCAGTGAGAGACGGTTAGACAGACCGAGATGGTTAGAAGCCGTATTAGGTTAAAGACAGTTCAAGATGGTAGGCCTTACGAGCTGTCCTTCTCTGGGATTTCCTTGATGGCGATCCGCACTTGGTTACTCAGGTCCCGGCCAGCGTAGACCACTCCGTAGGTTCCTTTACCCAGAACCACCTTCTCCCCATCCTCGTTGGTCTCGTAGATGTACTGAGGAGAACAGGAGGAGGAAAGAGGAGGACGGTTAAGATCTTCCCTGGGAAGGAGAACCCAGCCAGGAACGGAGTTAAAAGACACATGGTTGCATCAGAGCAAAGACCCGATTTGAGGATACAAGATACAAGATGTTTTATTGGCCATTTGCAATAGTACAATGGAATGCTTACTCCCCATTCCTTCCCGCAGTATGAATTTTTAAAACACTACTATAAAAAATAACAATAAAAATAACAATATAGTGACGGCTGATATTTACAAGTTGTGAATTGTGCAAAAAAGCATTTAAAGTGCCAGTAGTGCAGCAGCATCATGCATACAGTGCAGTACAGTGCAGTAACTGTAATGAGTCCAGAAAGTCCAGCAAAGTATGTTGTTATTGACCATGTTATGATAGTGGCAGCACTCCTAGCAGTTCAGTAGGCGCACTGCCTGTGGATAAAACCTATCCTTAAACCTGGAAGTCCTTGTACGGATGCTGCGCAACCGCGACCGGACCGAAGGGGGGGAGAAGAGATGGTGGAGAACAGAGGAGGATGGGTTCTCACCTCCAGAACTTCTCCCGTGAGGCGGCCATGGTCCTGTGCCGGAGCGAGCGTCGACTGCAGCAGAGAGTTGACCAGCTCACAGAACCTAACGGAGACACAAGGAGACACCACCCGTTGGTGTAAGTAAGGGGTGTATCACCGTAGACCAGGACCAAATCTCCATCTCACATTTCAATTAAATGTTGAGAAATCCTAAAAGGTAGCAATTTCATTGCCTTTGAGTTGAAAATGGCCTGCTTCTGGACTACGACTACAAACTTAATAGGTTCATTCTACACTCAGTTTTGGCTGCAGCCCGGCAATGAATTCCCCCCTTAGCTTCACCTGTGTCCTGGGAAGGGCCTTTACTTTGAAAACCTGGAGGTTTCTTACCCTTTACAGTGCAGCGGGGTGGGGAAGCAGAGCTGAAAGTCGTCCGAGTTGTGCTGGACAAACAGGAAGCAGCTTCGCTCGTCGTTCTTAGAAACACTGAGGAGGAAGAGGAGGATAAGGGTATGTGGAGAATGGGACAGCGGATCCAAAAAGCACAACTTCTTAGTTTAGACTAATTCTTAGCTCTTAGAATTAGTCTGCCAAGTATGCTATGAGTTTGCCGTCAATCTCCAGAATTTAAAGATCCCCGGAATCTGAAATTATACATTTTTCTGGATTTCTTCATACTGAAGGGGTCCAAGTCAATACCCAGGATGAAAGTCATGAGTTGTTTATTAAACTGCATTGTTGACCTGTATTTTTTCACACTAAAATCACCAAAATGCTCCGTTCACAACTACGGCATCCATGATTCCCGGGATCTTTAACATTAACTCTTTCCCTGAATCTGGATGTGAATTTGGCCCTCATGACGTTGAATAAAACTGCGCATTTCAATTAGCCAGAGTAGCTACCTGGTTTGTGCCCTCGACACACAGTCCACCAAAACAATGTGGATGAGCCAAATCACTGGAGACCAGACTGGAAATATAATCTCTCATGTGCATGAATCCCTGTTGAGGTTTTGCTAAGGCTGGCTCATTTACGGTTGCCATGTCGACCGTCAACAGGCCAACAGGCCAACAGGCGGTGTCACCGTATCTTGGAGCCATTGGCTCAAGCATTGTCATTACAATATACCGCCATGTCACCTTATGACTTGGCAATTTAGCAGCATTCTGTTTTTAAGTATTTCTTTATGTTAATATTTTTTATATTTTTTCCATTCTACTTAAAGGTATGGTAGGTGCTTTTGGAGAAACCAGCTAGTGTAAGATACATTTTGAAAGTAAACAACGGAGAAAGTATCAGCCCCTTCCTTCAGGCTTCCTTACAAAGACCCTCCTCCAATACACATGAACGCGCCCTGCCAGACGCAAGACTTGAGGAGAGGAGCAATCACGGCACATCAACCACCGTAATGGCTCATTCACATGTAAGCACGCGTAAGCACATGTAATGAGGGCACGCGCAATGAGGGCACGTTCTGCCATCCAAAATCTTTGGGCAGGAGCTGAGTTTGAGCACGAGCTGGAAGGTTGACCAGCAGGGAGACCAGCGGCTTATGCGCTCCGAGTCGAATTAGTGGAGTTGCTTTTTACGGCGCCGCGTCTTCCACAGATTACATTAGGGTTCATATTTGTTGTCAAAGCATTTAATTGATTCATTGCAATCGGGATGTTAAGAGCATTTCATGGAATATGATTTTAAAAAAGTGTTTCAAAAGACCTCCCCTACCTTTAACATTTTTTATTTTTTATATTTTTGGAATATTATTTTAAATATATATATATATATATATATATATATATATATATATATATATATATATATATATATATATATGTGAATGAATAACTAAGGGCAATCAAAACATGACTACAATCGAAAACTAGTCTGTGTAATGGTAAATGGACATTTATATAGCGCTTTTCTAACAAATGGTTACCATCAAAGCGCTTTACATATCAAGCCTCACATTCACCCATTCATACACACAGTCAACCACCAAGGGCGGAGTCAGCCATGCAAGGAGCCAGCACGTCAGGAGCAGTTAGGGTTAGGGTGTCTTGCTCAAGGACACCTCGACAGCTTTTGCTAGGAGGAGCCGGTGGGAACCAGCGACCTTCCGGTGGTGAGGCGACCGCTCTGCCTCCTGAGCTACACTGACGCCCTGTGTCTACAAACGTCCCGCTTCATTTACCTAAAAACCAAACGAGTAGCATTTACATTTTACCAGGTTGGTTTACCCATTGTCAGCTTTTAGGTCAACAACACACAGGCTGCCGGCTTCATTCAGGAGGGGAGAGAAACCCGAGAGAGAACAGGACCAACTAGAAAAGGTTATTTGAACTTGACTCTATGAGTCCCCTCGGTGATGAAGAGGTCAACAGATCACTTTACACACCGACCGACTATCCACAATTAACCCGGTCCAAAGAACAATAGGACCGAAAAACAAGGCACTGCAATCCATTGATCCGTTGTCGCCATTTGGCAACCAGTGAACAAGTGGTCAGGATAACCACCACGACACCACAGCAGCACCACGTCCACCATGACCTCCTGATGCGCTTTTGCTGCACTTTTCACCTTCATGACATGGTGGTGACCAGTTGTTTAACTGTAAATGATGATATATTTATATATACAATACGAGACAGACAGATACAAACATATTTACTGCCAAGTAAATATATCGTACCATTTGGGAAATGATATATGTTACCTTACTGTGGAATACTTTAAAGACACAAGCTTAAACATACTACACATCAACATGCACTACAAGGTATTGTGTGTAGTAATAACAATGTAAAATGTAGTGTAAAACGGCTATTTCCAAAGGGGGGTTTACGTCAGGGGTAGGCCAACAAAAAAATCTGAAATGTGCATATAACTTTGCTTTTGATATACCGTATTGACCCGAATATAAGACGGGTTTTTTTTCCTAGAAAAATATCAGAAAATGAGGGGTCGTCTTATAATCGGGGTTTAGACTTTTCGATGTACCGTAATTGCACATGTAATTGCGCAACAACAGATCGCGCCAAACGAGTGTTCCGAGACATCGCGCGACACTTAAAGTAACAGTACATAGCAACAGTTGCCTGGAGAGATAGAAATGGAGAGACACAGCGACCAACTAGGGCAATTTAATAAACAGGAGAGACGAAGTTACGATGCCAATTTTAAGATAATGGTGATAAACGAAGCAGAGACATCAAACACCTGTCATTGCGACGCAGGACAAGCCCAGCGCCTGCCCTCAGACTCCAGAGAGAAGCTACTGTCTTATCAGCGATATGTGATCAAGTTAAGGAAGAAGCACTCACACCCCCTTGATCAGATGGGCAATGCTGATCAAACGCCTGTGTATTTTGACATGCCAACATGTCACTGGGCATAAGAAAGGCGACAAATCAGTGATTGTGAAGACTACTGGAAACGAGAAGAGCCGAGTAACGCTCATGTTAACGCGCCTCGCAGATGGGACACAACTCCCCCCGTACGTGGTTTTAAAACGCAAGACTGTACCTAAAGAGGCAGTGACTGTACCTAAAGAGGCAGTGACTGTACCTAAAGAGGCAGTGACTGTACCTAAGGAGGCAGTGACTGTACCTAAAGAGGCAGTGACTGTACCTAAAGAGGCAGTGACTGTACCTAAAGAGGCAGTGCCAGCTGGCATTACGTAGGTGCCCAGGCAAAGGGCTGGATGGAGACGGAGCTGGTGGTGGACTGGCTCAAGGTTGGGGCAGACGGCGCCAGTCAAAAAGCAAGTGAAAGAGTTGAATGGTGACCTAGTGATCATACCGGGCGGAATGACAAGCCAGCTGCAGGTGTTGGATGTGGTCGTTAACAAACCATTCAAGGTTCATCTGCGCAAGAGATCCACAGAGTGGCTCCTGGCTGCTAATCACGCACTGACACCGTCTGGAAAAAGCCTGCAGTACGTTTGCTCTGTGAATGGATCTTGCAAGCATGGGCTGACGTTTCCCCAGAAAGCATCATTAATGGGTTAAGAAATGCTGCGTATCAAATGCCATGGATGGCAGCGAGGATGACGTGATGTGGGAGGAGACGGGGAAGCGGACACCGTGAGTGACGATAGCGGGAGTGAGAGGAACAACCAGCGATGTAGAAGACGAGCTGAATGAGAAGACGTGATGTGACCGATAGACTGATGTTCCGTTTTATTGCACTACTGTTTCATTGCAATCTATCTAGCCTGTTTTGTTTTTGTTTGCCAAGTTAGGCAAATTAGAACACAATGTGTGATGTGTGTTATCATTATTTTCAAATAAAATGATTTTCTTTATAACAAAAAAAGATTTGGTCTTCAAAAAAATGTATTTATTTATTTTTCCAAAAATGAGTCTTGAAAAAGAGGGGTCGTCTTATAATCGGGGTCGTCTTATATTCGGGTCAATACGGTAACTGCATACCTGTTGTATACAAACATACCTGTTGATGTTTGTATACTTACCTGTATATATATATATATATATATATATACCATATATATATATACCATATATATATATATACCTATAATTCTGCACATATCTCATACCTACTGTATAGGTTATTTTATACCTGTTTTATACCTAGTAGACTATCTTTACATCTTATTTAACCACTGTACTGTATTATATATTACCATGCACTTTACTGAAACCTTTGCACTCTGGTTAGATGCCAAATTATTTTTCTAATCTAATCGAATCACTTGTTTGAAATATGAGAGGGCTTTCAACAAGGCTGAATAAAGAGCAAAATAGTTAACAACACTGTCTGGTCTTCATGTAAAGCATCAGATGAGAGGTTGAGGGGTATATGTCAGTATGGTTCAATGTTTTTGGGGGGGGGTACAAGACCTTAAATAGTTTGGGAACCACTGGGGTCAAATATTACCTAACTACGCGGATGGCAGAGGCAGGGAAAGACCACTGGTGAAGACCTTTCTGTAGAAGACAGGAGAAAACACATGAACGGCGCGCACACACACACACACACACACACACACACACACACACACACACACACACACACACACACACACACACACACACACACACACACACACACACACACACACACACACACACACACACACACACACACACACACACCTCTAGCGGTGTGACATATTGGAGCTGGATGGTGCGGCTCTCATCCTCTTCGCTCACACTGACCACCGCCGGCTGGAACACCTTGCTGGGTTCCAGGATGAGGACCTGACGGAGGACAGCCACACTCAGTTTAGAGACCCAAGTAACAAACAGGCAAAATAATAAGTAGTCCCACTTCCGGTTTCTCGGAAGTACAATTTCTTCCGGAATTGTACAAATAATATAATCATACCCCACCACACAAGGGCTGGGGGTGTGTTTGTCGGGCTGGACTCTCACGAGAGCACAGGTAGTCGCACGTTTGAGCCATCGCACGGGTGTGTGCAGGCAAACTAACTCTTGTACAACCACCTCTGAATTTACTCTTTGTTCAACTAAATATGAATAATCTTTGATTTAACTCAGTTCATGAAATAACTGTGGGCACAAACAACTCAAACTTCAAACTAACTAGCAGAGCAACTCATTCCGAACTAACTGTAACATGAACTATAAACTCTTGGCCCAACTAACTCAACTTAACTCAACGCTACCTCTGGCAAGAGGGAGCTGAGCAGGTAAGGAGCGTTTAGGACCAGACATGCAGACCGGGTCTTACAGGGCAGCGGTCTGTGGAGACGGTGGGTTTGCAGGCCTGGAGGTGGAGCTCCATCCAGAAGTTCATGGTGTCCTGCTTGGGAGACCGCACCTGTGGCAGCTTGGCAAACTGTCTGTAGATGATATAGGTCTCCATGATGGATGACACATACCTGGGCAACAACAAACCCACCAATCAAGGCAAAGCAATCCAGACGGACCAATCTCAGACAGGTGTGTCCACGGGGGGGGGGGGGGGGGGGGGGCTGGAGTGGCATCACCTCCCACAAACCTTTGACTGCCAGGTAAGTTTGTACATTCTAGGATGTTTTTTACATTTGTACATTACATATTTATATAATATATTAGTATGTACAATTGATTTAAGTTTTTATTTTACATTATTAGAATTATTATTACCCAGAACCTTTTGTCGAAACCCCCTAGCGACTAGACTATCCTGCCAACCTTGTTCTGCTCTCCTGGACCTTGTATCTTTCCTTGAGAGCTATCGTTCCTCAGGAGGAAGGCGCTGGTGGTTTCTCTGTAACGTACCAGATGGGAGCGTTGAGTCTGTAGAGTTTCTCCGAGGCTTCGATCACCTTCTTGTGTTCATTAGCCAGGATGCTGGCACCCAGGTAGAGACCCACATCCCAGTAATCCTGCATCTTCTCCAGACTGCCCTTCCTACCTAGAAGGCTGCTCAGAGTTACGCCTAGAGAGAGAGAGAGAGAGAGAGAGAGAGAGAGAGAGAGAGAGAGAGAGAGAGAGAGAGAGAGAGAGAGAGAGAGAGAGAGAGAGAGAGAGAGAGAGAGAGAGATGAATCTTTGACCAACTAGGTGGATTAATGTTTTTAACAATATGGGGGATGATTTTTTTGCAACAAATCTTGAAACTACTAAAATGACCACGTGTGTACAGATGTGAAGGGAGACAGAAGCAACAGAGCACCTATCTTGCGGAGTTCAATGGACGTGTCAAACTCATGTCCCGCCGCCATCAGGAGAACCACGTTATGGATGCCAGAGTGAAGACTGGGCTCCACCTCAAAGGCTTTACCGTACCTAGAGAGAGAGAGAGAGAGAGAGACACACACACACACACACACACACACACACACACACACACACACACAAACAAACAAACAAACAGAGAGTGAAGCAAAACCAACAGATTGTGGTCTAGCTTGTCAACCAAAATATCTCTCCCTGTCAATCGCTCTCGACAAAGTTAACCAACGCTGTGTCTCCGCCTCTTTTCCGCGCGGCTCTGCACAGCCCGGGTTAGCCACAGCACAGTGTTGGCAGCAATCGGGTTCCATACCAGTAGCAGGCCTGCTCTCGGCTGTCGTGGTCCGTGAAGCCGGAGCCGATGAACATGTCCTTGTAGATCCGCCCGCACAGGCAGTAGGCGTCCGACGCCACCTGGTCCTCGGACCGCACGATGGGCAGGATCACGCTGAGTGCCCTGGTACGGTCCCCTGGCCCGTTCCTCCTGGGGACCACAACGCAACCGGCAGTATTGTTTAGTATAGTAAAGGATTGTATAGTTTAGTATAGTATTGTTGTTTGTCACCCATATTACATAACACTATCGCACTTTTGCTGGACTTTCTGCATTCATTACGGTGACTGCACTGTATTCATGATTCTGCTGCACTACTGGCACTTTAAATGCTTTTTGCACAATTCACCATACGTCCATTTCATCATCGTCACTTTAATGTTATTGTTAGTGTGTACAGTATTGTTATAGTATCGTATTGTTTATAGTATATAGTATAGTATATATTGTTGTTTATAGTATAAAGTATAGTATATACTGTTGTTTATAGTATAAAGTATAGTATATATTGTTGTTTATAGCATATAGTATAGTATATATTGTTGTTTATAGTATAAAGTATAGTATATATTGTTGTTTATAGTATATAGTATAGTATAGTATAAATTGTTGTTTATAGTATAAAGTATAGTATATAGTGTTGTTTATAGTATATAGTATAGTATATATTGTTGTTTATAGTATAAAGTATAGTATATATTGTTGTTTATAGTATAAAGTATAGTATATATTGTTGTTTATAGTACATAGTATAGTACATATTGTTGTTTATAGTATAAAGTATAGTATATAGTGTTGTTTATAGTACATAGTATAGTATATATTGTTGTTTATAGTATAAAGTATAGTATATATTGTTGTTTATAGTATATAGTATAGTATAGTATAAATTGTTGTTTATAGTATAAAGTATAGTATATAGTGTTGTTTATAGTATATAGTATAGTATATATTGTTGTTTATAGTATAAAGTATAGTATATATTGTTGTTTATAGTATAAAGTATAGTATATATTGTTGTTTATAGTACATAGTATAGTACATATTGTTGTTTATAGTATAAAGTATAGTATATAGTGTTGTTTATAGTATATAGTATAGTACATATTGTTGTTTATAGTATAAAGTATAGTATATATTGTTGTTCTAGAGTAAGAAGCCCCATGACCCCTCCCTGCTCCTTCATGACATGTCTCTGAACTCACTGTAAAGCCCCCTGGTGCACATAAAACTCAATCTAAATGGCCCAATCAAAGTGGCGCATTGGGCTTGGATGTGTGTGCCCTGCAGGGTTGAACTAGTCACACTTGTCCCACATGCACCCTCCCCCAGCGCCACGGGAAGGGCCTCATTAAACAAACACAGGTGGCAGTTATTTCACAATTGCCATGTGAGCTTATGGGAACATGCCAATTTGTATTACTTAAAAATAAAAAAAGTATATTAAGTACTGTAAATGGACTTATATAGTGCTTTTATCCAAAATGCTTTTCAAGTCATGCCTCACATTCACCCATTCATACACACATTCAACCACCGAGTCAGCCATCAAGGAGACAGCCAGCACGTCAGGAGCAGTTAGGGTTAGGGTGTGTCTTGCTCAAGGACACCTCGACAATTTATAAAGCTATACTGCCCCCTATACTGAATATCGGGGATTTAAGTCGCTTTGGATAAAAGCGTCTGCTAAAATGGCTAAACGAAAAACCACCTCCACTCTTTAGTGGCCTGTAGAGGTGGGTGGACCAGCCCCCCCAGAGACTCTCTTCTCTAGGGTGGACCAGCCGAGGAGAGAGCCGGTACCTGTTGAGAGCAAAGATGTAGTGGAACTTGACATTGACGTGCGCTGCCACCTTGCACATGGGCAGGTCAGTGAGGGTCTCCACCAGCTTGATGATGGCATCATAGTCCTGGACAGTGATAAGCAGAGGCAAGCACACGGCATCGTTAACCAGTACATGGTAGTTCTGGACAGGGATACACATTGATGTCGTTGGTATAAGCGGTATAGAAAGTATGAATTTCGGCCAAACCGTTCAAACCGTAGACCGATAGAATAAATTGATTGGAAGAGACTTGCTCATCACCTGTGCGCATTCAGTTGATTAACTTTTATTTATTCGGTGGAATAATATATCATTTTGGCCATACCGCCCAGCACTACATACATATATTAATAACTAGTACATCAAAGCCTAAGACAGTGGGATGAACACTCATTTAATAATAATAATAATAATTATATATATTATAATAATAATAACAATAATAATAATTCAAATTTGTCAGTGTACAGCAAAAGGAATTGCTGCCGAGTATTAGGAGCAGCGGTCAGCTTTTTATACAGCGCCTGGGGAGCAGTTAGGGTGCCTTGCTCAAGGACACCTCGACAGTTTTTTTTGCTAGGAATCGAACCAGCAACCTTCCGGTTGTGAGGCGACCGCTCTACCTCCTGAGCTATCCTGCCGCCGTCATAATGTATTGGATAACCAGTGTATCATCATCATCATCATCCAGGTTTGTTGAATGACCGACCTGCACGTCCCGGTAGGACAGCAGCAGGTTCATGATGATGTCGGGGGTGAGGAGGTCCACGGTGTCCAGGCGGTTCTGGATCCTCACCAGCTCCTGACTCAGCATGGCCCCGCTGAAGCGCTCCCTCGCCGTCCGGATCTCCTGACGCACCGACTCCCGGAAGTACTCGCTACACAGCCAGACCCAGAGAGGACAGAACCGCCTCACCGTTAGCAGACGCTTTCATCCGAAGCGACAGGGAAAACACTCCAGCGACTAGACTATCCTGCCAACCTTGATCTGCCCTCCTGGACCTCGTATCTTTCCTTCACAGCTATCATTTACGACAGGAAGAGTAGCTGCTGGTGCATTAGGTAGCATGTTGATACAGTACTTTAGACCCGAGGTTTCCATACTGTGGCTCCTTGGGAGACTCGCGGATTACGTGGGTATATTTTATAGGCTTCCAGTGATGCGCTTGTGGCCGAAACCACAGTGTTTCCGACCAATCAGCTTCCTATGAGGAACCCTTGGCAGCTATAGGAGTGGTTTACAGAAGCGAGTGACGACAGAAGCAAGAAGTGACTGTTTTTGGTTCGAAGACAACAACGGCGGCCCCTGAGAGTTTTGCATAGATGCTACAGCATCTGTTTCAGCTGATCAAAATTTCGTCATTGAAAGAACAGCAAAGAATGACACAGGAAGGCTTATCTCGACAGAAAGGATGTTTCCACTCTACTGCGACAACTCAGTTCCTTGATCTGATTGGTTGAATTCACACCCGGCGATAAGACGAAGAGAAGATGGTTCATCCAATCCACCTGCCATGTCTTTGTTTTTTTTCAAAGTGCCTTGCATGCCCTTTTCCACAGAACAGTTTCCACGCAAGACGACTTCCCAGATGGTGCCGTGTCACCGACACGCCTGGCGGGCCGCGATACACAGCACCCTCTGGGGATAAGTGGGTCCCGTCAGGTTAAGCGCGCTGGTCGCTGGAGCGTCTGACCTGGACTGTATGTGCACGCTGTCCAGCAGCTGCACCAGCCTGTCCACCAGGGGCGCCAGCAGCGGCTCCAGGGTGAAGCTGGGCTGAAGCAGCTCCTCCATGCCCTTCATCAGGCTGATGTCGCAGGCCAGCACCCGACCCTGGGGCGACACCACGTAGGGCATGAAGGTGTAGCTCCCGCACTGCTCCTGTGGGGGCGCACACACACACACACACACACACACACACACACACACACTAGATGTGACAGGTAATTTGCATAATGAGCAGTATGTGCAGAGCATTTCTATTGGATGAATCTGATTACAACTGAGCAGCTTCTTTGAAATATATAGTGTGTGTGTGTGTGTGTGTGTGTGTGTGTGTGTGTGTGTGTGTGTGTGTGTGTGTGTGTGTGTGTGTGTGTGTGTGTGTGTGTGTGTGAGTCTGACACCAGCAGTCCTAGGGATAATTGCTGTTATTGCGTTAAAGCACTGAGAGAACTTGCTATTCAAATCATGTTTATTATTACAGTTGGTCTCAAGGAGCTACACAGGCCAACTTTACCCGACCTTAACTCCTTAAAATGGTCATGGAAAACTCCCCTAACCCTCTGAGGAGGAAGGAATACAACTTCTGCTTTTTTCAGATTTTACAGGAGGGTTTGTCTTTATTTGACCACTGGAAATCAGCCCAGGGATGACAAGTTATAGTGTGTATGGTGTAAAACCTTTCAGGAAAATAATTCACTAAAATGTAGACAAGGTCTAAAGCTGGGCCAACACTGACTGAGCCTCTTCTTAACCTCCGTGACCTCTGTGTCAATGAGGTGGCGTAGAGTTGCCAGTCGTTACCTTGATAGCCTGTATGTCACTTTTGCTTTTCTGTTTATAACAGTACAAGATGATGTTGTTGGTCATACTGAAACTTTCCCGGACGCCGAGGTGATAAAACAGAGACGGCTGGCAGAAAGTGTCGCTCATCTCCACCACCGCCACATCTGTGGGAAGAACAAGGAAACGTGTGAGACGCCGCCGCCTCCTCCTCCCCGGCCGACCGCGCCGCATTCCTGGGTAACGGCGTGCCTACACTCGCCTGCATTGTAGAAACTATCCAGGATGTCCGTCGTCCCCAGAGATATCCTCTCAAAAGGAATGGTTTTGAACACGGCGTGTACGTCTGCGCAGGCCTCCTTCAGACACTTTAAGGACAAGTTCTCCTCGGAGTGCGGCAGGGACGCGTCTTCGATGACGATGTACGCCACGGACAGGGCTCGGTTCTGGCCCCCCCGCGGGGACTGGGGCGCTTTGCCGCTCGGAGCGCCGAGCTCCAGCACCGGGGGGTCGTGCCACAGACCCCCAGCCGAGACCCACACCGGGTCCTTCCTCTTTACCTCGTGCAGGCTCATCCGCCTGCGTTCCGTTGTGTACATTGTCCCGGTTAACTGCAGCGCATATTCCCCCGTCGAGAGTACTTTTATAACTCTTTGGGACACTTGGGGAGTACTTCGGGACACCGTGTCTCGGAGCTCTCGCAGGTGTGACGCTCTCTCTCTCTCTCTCTCTCTCTCCCTCCCTGCTCTTCCCGTCCAGACCCGCCCTCTCTGTATTAATGCTTACTCAGGCCGTGTATTGTAAACCCTGCTCTAGCTCGCCATCTGCTGTCGAGCCTTAAGTATTACACCTGAAAAATAATTGCCAAGAATAACCTGTTGCTCGTTTTCAGTGACAACATTTCACGTCGTCTTGGACAGTTTAACGCCTTTGCGTTAACTACGAATGAGAAAAAACTTTTTCTAGAAAAGGTTAAGTTACTACAGTTCAGTTTTATGACAAATAAATAGAGCTTGGTTTTGAAACCCCGAGTTTGGGGAACACTAATTAATCATGTAATGACATTCCCTACTCCTTAGGACATGATAACAACACGACGATATTTACAAGAAACATTTTGGTAAGGCCTTTATTCACAATAAAAAACATTGATACTGAATTATGAATGTCAGGGGCATTAAAACAGTAGAAACTAAACTTAAGAATCTTCCTGAAATATACACACTGTACAGCCTGCGGCCGACATCAAAACTGAAAAATATTGAAGAATTATTCTTCCAACAGCCGGACAGAAGCCAAGGCGATGTGATAACATTGTGATGTTGTGACTTAACATTCAGTGACCCCCCCCCCCCGCCCCCCCCTTCCCCCTCCCCCGTGCTTCCACATCCGGCATGAATATACCAACAAAGGGATAGACTATGTGAGCCTACTCAACATGGGACCCATAAAAAATAAAATTATTTCATCATTATACAATCTGGCACGAGAGACTGCTGTTTTGGAGCTGTAGGAGTCGGATCACAGTAGAGCGCGACGAATCCACCTGAGAGAACAAGACGGTCTTCTGAGAGACGATTGGCAGGTCAGAGCCGTGAGGTCACGCCCACCTCGCAGGCGCCATTTTGGAATTATTTCAAACCCAATCAACAACGAGTCCATTGTTCTGATCTACGGAGTGGGGGTGAAAGCCGGGCGGGTGGCGGCTACTCGTCGAGACCGTCGTCTTCGTCCTCCTCCTCCGCCTGCTTGGCGTCCACCTCGGCCGTGTCGGAGAACTCGTGCAGCAGGACGTACTCGCGGCTGCTGAAGCCGAACTTGAGCAGGTCCTTCTCCTTGAGCTCGTAGTAGCGCTGGCACTCGATGCGCTGGTTGTTCAGGTAGGTGCCGTTCCCCGAGCCCAGGTCCAGGATGTAGGGCTTCACCCGGCGGCCCGGCGTGCCGTCCTTACGCGTGTACTCCACCAGTCTGACGGGAAGGGGGAAGACCTGACGTTATTCACTACCGGTGCCATGGTTTACTATGGAGTCATTTAGCACTTTGACCTGAAGTGACTTACAGACTAGATACATTCCATTGAGGAGCAGGTAGGATTTGGATGGATCCCCGTACCTTTCGGTTTAGTACCTTGGCCACTTCAGTAGCTTACCTCCTACCATTCTATTCCTACAACCTGGGATGCACAAAAACCTTGGTTTTTCGTGAAATGCACGAGCCAGCGTAAAACAAAAATGCCCTGGTCCACACTAATGTTACTGCCGTGCGTAGACTTGAAACCCTGCTTCACACAGCCGCACTGCACACAACAATGTGTTTAGGTGGATTCATAGGAGAGGGGGAGGGGGTTACCTGTACTGGAAGACGGCATGCTGCTTGGAGCAGGACGGGTGGTCGATGGGGATGTCGGCGATCTTCCTCTGGCGCCCCAGCAGGTAAGCGCTCTGCCGGTGGATGTACATGACAGGCAGCTGCTCGTCGTTCTTGAAGGGGTACAGGCGCCACCTGCGCTTGGGGATGCGCGCCTCGGGCGGCTCGTTGTACTTGATGACCACCCCCCGGAAGGTGTTTGTGTCTTCCGTCAACGCCCCGGACAGCCCGAAGTCGGGCTTCTCCTTGTCGGGAGGGGGCTCGTCTCCCTCGCCACCCTCCTGGGGAGGCAACCCGAAGGCCCCCCCCCCCTCATCCTCCGCCTCGCGATGCTGTCGGTTCTCCCGCCGCCGCTCGTTGTGCTGCTGCCGCTCCTCCTGCTGCTCCTGGAAGACGTGGCCGTCACGCTCCCGCGGACGCTCCCTCTCACGCTCTCGTGGTGGCGGCGGCGGCCTGTCAGTCTCCCACCTGCTCCTCCGCTCTGGCATAGGCTCGCTACGCCCACCGTGGTCATCACCAACAGCACCAGCACCACCTCCCCCACCACCACCACCACGATGTGGCTCTCGCTCCTGTCAGAGGAACCAACCGGCCGTTGAATATTGACTATGTTGTCACCTTAAGAGTTAAAGGTTACGCGATGTTATTCAGTCAGTAAAGTACAATCTAAGATGGATAGAGTCTACGTGGCCAATAGACAATTTTGGTCTCATTACAATTTGGGAACTGTCTATAATGGCTAAACACACTCACAACTGGTAGTATAATATGACAGCTATAAACAGGGTTGTGCATTCTCATGTTTCTGCCCCGAGATGTCCGTCTGTCATCCTTGTTGTCCATATGTTATCCATGTATGTCAGGGGTGGCTTCCAGTTTCCCTTCTGGGGATTAACTTACTGGATTTTATCATATCTGTCATGTTTGCCGTTGAATTGCCTAACAGAGTATGATTTATATACGTTATAAAACAATCACCCGTTTTATCTTGACGTCTGCACCGCGGTGTGGACTCCCGCTCCTCTTATTCCTGGGGGACCGGCTGCTCCTCCTTGCGGGAGATCTCTCTCTTCTGGCTGGGGAACGATCCCGCGGTCTGACGGGCGATCTAGGCGAGGCAATCAAAGTATTCGATTTCCCACAAATCAATCAATAGTTTCAATCAATTACTCATGTCCAACTAGCTGCGTTTATGAACGCCTGGGCCAAAGGTCTCCGGACAGGACTCAGGTATACACACCACCCACTAGGATACACCTCTCACATTACCCAGGTACACACCACCCACTAGGTTACACCACCCACATTACCCAGGTACACACCACCCACTAGGATACACCTCTCACATTACCCAGGTACACACCACTCACATTACCCAGGTACACACCACCCACTAGGTTACACCACCCAGGTATACACCACCCACTAGGTGACACATTACCCAGGTATACACCACCCACTGGGTTACACCACCCACTAGGTGACACATTACCCAGGTATACACCACCCACTAGGTTACACAACTCACATTACCCAGGTATACACCACCCACTAGGTGACACATTACCCATGTATACACCACCCACTAGGTGACACATTACCCAGGTATACACCACCCACTGGGTTACACCACCCACTAGGTGACACATTACCCAGGTATACACCACCCACTAGGTTACACCACTCACATTACCCAGGTACACACCACCCACTAGGTTACACCACCCAGGTATACACCACCCACTAGGTGACACATTACCCAGGTATACACCACCCACTGGGTTACACCACCCACTAGGTGACACATTACCCAGGTATACACCACCCACTAGGTTACACAACTCACATTACCCAGGTATACACCACCCACTAGGTGACACATTACCCAGGTATACACCACCCACTGGGTTACACCACCCACTAGGTGACACATTACCCAGGTATACACCACCCACTAGGTTACACAACTCACATTACCCAGGTATACACCACCCACTAGGTGACACATTACCCAGGTATACACCACCCACTAGGTTACACCACTCACAGCACCCAGTTATACACCACCCACTAGGTTACACCACCCAGGTATACACCACCCACTAGGTGACACATTACCCAGGTATACACCACCCACTAGGTTACACCACCCACTAGGTGACACATTACCCAGGTATACACCACCCACTAGGTGACACATTACCCAGGTATACACCACCCACTAGGTGACACATTACCCAGGTATACACCACCCACTAGGTGACACATTACCCAGGTATACACCACCCACTAGGTGACACATTACCCAGGTATACACCACCCACTAGGTGACACATTACCCAGGTATACACCACCCACTAGGTTACACCACCCAGGTATACACCACCCACTAGGTGACACATTACCCAGGTATACACCACCCACTAGGTTACACCACCCAGGTATACACCACCCACTAGGTGACACATTACCCAGGTATACACCACCCACTAGGTTACACCACCCAGGTATACACCACCCACTAGGTGACACATTACCCAGGTATACACCACCCACTAGGTTACACCACCCAGGTATACACCACCCACTAGGTGACACATTACCCAGGTATACACCACCCACTAGGTGACACATTACCCAGGTATACACCACCCACTAGGCTACACCACCCACTAGGTTACACCACCCAGGTATACACCAACCAAAAATGTATTCTTAAGTGATCGACCAACCAAATACGGGGAAATATGCTAGCTAGCTAGCCTTTCTTTGCATAGCGCCGTGTGCGGTGGGTGAAGGTGAAGCCTGGTCGGAGGGTCTTTGGGGGGGGGGGGTGTAGCTCCATAAGAACTGACCTGCTGGTCCTCCTCCGTGCAGGACTCGGGCTGTGGGACCTGGACTCGGACCCGGAGCGGCGAGGCTTGGGCCGCCGAGCAGGACTCACTCTCTCCTGCTTTACCTTCACCTTAGACTCGCATGGCGGGGATTCCCGTCGGGGTCTCCTCTCCTTCTCCATCATCAACCACGAGGCGAGAAATGTAGCAGTGTCTTTATTTAACTTAGATATACATGATCATGCTCAGAAATGTGCGTTTATACACAAACGACGGCAACACTCGCGGTAAACAGCAACAAAAAAAAACTTCTATTGTGTGTTGACTGCTGACTGCTTCGCTTCCGCTCCCGGTGGCCCGCACGAAATAGGGTCCGGCTCCGGCTCCGGGTCCGACCCGCCCCCGAGAGTGTGGACTGTGGATGGAAGGTTCCGCTTTGGCTCTGCGCTGGCGTTGTTTATTTATGTCTGCGAAAGTATTCGTTATGCTATCATTTTGAATTAACATGTGAACATTTGTTTTTGTGTTCAATAATTAATAAATATGGCCGCCATATAGCCACGCATGTGTCGTGGTAATACAGAACATATGTGGGTTAATTAGTGTGTGTTATTTTTTGGTTATTGTGTGTGTGTGTGTGTGTGTGTGTGTGTGTGTGTGTGTGTGTGTGTGTGTGTGTGTGTGTGTGTGTGTGTGTGTGTGTGTGTGTGTGTGTGTGTGTGTGTGTGAGACCGTTGGCGAGTGTCGGTTCGGGCCGTTAGGTCTCGTGCTGTGTTGACCAATGAATGCTGACTCTGATTGTTGTCAAGACAACGTAAACAGCAGAGGTCCAGCGCGTCGTCCAGCGAGCTTTTCGGTTACGTTGCCCAATAAAACCCTCGTGGGTTTTAGTTTGTTTTTTATATCGATATATAAATACGACAATCCAGTTTTGTTAGCAAAAAGACAGACAGAAATTGAAGGTAAGCTTGGATAACAGACAGACTGTTTGAAAAGTATAACACACTTAGGAAACTCTGTAACCAGGATACCATCAGCTGCACCTCATTTGTGGTAATCATTATTGTGTTCAGTTGTAGTAATGCATTGCTATTCTTCTTCCACTTTTATTATTATTACTATGGTGTGTGTGTGTGTGTGTGTATAGGCACGGCCTCTAAAGGTGGGTCCGCAGCAGCCCCCCCTGTCAGGTCCGGTCCCCCCGCCCCCCAAACCCAGATCCCTCCCGGTGGACGTAAACAGACAGCAGGACGATGAAATCCTCAACTCCCTCTTCCCACCCAGGTATACATAATCCACTAGAGGACACCACCCACACAACCCAGGTGTACACCACCCACAAGGTGACACCTCCCAGATATAAACCACTCACTAGGTTACACCACCAAGGTATACACCACCCACTTGGTTACACCACCCAGGTATACACACCACCCACTAGGTTACACCACTCACAGCACCCAGGTATACACCACCCACTAGGTGACACATTACCCAGGTATACACCACCCACTAGGTTACACCACCCAGGTACACACCACCCACTAGGTTACACCACCCAGGTATACACCACCCACTAGGTTACACCACCCAGGTCTACTCCACCCACTAGGTGACACATTACCCAGGTATACACCACCCACTAGGTGACACATTACCCAGGTATACACCACCCACTAGGTTACACCACCCAGGTATACACCACCCACTAGGTTACACCACCCAGGTACACACCACCCAGGTATGCACCACCCACTAGGTTATACCACCCACATCACACAGGCAGGGCACAGTCGGGCCTGTTCTAGAGAGGACGATGAAGTGCCGTCCGTGTCCCCCAGGGAGTGGGAGGAGGAAGGCCAGCTGTGGGTGCAGCATGTGTCCACCATGCCGTGCACGCGCACCGACATGGTGAACCTCCAGGGGCAGCTGGACGCCCAGCTGCAGCGGAGGCAGGCTCTGGAGACGGGCATCTGCCCCGTCCGACGGGACCTCTACTCCCAGTACTTTGGTGAGGACCACTGCACCCTGTATTTGCCAGAAGGACCCGTTATACCACCGGCTGCAATACTATATCTACCCTTTAGGGACATTTACAGTTAGTCATTTTATTTTTAATCCAAAGTGATTTACTAAGTGAGGCTGAGAACAATCTAAGCATACAAATCAGAATTTGAGTAGCTACAAACAGAGCTGCACAACCTTAGTTGATATCACACACGCCTCGTGGTTGATGATGGAGAAGGAGAGGAGACCCCGATGGGAATCCCCGCCATGCGAGTCTAAGGTGAAGGTAAAGCAGGAGAGAGTGAATCCTGCTCGGCGGCCCAAGCCTCGCCGCTCCGGGTCCGAGTCCAGGTCCCACAGCCCGAGTCCTGCACGGAGGAGGACCAGCAGGTCAGTTCTTATGGAGCTACACCCCCCCCCCCCCCCCCCCAAAGACCCTCCGACCAGGCTTCACCTTCACCCACCGCACACGGCGCTATGCAAAGAAAGGCTAGCTAGCTAGCTAGCATATTTTCCCATATTTGGTTGGTCGATCACTTAAGAATACATTTTTGGTTGGTGTGTACTTGGGTGGTGTAACCTAGTGGGTGGTGTATACCTGGGTAATGTGTCACCTAGTGGGTGGTGTATACCTGGGTGGTGTAACCTAGTGGGTGGTGTGTACCTGGGTGGTGTAACCTAGTGGGTGGTGTATACCTGGGTGGTGTCACCTAGTGGGTGGTGTATACCTGGGTAATGTGTCACCTAGTGGGTGGTGTATACCTGGGTGGTGTAACCTAGTGGGTGGTGTATACCTGGGTAATGTGTCACCTAGTGGGTGGTGTATACCTGGGTGGTGTAACCTAGTGGGTGGTGTATACCTGGGTAATGTGTCACCTAGTGGGTGGTGTATACCTGGGTAATGTGTCACCTAGTGGGTGGTGTATACCTGGGTGGTGTAACCTAGTGGGTGGTGTATACCTGGGTAATGTGTCACCTAGTGGGTGGTGTATACCTGGGTAATGTGTCACCTAGTGGGTGGTGTATACCTGGGTGGTGTAACCTAGTGGGTGGTGTATACCTGGGTATTGTGTCACCTAGTGGGTGGTGTATACCTGGGTGGTGTAACCTAGTGGGTGGTGTATACCTGGGTGGTGTAACCTAGTGGGTGGTGTGTACCTGGGTAATGTGTCACCTAGTGGGTGGTGTATACCTGGGTGGTGTAACCTAGTGGGTGGTGTATACCTGGGTAATGTGTCACCTAGTGGGTGGAGTAGACCTTGGTGGTGTAACCTAGTGGGTGGTGTATACCTGGGTGGTGTATTCCATGCGTAATGTGTCACCTAGTGGGTGGTGTATACCTGGGTGGTGTAACCTAGTGGGTGGTGTATACCTGGGTGGTGTAACCTAGTGGGTGGTGTATACCTGGGTAATGTGTCACCTAGTGGGTGGTGTATACCTGGGTGGTGTAACCTAGTGGGTGGTGTATACCTGGGTGATGTGTCACCTAGTGGGTGGTGTATACCTGGGTGGTGTAACCTAGTGGGTGGTGTATACCTGGGTGGTGTAACCTAGTGGGTGGTGTGTACCTGGGTAATGTGAGTGGTGTAACCTAGTGGGTGGTGTGTATACCTGAGTCCTGTCCGGAGACCTTGGGTCTCCATTGGGCGTTCATAAACGGTGCAGACGTCAAGATAAAACGGTGATTGTTTTATAACATATATAAATCATACTCTGTAATGCAATTCAACGGCAAACATGACAGATATGATAAAATCCAGTAAGTTAATCCCCAGAAGGGAAACTGGAAGCCCCCTGACATACATGAATAACATATGGACAATAAGGATGACAGACGGACATCTCGGGGCAGAAACATGAGAATGCACAACCCTGTTTATAGCTGTCATATTATACTACCAGTTGTGAGTGTGTTTAGCCATTATAGGCAGTTCTCAAATTGTAATGAGACTAAAATTGTCTATTGGCCACTTGGGGACTTCAGTCAGTGGGAGTGTCCATCCAGATCTATGATGGATAGATAAGCCTACCAGTTGGTACGGTCCACTGGGTAGGCTCGTAGACTCTATCTATCATAGATTGTACTTTACTGACTGAATAACATCGCGTAACCTTTAACTCTTAAGGTGACAACATAGTCAATATTCAACGGCCGGTTAGTTCCTCTGACAGGAGCGAGAGCCACATCGTGGTGGTGGTGGTGGTGGTGGTGGGGGAGGTGGTGCTGTTGGTGATGACCACGGTGGGCGTAGCGAGCCTATGCCAGAGCGGAGGAGCAGGTGGGAGACTGACAGGCCGCCGCCGCCACCACGAGAGCGTGAGAGGGAGCGTCCGCGGGAGCGTGACGGCCACGTCTTCCAGGAGCAGCAGGAGGAGCGGCAGCAGCACAACGAGCGACGGCGGGAGAACCGGCAGCATCGCGAGGCGGAGGATGAGGGGGGGGCCTTCGGGTTGCCTCCCCAGGAGGGTGGCGAGGGAGACGAGCCCCCTCCCGACAAGGAGAAGCCCGACTTCGGGCTGTCCGGGGCGTTGACGGAAGACACAAACACCTTCCGGGGGGTGGTCATCAAGTACAACGAGCCGCCCGAGGCGCGCATCCCCAAGCGCAGGTGGCGCCTGTACCCCTTCAAGAACGACGAGCAGCTGCCTGTCATGTACATCCACCGGCAGAGCGCTTACCTGCTGGGGCGCCAGAGGAAGATCGCCGACATCCCCATCGACCACCCGTCCTGCTCCAAGCAGCACGCCGTCTTCAATAACCCCTGGCCTGTGAGCAGGGTGTACGCCGTTGGCTCACACGCTAAGCGGCGCTCTCTCACCTTGGCATGGGTTCAATCGCGGCCCTCTATGGCGCGGGAAGCGTGCCTGGTTGCGTGGCCCGTGGTGAGCAAACGTACTCTCTCTTTCCCTCTCTTTCCGTCTCTCCGTCTTCCTCTCTCTCCTCTCCACAGGATTCCCAAGGGGCTCTCAAGTAAAGTGTTTGCAGAGAAATCCAAACTGTCACGGTTACGGTGGTTGGCAGGGGGCGTGGCCTAGCCACGTGCGCTGGTAGCGCACACACGCTCCTGTCAACAATCACGTTGGTTGGCAGGGGGCGTGGCCAAGCCACGTGCGCTGGCCACACACACACACACACCTGGACTCAATTTTCCCCGTGTAATTTGTTGATCACCTCACCTGGGGTATATATACGTTGTCTTTCCTTTACCCCAGCGTGAGGTCGTTACTCTACTATTCACGTAGTTCTCCCGTCTGGTACCCATCGCCTGCCAACTACCTGCCGGTACTCCGCACCCGATACCCCCGGTACAGACTCCTTCCCCTGTCCCGGACTACCCGCCGGTACTCCGCGGATCGTCCTCCCCGTGTACCCTTGTGTTTTGTGTGTTTGGAAATAAAACCGTCTGGTATCACTCTCCACTTGTCAGCGTCTGCGTTCGGGGTCCAACCCACTCCCTCTCTCGTGACACAAACAAGACGAAAAGCAAGCCAATATGGAAAGCAAGCCCCCCTTCAGGGGGTTTGGTGTACAAGTGGCACCACAACATCGAATCTAGCTACAATCAGAAACCAAGCTGCTTGAGTCTAGCCTCTTGAACGCAGTACACTGTACCTGTTGTACCTGTTTGTTTTTAGACGGTACTTTGATGGTTAGTTATTTGGTAATTAGTATTATTAGAATTAATGTCATGCCCTTATGTCGGCATCTCACTAGACTTAGAGGAGTCTCTCTATGTATGTTTGTCCTTTTTATTTTCTCCGTAACCGTTCATTGGACCGGCTTTACACTCGGCGGGTGCACTGCTGAGGACCCGAGGAAGAGCAGTGTCGAGTGTGAAGTGTTTTGGGTTAGCGGTTCTCCAGAAAAGCTGCGATACCGTCGGCCGGTTCCAAAAGGGCGCCGCACTAGTTTGCTGGTTAACTCCCACGTGTTGTTGTTTTTCCCTCTGTGTGAACCAGCTGTGATCGAAAGGTCAAAAAGGAGGAGGGCGGGGGAAGAGGACGAAGCCCCGGCAACCACTAAGATGACCTCCAAACAGGTACGCAAGCACGCAGCGCTCGTCCCGTCTCTCTCTCTCTCACACAAAGTTGGGTTCAAAATATATTTTATTGGCACTGCCAAAAGTAAAACAAAGAATAATCAGGAAACACAAAAGAGTAAGATATAAAAAGTCAAATCATCTTAAATTCTGGGCCTGTGCAGCCGGAGACCTAATGAACTAACGTTCCCCTCTCCCAGAGGCGAGCGGCAGAGCGGGCCACCAAGCTGAAGGTGGGCGCGCGCTACTACGAAACGCACAACGTGAAGAACAAGAACCGCGACAGGAAACTCCCGGTGCTCAAGGGGAAGAAGGCCAAGCGCTAAGCGCCCACCGAGCCGCAGACATTTCCCACGTGGCGCTTCGCCCGTCGTCCACTGACGGAGTCCTTGAATGACCTTTCGACGGCGGGCTGGATTGAACGGGGCGGAAAGGCTCTCTCTCTATCTCTCTAAGCCTTTATTTTAAATGGCTGTTGTTAAATGGGTTCTCCTGAGTGTGTGTGTGTGTGTGTGTGTGTGTGTGTGTGTGTGTGTGTGTGTGTGTGTGTGTGTGTGTGTGTGTGTGTGTGTGTGTGTGTGTGTGTGTGTGTGTGTGTGTGTGTGTGTGTGTGTGTGACCTGCCTTCTGTCCTAGTCCTTCTTAGGGAGGAGAGGAGGACTTTGTGTCCTTAGATCACTTCTCGACTTGAGAAACGGGGTGCCACAGGGGTCTGTCCTCTCACCACTGCTGTTTAATATTTACATCCACAACCTCCCGGAGACAACATCCAGACAATATGGTTACGCGGATGATCTGGCCATCATGCTGCGTCGAACAACATGGTCAGCGGTGGAACAGGGTCTCAACCAGGACATGGGCATCTTGGCTGCCTACCTGCGCAAGTGGCGTCTGCAGCTCAGTACTGGGAAGACTGTCGGCCGCATACCACCTGTGCAACAGAGGCCAAAAGGGAACTGTCGGTGTCCGTCGACAACAAGCGTCTGGAGCACCAACTAGCCCCCAAGTACCTCGGTGTTCGGCTGGACAGGACACTGTCCTACAAACAGCACCTTGAGGAAGTGAGAGCCAAAGTGACAGCAAGGGTCTCGCTTATCCGCCGCCTTGCTGGCACAACCTGGGGTGCCTCCGCCAGGACACTATGAATCTCCACACAAGCCCTGGTGTTCTCTGCTGCCGAATACTGCGCCCCAGTCTGGAGTAGAAGCCCACATGTGAAGAAGGTTGATCCTGTCATCAACAATGCCCTTCGGATCATAACCGGTTGCCTGAAGCCCACCCCCGTGTCCTACCTGCCAGTCCTAGCGGGAATTGCCCCGGCCGGTCTCCGACGAGAGGCCGCTATCCTCGCACTTGCAAGGAAAGCCCAAGAACATGACTGGCATATCCTGCACGAAACAACAACAAAGGCAGCGCCCCCAAGCAGACTCAAGTCCCGTCACCCCTACAACAGGACAGCACAAGAGATGCTTGGTTCCATCCCTGAGGACCTGTCTACAAGGGCATGGCTAGCAACTTCCTGGAAGCAGGAATGGGAGTCGGCTGAGCCCACACGTCTGCACCATCACATCCAAGATCCGGGAGATGGAGTCAAAGGAGAACATCTACCACGCCGGCATTGGACCCTGCTGAACCGCCTCCGTACTGGGGTTGGTCGCTTCAAAGCGTCCATGAAGGAGTGGGGCCTGGCAGACAGCGCAGTATGTGAGTGTGGCGAGCCTGAGCAGACTGCCGACCACATAATCACCACCTGTCCTCTGTACAGACCTCCTTCAGAGGCTGGCCTCTTCCAAGTGGGACCAGAGACGAGAGCGTGGCTTTGTGACACTGAGCTGGACATATGACGATGATACACGAAAGAGAGAAGACTTCTCGACACATGGACGTCTGACCCCCGGCGAAAACATTTTCATGGCTCTTTCTCGAAATTTCAAGAGAAAACAATAATGAATAACTGTCATGCTGTAAAAAGATGATAAAAGATATTTACACCCCCTGAGACCAAAATGTTTTGTATGGTTTTTATAAAGAGGAGTTCAGGCTTTGGTTGATATCATGAGTTGTGTCTCGGAGAAGTCTCTTATTTCTTTGGAGAGATGGTAACTTCCAGCTGGGTCTGCAATGAGAAAATCATTCAAATGCTGATTAGTCGTGATTAGTGATGGAATGATTGTTAAAAGTGGTCTACACACGAGATGAACAAAGTGGTTCTGTTCGGTCATGGGACGTCACCTTGAGCTGCTGGATGTTTCTCTTGAGGAGCTGAATCTCCTCGCTGTGTTTCCTCTCCTCAGTCTGTTGCCTCTCCAGCTCTGTCCTCTCCACTGCCTCAAATTTGGCCTTCTGCTCATTGACCTGCTGCTCCAGGTCCTGCTTCTCCCTCTCCAGATCACTGATCTACAACCAGCAAGTTAATGTTTTCCTTCCAAGCATTATATACAAACATTTACAATTGTGTGCGTGTGTTACACACAGAATGCTTTTTTTCTTTATACCATAATCACTTAAGTGAGACGGCGCCCTCTACTGGACAGCTAGCTGAACTACATCCATAACGACTGTTTGGTGGTGTGTCTGATGGGCGTGTATCCCCCCCCCTTTACCCGGTTCTCCATGTCGGCCTGGCCCTTCTGTTCCTGCAGAGCCTTCCTCAAGCCGAACGCAGTGCTGCTCTCGACCAGTGTCTGGTAGGCCGCCACAGTCATGCGGATCTCGTCGCGGACACGCAGAAGCTGTATGCCTCGCTCGGCGCAGTGGATGGTCACCTGGCGGATCAGCTCATCTGGACGCAGCAGGTGGTCAGGGTTAGGATGTTGGGGTTAGGCAGATGTTTATGAGCCATTACGAGCCATTACCACATATCCTATAGTAGCAGTATTACACATGTGTTCACCCAGATGTATGGATGGATAGATCAGCCTATAATGGACTGGACCAACTGGCAGGCTCATCTGTCTATTGTACGTCTGGGTGGACACGCCCACGTGGGATGTGATTAGCTCTAGTAATCTAGAGCGCACTTTGTTCAGTATTGTTGTGGAAATGGTGACATTGTGTGATATCAACTATTTGCATTGCCACCAATTAAGCTTGTGCAGCTCTGTTTGTAGCTACTCGAATTCTGATTGTATGCTTAGATTGTTCTCAGCCTCACTTAGTAAATCACTAATGTGAATGCCACACTAAAATGACTAACTGTCCCTAAAGGGTAGATATAGTATTGCAGCCGGTGGTAGCCGGCGGGTCCTTCTGGCAAATACAGGGTGCAGTGGTCCTCACCAAAGTACTGGGAGTAGAGGTCCCGTCGGACGGGGCAGATGCCCGTCTCCAGAGCCTGCCTCTGCTGCAGCCGGGCGTCCAGCTGCCCCTGGAGGTTCACCATGTCGGTGCGTGTGCACGGCATGGTGGACACATGCTGCACCCACAGCTGGTCTTCCTCCTCCCACTCCCTGGGGGACACGGACGGCACTTCATCATCCTCTCTAGAACAGGCCCGACTGTGCCCTGCCTGTGTGATGTGGGTGGTATAACCTAGTGGGTGGTGCATACCTGGGTGGTGTGTACCTGGGTGGTGTAACCTAGTGGGTGGTGTATACCTGGGTAATGTGTCACCTAGTGGGTGGTGTGTACCTGGGTGGTGTAACCTAGTGGGTGGTGTATACCTGGGTGCTGTGAGTGGTGTAACCTAGTGGGTGGTGTGTATTACGGCTGTGCCATATCGTATCGTTTATCGTTTATCGCGATAAGTCCTCCCCACGATAAGTATTTTGTCATACCACGGTAATGACGATAATTAATGACGTGTTTACATATGCGACAAACGTGGGCATGTAGAAGGAGAACAACAATGGCGGAAAGCGGAGTTCCAAACGTAGGCTAGGAGGAGTTAATAGTTAATCACTCCGCTAGTAGTCCCGTTCACTTTTCCTGACGGAAAATACTGACTTGCTGATAGAATTGCTGAATTGTTTGCGCCAGTTGCCAAGCAACGCCTCAACTTCGGAGAACTATTTTTTTCTCTGCGGAAGTAAATCATAATAAATCCGACTTATTAATGAGCGTTCCGTGCGATAAATACCATGAAATATCGTGATATAATTTTAAGTCCATATCGCCCAGCCCTAGTGTGTATACCTGGGTGGTGTAACCAAGTGGGTGGTGTATACCTTGGTGGTGTAACCTAGTGAGTGGTTTATATCTGGGAGGTGTCACCTTGTGGGTGGTGTACACCTGGGTTGTGTGGGTGGTGTCCCCTAGTGGGTTATGTATACCTGGGTGGGAAGAGGGAGTTGAGGATTTCATCGTCCTGCTGTCTGTTTGCGTCCACCGGGAGGGATCTGGGTTTGGGGGGCGGGGGGACCGGACCTGACAGGGGGGGCTGCTGCGTACTCAACTTTAGAGGCCGTGCCTACACACACACACACACACACACACACACACACACACACACACACACACACATACAAATACAAATTGTGAGGATTGAATCCTCTTTATTGGTCACATACATGAAGACATACAGTGAAACGTGTTCTCTGCATTTAACCCATCCTAGTATTAGGAGCAGTGGGCAGCTATTTGTACAGCGCCCGGGGAGCAGTTAGGGTTAGGGTCTTCCTCAAGGACACCTCGACAGTTTTTGCTAGGAGCCGGGGATCGAACCAGCAACCTTCCGGTTGTGATGCGACCGCTCTACCTCCTGAGCTAGACTGCCGCCCCGGTATGGGGCGGCAGTAATAAAAGTGGAAGAAGAATAGCAATGCATTACTACAACTGAACAAAATAATGATTACCACAAATGAGGTGCAGCTGATGGTATCCTGGTTACAGAGTTTCCTAAGTGTATGTTATAGTTTTCAACAGTGTCTGTTATACAAGCTTACCTTCAGTGATTTTCTGTCTGTCTTTTTGCTAACCAAAACGGGAATGACGTATTTTAGCAAAGACTCTGCTGGGGGAACCATTATTTTTTTTTTTTTTTACTTTTAAAAACAAAGTAAATCCCACTAGGGTTGTATTGGGCAAAGCTCGCTGGACGACGGGCTCGAACTCTGCTGTTTACGTTGTCTTTCCAACAAGAGTCGGCATTCAATGACCTATAAAATATCACGACACGACACCTAAAGGCCCGAACCGACACTCTCGGTGCCGGTGGCACCTGCATATCCCAGAATGCATTTCGCACCAACCAGTAGAGCATTTGAGCCCGGCTAAAAGCGGTTTTAGATTTCGCTGTAGGACTGTAATTAAGTCACTTTAATAGGTTTTATTATTTTATTACGCGACAATGTACCTATGTAGATTATACATATGTTGCCAGTTTATCCAAATAAAGCCTGTTTAGAAATATGCTACGGCAATTTCGGAGATGTCGGGAGCCGCATATGGGAAGCGCTGGCGCGGGCCAGCTGGTCTCCCAGGCCGCCAGTGTGTGTGTGTGTGTGTGTGTGTGTGTATATATATATATATGTGTGTGTGTGTGTGTGTTGTGTTTTTGAAACATGACCGGTAAGTTTAGAATTTGTCCGGTAAAATAAAATCTGTCCCGACACTTGACCGGCAAGAAAAAATCCTAGCGGAAACCCTGACACATATATATACACATATATATATAATATATATGTATATATATGTGTAAAATAAAATATGTCCGGACACTTGACCGGCATATATATATAATATATATATGTGTATATATGTGTGTCAGGGTTTCCGCTAGGATTTTTTCTTGCCGGTCAAGTGTCCGGACAGATTTTATTTTACCGGACAAATTCTAAACTTACCGGTCATGTTTCAAAAACAGTCTATATTACAAACGCAACTATAACGTACACCTAGATTTACGAAAGAATGACAAAGACCTCAAATCAATTTGACTATTTTGTCACGGTTACGGTGGTTGGCAGGGGGCGTGGCCAAGCCACGTGCGCTGGCGGCGCACACACACCAGTGGCGGCCGGTGACATCCGAAGTAGGAGGGGCGCAGGGGTAAAAAAATCATATCTGCTGTGCAATACCGGATTTGCCCAGACGGTGGCGCCATTTCACCATGTAAACGACCGAGGGGGCTAATTAAAAATAAAAAACTATACATAATATAAACCTCACCGTTACTCATTCTACTCTGTATTGTATATATGTATATTGACTGAACATTCCTTTACTTACTGCTTAATTTCTTTTTTTACTTACTTTATTTTTACTGTATGTAGCACAATCAATCAGTATTCTGTTGTGTGACAAATAATAAACAAACTTGAAACTTATGGTGAAAGAACATTTATTATATGGTGCCTAGTAGAAAATAAACATAAGAAAAAAATATGGTCTTATATTAGAAAGACTACCCAGTGTGCCATCAAAAATAATACCAAAATATGGTCTTACATTCGATTGTGCAAAAGTAATTAGAACAAAATAGAAGATAATAAAATAGACCTGATACAAGTCCTGAGATAAAATGCAATACAATGTTAAGCTTACAAATGAAAAGGTACTGGGTCCTATGTACACTACACTACTATACAATATACAGTTTAATCTATGTACCTATGCTATACTAACTATACAAGAACCACTTAGCAAACCAGGTTCTGGAAAACGACTGAATATATAGCCTTCCTCTGTCTGTTGCTGGTTGCTGAATGCTGATGTCAGGCTGATGAGGTCCAAACTCTTTCACTCTGAGTTTTTCTTGCAGTGTTCGTCTTTCAAATGGTGTTGCTTTGAGGGATTTGACAGAATTCTCCATGGTAGCTAGTGTAATGGCTGTGTCCTGTACAGAACAAAAAAAGAACAAACTTGCAACATGAGGTCTCTCCCACACACACGGGTCTCAATCTCCTCTCCTCAGACAGCAAGACGCGAACTGACTCATTAACAAATGCTTCTGAATTTAACTAATTAAATAGAATACAAATGCTTAATACATTCGACCACAACATATATTAGCAGACAAACACACGGAGGACCCTGTAGCTAGCATTGGGGAAGCACGTGTCCACGATAAACTTACAAAACCCCAATCCACACCGTTTACATACAAATGACACAAGCTGCATGTTTCTACAGCAAGACCAACATTTCTTATCCCCTTTACTTTTACATCGTCCACAATAAAAATAAATGTAAAACTATAACCGGGACAACAAAAACGTACCTTTCCTCAGACAGCAAGACGCGAACTGAGAGCAGAGCAGTACAGGCTTTACAAATAAGGTTCAACTAGGCTATGAATTGCGCATGCGTGACTGGTTTTCTTTGCTCACGCATTCACGCATGCGCCACTCAATTTGCTCACGCATGCGCCACTCAATTTGAGTCGCGCATGCGTGACTGGTTTCTTTTTTCGGGCGCAATGAAATGCGCTCCCAGAGATCGTATTTAGGACCCTTGATAGGCTACATTTAATTGCTTGATCCATCTTCATTGGCCGCTTGCGCGCAGTGACGCGGAGATCCTGGGCGCACTACCGTGCGCCCAGGTTTGGAGGTAGGTACCAGATTTCTATGAGAGTGACGTCAATGACAAACGAGGGGGGAGAATAGCACGCACAACAATGATTTATATTTGCTATATTAACGTTATTGTGCATTTTAAACACAAACATACATAAAATGAGTAATTATTATTCATTTTAAACATGTTTAGTTTATTTTTAGGGGTCAAAAAAATAAAAAATAAAAAAACACAATTATTATAATTTTATTTTATTTTTTATTTTTTCCTCTCTCAACCAGGTGGGGCGGCGCCCCTGCGCCCCTATGGACGAGCCGCCACTGACACACACACCTGTCAACAAGTGTTACGGTGGTTGACAGGGGGCGTGGCCAAGCCACACACACACACACACACCTGTCAGCTATTGCCGCGTCTAATTGTTAATCCTCTCACCTGGGGTATACAGTAGCGTGGCTTGGGGAAAATTTTAGGGGAAGCCAGTTTTTTTGGGTCGGAAGGGTGGTCAATAACGTAACCAGATGAGTGATTACAGCGCCCGGTATCATTTTACACAGTTGTATCATACAGATGCAGGACTTGCACACGCCTGTTATCTAACCGACAGGTCCGCACGCACTCTCCAGCCAAAACTCTCTCGTCTTATTAATTTAAACATTCCCCCCCCCCCCCAAATGCATAACCAGCCGCTCAATGCGCAGTGCAGATTCGGTAATGAATAAAAAAGAAGCATTCACGGGCAGTTCAGGCAACAGGTGTGCCACAGAGAGAAAGGGGTGGACATTTCACTCACCCTATTTGAAGAGGAAGGCCATTCTCCTGTCTTTCATGGTGGCGAAGTGGTCAATAACAATGTCATAGAACTTCCCAGCGGCCTTTAGGTCCTCCACAACAACAGAGTCAATGGATATTGTGGCTAGGTTGACAAGTCTGTCCTGTCCACAAGTGTTCCTCAGATACGTTTTTATCCTTTTTAGACAGGAAAAGGAGCGCTCTGCTGATGTGCTGGTGGCTGGTATCGTGAGCATGAGCTGGAGTAGCTTGTAGACCTCGGAGAGTGTGCCCTGTAGGTCATCCTCAATAAGAAGCTCTATCAGCTCTCCTGGTGGCTTGTGAAACAACCTGTTGTTGTACAGCGTGTCCACGCTCCATAATGCTTAATTAGCTTGATACTATCAAACGGCGAGGATGACAGTTACAGTACTACGTACTGATGTGATTTGATTGGATTGTGAGGCAAGGGATTCCCTTCAAATCGATCCAATGGGATCAAGGGATCCCATTCCCTTGAAGGGAAGCCAGAGACGGCTGGCATCCCTTGGCATGGCCCTGACCAATCACAAGTTGGCAGGGGGGCATGACGTGGGCCTCATCTGATTGGTCAATCCGGGACAATCCCTCCATTATTTTTCACCAAGGGAAGCCCGATTCGGCTGGCTTCCTCTGGCAACAGTGAATGCAATTTACTGTTTCACCATAACATCTAGAGGGGCGCTGTTTGTTTCACTCTTTGTAAAATACTCAATGAGAATGGGGGAGAGACGGTCCGGCAGCAACACACAGCAAAGGAGAATTACCGAAAAAAAACAGTGTTTTTATTTATTTATTAAAATGATAACTACAATCCGAAAAAAAAGGGGAAGCCTGGCTTCCCTTGGCCTCCGGGAGAAAACGCCACTGGGGGTATATATACCCTGGCTTCCCGTTACCCCGGGGTTAGGTTGTACGTTGGTACATTCTGGACGGAATCGCCACGTTGATGTCCCGGGGATCCAGATTCATCGCCTGTCCCGCGTCACCCGCCTGTCTCGCGTTACTCCGGTCTATACGAGCTCCCCGGTCATTATAATGACCTGTCCGGTACCTGTCGCTACTCCGACCTCCCGGAACCCAGACTCCTCTCCCGTCCCGGACTACTCGCCGGTCTACGACCTGCCGGTTCTCCGCGGATCGACCTCCCGGTACCCAGACCCCTGGACTGTCCCTGATCACTCTTGTGTTGTGTTTGAGTTGTGTTGTGCTTTAAATAAAGCTTTATGTTATAGCTCCACTGTCTTGGTCTGCGTTCTGGGTCCCCCCGAACAATCCCACTCGTGACATATTTAATGAACAACAAAACGAACAAGAACGATTGAGCAAAACCTCGTTAGCCGCAAACATCGAGGCTATTTCAAAACACCTGTAACATCTGTAGTCCGTTTTAACATAGGCTACATGGCATCACATTTACCCTGTAGGCTACCAGGCAACTTTTTGCTTTCATCTTCATTTCATTGCGGCAAAGTCCTCTGAGCCGAGCTGAAATCAAAGGTGTCTAATGTGTCTTTGCAGCTTGCAATACGCATAAGATCATCACTCTCTCCTCCTCCAGACGACTCCGGACATTTGAGTTTTACACATTTTTTTATACATATACGGTATATATATATATACACATATATATATGTATATGTGTATATACCAGGGTTTCCGTCAGTGGCGGCTGGCCCATAGGGGGCGATGGGGCGCCGCCCCCCCTAAACCACACGCACAAACAAAATATAAAAAATAAAATAAAATGTCAATATGTGTGTGTTTAAAATATGGAATGCACCCAGAAATATGTGTAAAATATGATTTTAAAATAATTTGCGCAACATAATATGCTTTTCCTAGTACACATATGCCTAGTACACTGTGGCCGTGTTCCATTTCAGGGTCTGCAGCCTTAAGGGCGCATTTGAATGACGATGCTGGGGGGGCTGTAGAGAAATAGCCCCACGGAGGCGGGTCTCTGTAGCAGTTTAGCCAATTGCTGATTCAAGATATAAACGAGTGACATAAAATGTAGCCAATCAGCGTCCTCAAAACGTCTTCGGGGGGGCTTTTTTCAAACAGCCCTCCCGGAAGACTTTGGAGCATCCAGCATCGTCATTTGTGTGCGTCACAGTGTACTACTAGGAAAAGCATATTATGCTCTGTCTCTGCGGGCGCCATTTTAACTACAACAAGTTCAACAATGGCGAGCTTGAGCACTACCCCAAGACTCAACCCGGTCCCTAACTCGGTGAAATCTCTCATTCAAGAGCCGTTTGAGAGAAGAAGTTTGGCGGACAAACTTAAGGTGAAAGATCTGGGCCCAGATCAACCTGATATTGTGTTTTATGTTTTCATTTTCTGACTGACATTTGAGTTACGTTTCTCAGTTAGAGAGATACAATTTTCTATGTTTTACTGCATTTTACTGCAGCAACCCTGCACACTTACTCCTCAGAATGGACTGTTTAACAAGTCACTCAATTACAGTTTTATCTATGGGACCGTGTCATTTCAGTTTTTGAGCAGCCCCGAGCAAAAGCAATGGTGTGTTGGAGGGTGTTGTTTTTACATGTCCCAAGGAAGGTTTTATATGTTGACATCCATTGACACACTTATTTGAATTTAAAAACCAACACTGAACAGTTAATGAGTGTGTGGGTTGGAGTTGGAATACAGTTCTTGATATTGTAATAAAAGTCCTGATTGAAATGTCATTTCAGCAATTTTTTACATGTGTTAATATTTAGGTTAAGCTAATTCTCATTTAGATTTATAGTATAGCTTTGGTTTGCTTGGTATTGGTTTGCTTGTCCTGGTAAGCTAACTTGGTAATAGAAGTTGAACAAACAAAGTTTTACATGTTGAGCCAACTGTGATTTGTAAAAACTTGATCAAATAAGTTTAACCAACATCTTTTTAAGTTATCTTAACTAATATTTTCTAGTCCAAATAACTTGACACATGAAGTTGTGTCAACAGACTACAAGTTGTATCAACTAATTTATTGAAGTTTAATCAACTTGACACTAAATGTTGAATCAACTTGACTAAACCTAACTCAGTCAAAGCAACAAGATGACTTGACTTAGTCAAGTTGAGTCAACAAATCACTTTTAACAGTGTAGCTGTTCAACTTGATGAAGGCTACAGGATAGGGATATGTCAACACAATGAGGAGGTGGACAAAAACACATCCTGTCTAAAAGAATAGACTGTGTGAAGTTCTGTGGTGCCTTTGAGCTGGCCTTGCGTGGCCATGATGAAAGTGATGGACAGAAGGGCGACATTTCAATACAAAAAGTAATTGTATATAATGTAATTAACAATATGTAATTGTAAAAAAAAAAAATGGTATAGCCCCCCCTGGTGAAAAATGCACCAGCCGCCACTGGTTTCCGATAGCCAGTATTTACTGGTTTTTAGCGGGTACAAATTATAAAAAAACGGTAATTTAAAAACCTGCCGGTAATAATGCTCATACTAAACTTAGATCCTGGACATTTGAGTTTTGACAGCTTTATTACTGCCCCCTCCCCCCCGAAAGGGTGACCGAATGAAGTGACCAATCAGCTGCCTCCCCTCTCATGGAGCTCGTATAGACCGGAGTAACGCGAGACAGGCGGGTGACGCAGGGTAGGTACAGGATCTGGATCTCCGGGACATCAGCGGCGATGTCCGTCCAGAATGTCCGACGTAACGTGAACAACGTGCAGTACAACGTAACGACCTAACCCTGGGGTAACGGATAGCCAGAGTATATATACCCCAGGTGAGGTGATTAACCATTAGATGCGGCAATAGCTGACAGGTGTGTGTGTGTGCGCCGCCAGCGCACGTGGCTTGGCCACGCCCCCTGCCAACCACCGTAACCGTGACACTACAGATGTTACAGGTGTTTTGAAATAGCCTAGATTTTTGCGGCTAACGAGGTTTTGCTCAATCGTTCTTGTTCGTTTTGTTGTTCATTAAATAGTCAATCTAGGTGAACATTATAGTTGCGTTTGTAATATAGACAAATATGTTTTTGAAACATGACCGGACACAAAAATCCTAGCGGAAAAAACCTGATATATACATATATACATATATATATATATAGCAGTGGTGAAGCGTCAGGGCCTTCAAGGTATTCAGAGAAGACCCTGGAACTCTCAGATGAAACCAAAAAATCGAATTAATTGTATTAATAAAATGTAATACAATTTAATAACATTTAATAAAATTTAAATAAAATGAATAAATGAGAATCGTATCTGTGTTATATTACAGTGTTACGTTGATTTGTTTGTCTTTCTCGGTCCATGCACGACGCATTTGAGTGGTTTTGTGTTGGAAAAACAATGCAACCAATCAGATATGTTTCTGGGTTGCTGGGAAGAATATCCTTCAACGCTGACAACGTATTCCCGCTGACATTGGCCCTTAGACTGAATGAGAGCGTACGTTTGGATTGACAATTTGATCAACCAATCATATCGTGATTTGTAGCCAATGGGCGTATTCTTTTAGATTAGCACTTTCACCTTTTCACTTTCATTTTGACAGGTGAAAGTGCTAATGACAAGACATATGCCAGAGACATTTGGTGATTATTGATCGCTATTTTGGAACTTAAAGTTCCAAAGTTACGTTAAGCCTTTTCACATGAAGCGTGTTAGACCGTCCCTTTAACCGATAGCCTGTGTGGTGGTCTGTGGTGGTCTGTTACTTCACTACATGGACTCTGCTTTACAACTATGGTACACTTGGGAATTGGCTGCGACAATCTGATCTTCCTAAATGAGATAAGGCATAAAGTGACTCCTCCGTGACGTCCGTCTGACTAGAACAACTGAATTTTCGAATGGTGGTGGTGATGGTGTGGGTGGTGGTCTACAGCAGGGGTTCCCAAAGTGGGGGTCGCGGGACCCCGAGGGGGGGGGGGGGGTCGCGAGATGATTTCAGAATCCTCTTGATGTGACCATGAGGTTTTTATTGTTAATAATAACGTGTGCATAGATATTTTTATATATGTACGGGTGACGAAAAAGGAATTTTGATTCCGACAGATTCACGACAGTATCATTTGGAGCTGAAAAAAAAGCCACACACAATTTTCAATATCACGATTACCCCCCCCCCCTTGGACTTCACGATGTTCTCGATGGTGAAGCTCTGCGCACACGTTGTTTTTAATGTTCCAGTCCCTCCGGTGATAGTGGGGGGGGGGGGGGGTCTGTTATGTTGGGGGTCACGGGCTGAAAAGTTGTGGAACCCCTGGTCTACAGAAGGTCCAGTTGTGATAGACACGCTTCGCCACTGATATATAGATATATATATATATATCTATATACTGTCATCTATATACTGTGAGGTACTATATACTGGCAGGTCACGGGAGGAGAGCCAAACCTGTTGTCCAGGTCGATAGATGGGTGCCTGAACCCTCCGGCGGTCTGCCAAACGCCGGTTCCGATCGGCCGTACGAAGGAGTGCCGACCGTGCGGTCCTCCAAATCCGGCGGCAGCGCTGGAGGTGGGCCTGTACCGACGGCACCGCAATCTCCTCCTTCTGGATGGGAAACAGAGGTGGTTGATAGCCCAGTGATGCCTGGAGCGGCGACATCCCCGTGGCGTCGCTGATCAGGGAGTTGTTGGGGTACTCCACCCAAGGGAGGTGGGAACTCCATGAAGATGGATGGCGCGCGGCGACGCAGCGGAGAGCCGCTTCCAGGTCCTGGTTGGCTTTCTCCGTTTGTCCATTGGACTGAGGATGGTATCCGGAGGAGAGGCTGGCGGTGGCCCCCAGAGCCTGGCAGAACGCCTTCCACAACTGCGACGCGAACTGTGGCCCCCGGTCAGACACTATGTCCAGGGGTATCCCATGCAGACGAAATACCTGCAGCACCAGGAGGTCCACCGTCTCCCTGGCCGAGGGAAGCTTGGGCAACGGCACAAAATGGACCGCTTTTGAAAACCGGTCGACGATGGTGAGGATGGTGGAGTTACCAGACGACGGCGGAAGACCGGTGACGAAATCCACGGCGATGTGTGACCAAGGCCGGCGAGGGATAGGCAGCGGCTGCAGCAACCCCGCAGGAGGTCGATATGAGGCCTTGCTGCGTGCACAGACGGTGCAGGCTGTGACAAAGGCCTGGGTGTCCCGGGAGATGGAAGGCCACCAGAAGCTCCGTCTGAGGAAGGACAGGGTCCGCGCAAAGCCGGGATGGCAGGTCAGACGGGGGGAATGAGCCCACTGCAGCACCCGGGACCTAACTGGATCGGGTACAAACAGCCGGTTAGCGGGACCATTACCTGGATCTGGATGAGTAAGCTGAGCCGACCGGACGAGACCCTCGATCTCCCATGTGACTGCCCCAATCACGCACACCGGAGGCAGGATGGTCTCTGGCCCAACGAGATCCCTCTCGGCGTCCCACTGGCGAGAGAGAGAGCGTGAAGTTGAACCTCCCCAGGAACAACGCCCACTGCGCCTGTCGAGAGTTGAGCCGTCTGGCGGTGCGGAGGTATGCCAAGTTCTTGTGGTCTGTCCAGACCACGAACGGTTGTTCGGCCCCCTCAAGCCAATGCCTCCACTCCTCCAAGGCCAGAACCACTGCCAAGAGCTCCCGATTCCCCACGTCGTAGTTCCTCTCCGTGGGCGACAACCGTTTCGAAAAAAAGCACAAGGGTGCGTCTTCCGATCCCCCATGGAACATTGAGAAAGAACGGCCCCCACACCGGAATCCGATGCGTCCACCTCCACCACAAACTGGCACGCCGGATCCGGATGCCTCAGAACCGGAGCCGAGGTGAACAGACGTTTCAGCTGCGCAAACGCCGCACCTGCCTCAGGAGTCCAGGAGAACGGAGAGAGCGTGGAGGTGAACCGAGTAAGCGGAGCCGCAACGCTACTGAAATCCCGGATGAACCTGCGGTAAAAATTAGAAAAACCGAGGAACAGCTGGAGTTGTCTCCGGGACGTAGGCGTCGGCCACTCCGCCACTGCCTTGACCTTAATGGGATCCGATCGAACTTGCCCCGGCTCGATTATGAACCCCAAAAAAGCCACCGACTTAGCGTGGAACTCGCACTTCTCCGCCTTGACAAACAGCTTGTTCTCCAACAGCTGCTGAAGTACCAACCGAACGTGCTGAACGTGCTCCTTCTGACTACCTGAAAAGATCAAAATATCATCCAGGTAGACAAAGACGAACAGGTTCAGCATGTCTCGGAGGACGTCGTTCACCAGAGCTTGGAAAACTGCCGGGGCGTTGGTGAGACCGAAGGGCATGACCCGGTACTCGAAGTGCCCCAAAGCAGTGTTGAACGCCGTCTTCCACTCGTCCCCCTCCCGGATCCGGACGAGATGGTAGGCATTGCGGAGGTCCAATTTGGTGGTAAACATGGGGGACGGATGAGAGATCGGGAGGACTCGAGACCGGGTGGGTGGGTGGGTGGGTTGCGTGGGGCTAGAGCGGACCGGAGGCAGTTCGAGTGGCAGAACATGCTCCAACTTATCACGGAACCCGCCGCCCAATCGATGTGTGGATTGTGGAGCCAACCACGGTCTACCCAATACCACAGGGGTGTGGGGGGAGGAGATGATGTGTAACTGGATGGTCTCCCGGTGATTCCCTTCTTTTCTTCTTCTTTCGTGTAACGTCAGAGGTCCAACTCGGTGTCGTGTAGCCATGCCCACATCTCTGGTCCTAGGTTGAAGAGGCTGGCTTCCGAGGGTGGTCTATATAAGGGGCAGATGGTGATTATATGGTCGGCGGTCTGGTCAGGGTCACCGCACTCGCATGCCGCACTGTCCGCCAAGCCCCACATCTTCATTGATGTTTTAAAGCGACCGACCCCAGTTCGTAGACGGTTCAGTGTGGTCCATTGCCGGCGTGGTAGGTCGTCTCCTCCAATGGCGCCATCTCCTGGGTCCCAGATGTAACAGTGGATTCGGGAGGGCCCGGCTGACTCCCACTCCTGCTTCCAAGCTGCTGCCAACCATGCATCTCTGGAGATGTCCTCAGAGGTGGAGCTGAGCATCTCTTGTGCTGCCTTGTTGTAGGGGTGGCGGGACTTGAGTCTGCTTGAAGGTGCTGGTGTTATTGTGGTGTTGTGCAGGATGTGCCAGTCATACTTTTGTGCCTTCCTGGCCAGGGCGAGGGTGGCAGCCTCCCGTCGGAGGCCGGCCGGTGCTATTCCCGCGAGGACTGGCAAGGGGGACACAGGGGTAGGCTTTAAGCATCCAGTTATTATTCGGAGGGAGGCATTGATAGCCACGTCGACCTTTCTCGCATGAGGGCTTCTGAGGGTGATTCCCTGACAGAACCAGAGTGAGAGGAACCGACCGTTGGGTGATCCGGGCCAACGGCTTGCCATCCAGCGAGTTCACCTCCAATGGTGGCTGTATCCGCTCGGTGGGAATACCGGCCCGTACAACCAGAGCGGCATCAATGAAACTGGCATCGGCTCCGGAGTCCACCAACACCTTCACTGGAAGCCTCTCCTTCGCCCAAAGGAGATGTGCGTGAAAATGGGAGCCTGCCAATGGAGCGGGAAAGCGGGTCGCATTCTGGCACCTCAGGGACCCCGCTGAGGGGTCACTGAGGGGCCTGATCTTTTGGCCGACGATGACAGTCGCGAAGGGAGTGTCCCAATCCTCCGCAGTAGAGACAAGCTCTGGTGTCCAGCCTCCGCTTCCGTTCCTGCTGGGAAAGGACCACCCGATCCATCTGGAAGGACCCGGGGCGTCCCCCCACTGCATAGCTAGGTCTGACACCTGAATGGCCCGCTGGATGGCCTCATCCAAAGTGCCCTTCTCGCCCCGCAGCGCCACCTCCTTGCCCAACTCCCGGTTGAGTCCGTTCTGGAACGCAGACAGGAGCGATTCCTCGTTCCAACCGGACTCCACCGCCAACCGGCGAAACCCGGCGATGTACTCCCGAAGACTGAGCGTCGCAGCAGGAGTTGTCCAGCCCTTGTTCAAGAGCCACAAACGTCTCCATGAGAGGATATCCTTGCGCACGGAGCACATCATACATAGCGAGGGGACCACCCTCCAGCAGGCTCACTATGTAAGCAATCCTCCCCGCTTCCCTCGTAAAGCGGGACGGTTGTGCGTTAAAGATGTTCCTGCGCTCCGGCAGGTGTCCGGATCCTCAGAGTACCTCGGCGGGGGCGGGATGTGTGGCTCCGCGGAACCAGCAAAAGCCGGAGTTTCTGAAACCACCGCCTCGAGGTGCGCTATGCGTGCACCCTGGGACTCCGTGAGGTCCACCAGCCGAGTAATTGTCGCATGGGCTTCCGCAAGATGTTTCTCCCACTGCGCTGTGTAAAGGTGGATTTCGCGCTTCACCCGATCTCCGTCGCCGGGGTCCATTATGGCTCGTTCGTTCTGTCACAAGTGCGTGGTTAGGTTGGACCCAGAACGCAGACGGAGACCAGAAAGGGGAGAACAGGGGTTTTATTCGGCACAGAACACAATCGTATGTTATCTCCAGGACAAACAAGGGATCTGGAACCGGGAGGTCGAGGTGCGTCGTACCGACAGGCGGTGGACGAATGGATAGTAGGGGACAGGCGATGGGTCGGGTTACCGGGAAGTTGAGGTGCGTCGAGCCGACAGGTAGTAGACGAAGGGATCTTCGGGGACAGGCGATGGGTCGGGTTACCGGGAAGTCGAGGTGCGTCGAGGTGTGTCGATCTTCTGGACCGACGAGGGGCTGGAACAGCAGACGAGCGGGCTATCTCTCTGATAGTCCGTGGCAGGGTGATCAAAACCAGGGATGAATGTCACCTGGGGACTGGTAGCGTACCGGTTACACACAGTACGAACGAGCGACGTCTCTCACTGATGCCGTGGTATAAATAGCCCCCAGGTGAGATTAATGGCAATTAGCCACGGTAATGGTTGGCAGGTGTGTGTGTGTGCGTGGCCTTGCAACGCCCCCTGTCAACCACCGTAGCCATGACAGAAACATGGGAATGCACAACCCTGTTTATAGCTGTCATATTTTACTACCAGTTGTGAGTGTGTTTAGCCATTATAGGCAGTTCCCAAATTGTAATGAGATTAAAATTGTCTATTGGCCACTTGGGGACTTCACTCAGTGGGAGTGTCCATCCAGATCTATGATGGATAGATAAGCCTACCAGTTAGTACGGTCCACTGGGTAGGCTCGTAGACTCTATCCATTGTACTTTACTGACTGAATAACATTGCATAACCTTTAACTCTTAAGGTGACAACATAGTCAATATTCAACGGCCGGTTGTTTCCTCTGACAGGAGCGAGAGCCACATCGTGGTGGTGGTGGTGGTGGTGGGGGGGAGGTGGTGCTGGTGCTGTTGGTGATGACCACGGTGGGCGTAGCGAGCCTATGCCAGAGCGGAGGAGCAGGTAGGAAACTGACAGGCCGCCGTCGCCACCATGAGAGCGCGAGAGGGAGCGTCCGCGGGAGCGTGACGGCCACGTCTTCCAGGAGCAGCAGGAGGAGCGGCAGCAGCACAACGAGCGGCGGCGGGAGAACCGGCAGCATCGCGAGGCGGAGGATGAGATTCAAGATTCAAGAGACTTTATTTATCCCGAGGGAAATTAAGGTGCAACAGTTGAAACAGGGGGAATAAATGCACACAAAATATACTAATACCTAAAAACTAAATAACTAAATAACAACAAACTAAAGTAAACTAGTATAAACAAAATATAACTAAATGAAGTCTAAATGAAATCTAAATGTATAGACAGATGAATTGCACAATTTACAGTATTATTACAGTAATACGTAGGTATATACAATATACAACAATACGTATAGTGCAAATTGGCAGTAATAAAATACTAATAAATAATTCAGATGAGAAAAGTGAAAAGTGAAAAGTGAAATTTAATTTACATTGCAAAATTACAGTGAAGGGATTTACCAAAAAATAATAACACAGAGCGTTGACCTCAGGTCACTGAGTCTCCACTGTCCCTCTCACAACCCGAGGTAGATGAATTAAAGAGTCTGATGGCCACAGGAAGAAAGGACTTCCTGTTGCGTTCTGTGGTACACCTGGGTGGAATGAGTCTGTTGCTGAAGGTGCTTCTGTATGAGGTCAGCACCTGATGGAGAGGGTGAGAGTTGTTGTCAAGAATACTACGCAGCTTGCGCAGCATCCCAGACACCACCAACAACGAATCCAGCTGGACCCCCAGGACAGCGCCAGCCTTCCTGACGATCCTGCTGATCTTGTTGGCGTCTGCTGACCTCAACCTGCTTCCCCAGCACACGACACCGGAGAAGATGGCACTGGCTACCACCGACTGGTAGAACATCTTCAGCATCGTGTTACAAACGTTGAAGGACCGGAGCCTCCGCAGGAAGTAGAGACGGCTCTGGCCATTTTTGTACACAGCCTCAGAGTTCTTGGCCCAGACCAGTTTGTTGTCCAGGTGAACTCCCAGCTATTTATATTCATGAACAACTTCTGCGGACACACCCTTGATGGAAATGGGTGTGGGGGTAGATTTCCTCCTGCGGAAGTCCACCACCATCTCCTTCGTCTTGTCTGTATTGAGCTGCATGTGGTTCAGCTCACACCACTCAACAAAGGAGTCCACGACGCCTCTGTACTCCTCATCGTTTCCCTCGCTGACACAACCAACAACTGCAGAGTCGTCCGAGAACTTCTGCAGATGGCAGGACTCTGAGTTGAACTGAAAGTCTGAGGTGTACAGGGTGAGCAGGAATGGGGAAAGAACCGTACCCTGTGGAGCACCAGTGCTGCTGACCACAGTGTCAGACACACAGTCCTGCAGTCTGACAAACTGTGGACGACCCGTCAAATAGTCTGTAATCCAGGAAACCAGGGAAGAGTCCACCTTCATCGCCGTCAGCTTACTACCCAGCAGGGCAGGCCGGATGGTGTTGAACGCACTGGAGAAGTCAAAAAACATGATTCTCACAGTGCTCCCGGGTCTGTCCAAGTGGGCGTAGGCACGATGAAGCAGGAAGATGATGGCGTCCTCCACTCTCAGTTTCGGCTGGTAGGCAAACTGAACAGGGTCCAGCGATGATCTGACCAGGGGCCCGAAGAAGCGACAGGACCAGCCTCTCAAAGGACTTCGACACGTGGGACGTCAGCGCCACCGGTCTGTAGTCATTTGAGGTGCTGGGACGTGCCTTCTTCGGAACCGGCACCAGGCAGGATGTCTTCCACAGCACAGGGACCCTCTCCAGTCTCATGCTCAGGTTGAAGATATACTGCAGGACTCCACTCAGCTGGGCAGCACATTTTTTGAGGACCCTCGGGCTGACGCCGTCAGGACCTGCAGCCTTGACTGGGTGGAGCCTGCACAGCACTTTCCTCACCTGCTCAGCTGTGAAGGTCTGTGGGCCGTGTGTGGGGGCAGGAAGAGTCTCTGATGTGTTGATGGGGGAGGGGTGAGGTAGTGGTGGGGGAGAGAGAACAGGTATGTTGTCGCTGGAGAAGGACGGTGGGGGAGGGGAATGGTTGTAGAAGAGCTGGGGGAGGGGTAGACCGGAGCCCACTCATTGAATCTATTGAAAAACAAATTCAACTCATTGGCCCGGTCAGGACCCCCCCCTATTGTCTGGCTACCAGGTTGTTTGTAGCCAGTGATACTCCTCATGCCACTCCACACATCCTTCAGGTTATTCTGCTGAAGTTTGAGCTCCAGCTTCCTCCTGTAGTTGTCTTTGCCCTGCTGGATCCTCTCCTTCAGCTCCCTCTGACCCCGCCCCGCCCTGTCCCTGTCTCTGAAGGCCCTCTTCTTCTCATTGAGCAGGACCTTGCAGGACCGTCCTCTCCATGCAAAAAACAGAGAAAATCCCAGTCTGTTGACTCAAAGCAGCCCCGCAAGTCCTCATCGGCCTCCTGTGACCATCTCCTCACAGTCCTTATGGTCACAGGCAGCCGCTGGACTAGAGGCCTATACAGGGGCTGAAGGTGGATGAGGTTGTGGTCTGACCTTCCAAGAGGGGAAGGGCAGTGGCGCTGTATGCCTCCTTAACATTGGCATACAGCAGGTCCAGTGTCTTGTTTTCCCTGGTGGGACAGTCCACAAACTGCTTGAAGGTGGGCAGTGTTGCAGCCAGAGTCACGTGGTTGAAGTCCCCAGATATCGCGATGAATGCTTCTGAGTGCTGTGTCTGAAGTCTCGCGACGACGGAGTGGGTGACGTCAGACGCGAGGGGGGGGCCTTCGGGTTGCCTCCCCAGGAGGGTGGCGAGGGAGACGAGCCCCCTCCCGACAAGGAGAAGCCCGACTTCGGGCTGTCCGGGGCGTTGACGGAAGACACAAACACCTTCCGGGGGGTGGTCATCAAGTACAACGAGCCGCCCGAGGCGCGCATCCCCAAGTGCAGGTGGCGCCTGTACCCCTTCAAGAACGACGAGCAGCTGTCATGTACATCCACCGGCAGAGTGGCTACTACGAAACGCACAACGTGAAGAACAAGAACCGCGACAGAAAACTCCCGGTGCTCGAGGGGAAGAACGGGAAGAAGTCCATTCAAGGACGGAGTCCTTGAATGACCTTTCGGCGGCGGGCTGGATTGAACGGGCGGAAAGGCTCTCTCTCTATCTCTCTAAGCCTTTATTTTAAATGGCTGTTGTTAAATGGGTTCTCCTGAGTGTGTGTGTGTGTGTGTGTGTGTGTGTGTGTGTGTGTGTGTGTGTGTGTGTGTGTGTGTGTGTGTGTGTGTGTGTGTGGTGTGTGTGTGTGTGTTTGACCTGCCTTCTGTCCTAGTCCTTCTTAGGGAGGAGAGGAGGACTTTGTGTCCTTAGATCACTTCTCGACACATTGACGTCTGACCCCCGGCGAAAACATTTTCATGGCTCTTTCTCGAAATTTCAAGAGAAAACAATAATGAATAACTGTCATGCTGTAAAAAGATGATAAAAGATATTTACACCCCCTGAGACCTAAATGTTTTGTATGGTTTTTATAAAGAGGAGTTCAGGCATTGGTTGATGTCATGAGTTGTGTCTCGGAGAAGTCTCTTATTTCTTTGGAGAGACGGTAACTTCCAGCTGGGCCTGCAATGAGAAAATCATTCAAATGCTGATTAGTCTGTGAAATAAAACAAATTAATCACAAGTACAAAAAAAAGTAACAACAGATTTTTTTTTAAAATGATGGAATGATTGTTAAAAGTGGTCTACACGAGATGAACAAAGTGGTTCTGTTCGGTCATGGGACGTCACCTTGAGCTGCTGGCTGGTTCTCTTGAGGAACTGAATCTCCTCTCTTTGTTTCCTCTCCTCAGTCTGTTGCCTCTCCAGCTCTCTCCTCTCCACTGCCTCCCATTTGGCCTTCTGCTCATTGACCTGCCGCTCCAGGTCCTGCTTCTCCCTCTCCAGATCACTGATCTACAACCAGCAAGTTAATGTTTTCCTTCCAAGCATTATATACAAATGTTTACAATTGTGTGCGTGTGTTACACACAGAATGCTTTTTATTTTTATTTTTTTTAACTACATCCATAACGACCATTTGGGTGTCTGATTTTGGGTATCCAAAATACCATTTGGGTATCCCCCCCCCCCCTTTACCCGGTTCTCCATGTCAGCCTGGCCCTGCTGCGCCTGCAGGGCCTTCCTCAAGCTGAACGCATAGCTGCTCTCGACCAGTGTCTGGTAGGCCGCCACAGTCATGCGGATCTCGTCGCGGACACGCAGAAGCTGTATGCCTCGCTCGGCGCAGTGGATGGTCACCTGGCGGATCAGCTCATCTGGACACAGCAGGTGGTCAGGGTTAGGATGTTGGGGTTAGGCAGATGTTTATGAGCCATACGAGCCATTACCACATATCCTATAGTAGCAGTATTACACATGTGTTCACCCAGATGTATGGATGGATAGATCAGCCTATAATGGACTGGACCAACTGGTAGGCTCATCTGTCTATTGTACGTCTGGGTGGACACGCCCACGTGGGATGTGATTAGCTCTAGTAATCTAGAGCGCACTTTGTTCAGCTGAAGTATTGTTGTGGAAATGGTGACATTGTGTGATATCAACTATTTGCATTGCCACCAATTAAGGTTGTGCAGCTCTGTTTGTAGCTACTCAAATTCTGATTGTATGCTTAGATTGTTCTCAGCCTCACTTAGTAAATCACTAATGTGAATGCCACACTAAAATGACTGTAAATGTCCCTAAAGGGTAGATATAGTATTGCAGCCGGTGGTATAACGGGTCCTTCTGGCAAATACAGGGTGCAGTGGTCCTCACCAAAGTACTGGGAGTAGAGGTCCCGTCGGACGGGGCAGATGCCCGTCTCCAGAGCCTGCCTCCGCTGCAGCCGGGCGTCCAGCTGCCCCTGGAGGTTCACCATGTCGGTGCGCGTGCACGGCATGGTGGACACATGCTGCACCCACAGCTGGCCTTCCTCCTCCCACTCCCTGGGGGACACGGACGGCACTTCATCATCCTCTCAAGAACAGGCCCGACTGTGCCCTGCCTGTGTGATGTGGGTGGTATAACCTAGTGGGTGGTGCATACCTGGGTGGTGTGTACCTGGGTGGTGTAACCTAGTGGGTGGTGTATACCTGGGTAATGTGTCACCTAGTGGGTGGTGTGTACCTGGGTAATGTGTCACCTAGTGGGTGGTGTGTACCTGGGTGGTGTAACCTAGTGAGTGGTTTATATCTGGGAGGTGTCACCTTGTGGTGACACCTGAGAGGGGGGGCTGCTGCGTACTCACCTTTAGAGGCCATGCCTACACACACACACACACACACACACACACACACACACACCATAGTAATAATAATAAAAGTGGAAGAAGAATAGCAATGCATTACTACAACTACAAAATAATGATTACCACAAATGAGGTGCAGCTGATGGTATCCTGGTTACAGAGTTTCCTAAGTGTGTTATACTTTTCAACAGTCTGTTATACAAGCTTACCTTCCATGATTTTCTGTCTGTCTTTTTGCTAACCAAAACTGGATTGTCATATTTTAGCAAAGACCCTGCCGGTGGAATAATTTGTTTTAATTTACTTTAAAAAACAAACTAGGAAGACATCCGGTCGGCGAAGGTGATGGCTGCGTAAAACTTCTCTCCGATAGCTAACTTAAAACTAACTCCCCATAATTCATAAAGACACACGTTATAGTAAATTTTGATGAGCGGTGGGAGTTGTAACTAGAGGTAGGGAAAGACGAGACCAACAGAACGGACAAAATTCTAAAACAATGAAGCAGAACCACGACGAAGAACAGGTGCAACTTGCTGAAGCTAACTCGCTAACCTTGACAATGCGGTCAGCAGTGGCGCCCCATCGCCCATAGGGGGCGATGGGGCGCCGCCCCCCCTAAACCACACGCACAAACAAAATATAAAAAAATATATATATATAAAAAGAAATATATATATATATATATATATAAATTGTCAATATGTGTGTGTTTAAAATATGGAATGCACCCAGAAATATGTGTAAAATATGATTTTAAAATAATTTGCGCAACATAATATGCTTTTCCTAGTACACATATGCCTAGTACACTGTGGCCGTGTTCCATTTCAGGGTCTGCAGCCTTAAGGGCGCATTTGAATGACGATGCTGGGGGGGCTGTAGAGAAATAGCCCCACGGAGGCGGGTCTCTGTAGCAGTTTAGCCAATTGCTGATTCAAGATATAACTTTGGAGCATCGAGCATCCAGCATCGTCATTTGTGTGCGTCACAGTGTACTACTAGGAAAAGCATATTATGCTCTATCTCTGCGGGCACCATTTTAACTACAACGTTCAACAATGGCGAGCGTGAGCACTACCCCAAGACTCAACCCGGTCACTAACTCTGTGAAATCTCTCATTCAAGAGCCGTTTGAGAGAAGAAGTTTGGCGGACAAACTTAAGGTGAAAGATCTGGGCCCAGATCAACCTGATATTGTTATCAAACAGCATCAGGCAGCTAGTGAGAAAGGGAAGACCTATATGCGAGACTTCTCTCGTAGCTGGTACACCAGAAAGGCCTGGCTAGCTGGATGCACTCATGCTAATGCCTTATTTTGCTTTCCTTGCTTTTTAAAACGGGGGGGATGCAACATGGACAACAACTGGAGTGAGGGATATGAAGCACCTGTCTGAGAAATTGAGGAAGCATGAGAACACCAGGTTACACATGGACAATTCTATGAAGCTAGCCACGCTAGGCAGAGTGAACATTGCTACGCAGCTGGACGAAGGCCACAGGATTGCCGTGAGGAAGCACAATGAAGAGGTGGATAAAAACCGGCATATTTTATGCAAAATAATCGACTGTGTCAAGTTTTGTGGGGCTTTTGAGTTGGCTTTGCGTGGGCATGATGAGACAGAATCTTCCGTCAACCCTGGTATTTTCAGGGGATTGGTGGATTTTGTTTCCTCCCTGGACACTGTGCTGGAGGAGCACCTGAAGACCGCCACCGTGTTTAAAGGCACGTCAAAGACGTACAAAACGAGCTGTTGGACAGCATGTTGTAAATTGGAGGACATACAAAGCTGTTTTGAGACATACTATAAAGAATTATATACTCAACCAAGTATAGACAATGAGGATCAGATTGGAGGGTTCCTTGGGTCCCTCCAATTGCCAATGGTAAATGATGACCAAAACAGAAGGCTTATCAGCCCAATCAGACAGGAAGAGTTAAATGCAGCTATAGGTAGACTAAAGCCTGGAAAGTCCCCTGGCACGGACGGGTTCACCTCGGAGTGGTATGAGTCATTTAGAGAAACATTAGATCCAATTCTACTGAGAACATTCAACTTTGTGTTACAAAAGGGGGTGATCCCATCTTCATGGAGGGAGGCCACAATTTCAATAATACCAAAAGAAGGTAAAGATAAATTAGACTGTTCCAACTTTAGGCCAATTAGTGTTCTGAATCAAGATTATAAATTATTCACATCAATTATAGCCAAAAGTATAGAGAACATTCTACCAGTGATTAACAATACGGACCAAACAGGGTTTATAACGCAAAGACAGACACAGGATAGCGTCAGGAGAACACTGCACATTATAAGACACATACAATTGAGAAAGATTAAATCATTATTGGTAGGGATAGATGCAGAAAAGGCGTTCGACTCTGTCAGATGGAAATTTGTATATAAGGTGTTGGAAAGGATTTCACAAAATTATAATTAGGACCATTCAGACGTTGTATGACAAACCATCAGCAAGGGTAAAGATTAATGGGGACCTATCAAATTCTTTCATACTACAAAGGGGCTGTCGTCAAGGTTACCAGTGACCCCATTACTCTTCACCATCTTCATAGAACCACTAAGCCAGTGGATGAGACAGAATGATGACATTAAAGGAGTGGACATGGCTGGAGGCCAACAGAAAATATCCTTATTTGCGGACAACGTCCTGATATATCTGACCCAACCAGAGCAATCTTCCCCTGAGCTGATGAAGAGTCTGGAGTCATATGGCTCATTATCAGGTTCTAAACTAAATGTTAAAAAAGCACAGGCCCTCACGTTCAATTATAACCCCGTCAAGAAATAAGGGAAAAATGCAACATTAAATGGGAATGGGATTTCATGAGGTACCTGGGAGTAGATATTCCAAGAGATCTGGAAAAGCTGTCTGAAACTAACTACGAGCCTTTGATTTCAAGAATTAAAGCAGACATAGCACGGTGGAACCTGTTGCCTTTTCTGGGCCTAAGCTCTAGAATAGACTCTATAAAAATGAATGTCCTACCAAGGCTCCTGTAGCTCTTCCAGACACTTCCTGTAGCAGTCACTGAGAAACAATTCATACAGTGGGACAGAATGATCTCTAGATTTGTGTGGCAGGGGAAAAGGCCCAGAATCAGACTCAAAACACTAAAACTATGGAAAGAGAACGGGGGAATGGCTCTCCCTGCCTCAGAGACTACTACAATGCAGCTCAATTAAGACCCTTAGTATGCTGGTGCAACCCCGACTACAATGCTAAATGTTGAGGGAATTTGTAGATGCGTACAATTCGGAACAGTGTAGAGGGTTAATAGCAAAAATATATAGTGGTTTACAGAACTCGAAATTGACAGATACATCCTACATCAAGGAAAAGTGGGAGCGAGAAGCAAATGTTACTATTAGGACAGAAGAATGGGAACAAATATGTAAACAACAATGGAAAACAACCGATTCCCCGACCTGGAGGGAGTTTGAATGGAAGAACACGGTCCGGTTCTTCATCACGCCTGCTATAGGGAAACTGGGGAGGACTGCTGGAGGAGATGCGGTCATGTTAAGGACTGCTGGAGGAGATGCGGTCATGTTAAGGACTGCTGGAGGAGATGCGGTCATGTTAAGGACTGCTGGAGGAGATGCGGTCATGTTAAGGACTGCTGGAGGAGATGCGGTCATGTTAAGGACTGCTGGAGGAGATGCGGTCATGTTAAGGACTGCTGGAGGAGATGCGGTCATGTTAATGCTTTCACCTGTTCTGAATGTCCATCCATAATCCCTCTTTGGACTCAGGCCCACAATTATATGGTAAAAATGCTTAATGCAAAAGTACCATTGAAATGTGAAGTGATGTACCTGGGGAAAGTAGACTTCGATATAATGGACAATGACAATAAGTATATTTTTAACATTTTAAGGGTGGCAACCAAAACATCTATAAGGAGGAAGTGGATGAGCCGAGAGGTTCCGACGGAGGGAGAGTGGATGGACGTGATTCATCAGATATATATAATGGAAAAGTGGACATATGCACTGAGACTACAGAGGGAAACATTTGAGATGGAGGTGGAAGGGATGGCGGGACCTGGTGAGGCCCACAAGGCCAGGTTTAGTTGATCTTAAAAAAGGAGGAGTGCTGAATGACTGTTAAAGAGCTCTTGCTTGAGAGCGAGGGATACATAGCCCTGTTGGGATGTCTTTTGTGTTTTTATTTGTTTTTTTTGTTTTTTTCTTGTCTACGTATTAGTCTGTTTGTTAAAGGAAAATAAAAAGATAATTACAAAAAAAAAATAGTAATAAAACCCACTAGGGTTGTTTTGGGCAACGTAACCGAAAAGCTCGCTGGACGACGCGCTGGACCTCTGCTGTTTACGTTGTCTTGACAACAATCAGAGAGTCAGCGTTCATTGGTCAACACAGCACGAGACCTAACGGCCCGAACCGCCGTTAGGTCTCGTGTTGTGTTGACCAACGGTCACACACACACACACACACACACACACACAAACACAATAACCAAAAAATAACACCCCCCCGGCCGCTACACCATTATAGTTATTTATTAATTATTGAACACAAAAACAAATGTTCACATGTTAATTCAAAATGATAGCATAACGAATACTTTCGCAGACATAAATAAACAACGCCAGCGCAGAGACAAAGCGGAACCTTCCATCCACAGTCCACACTCTCGGGGGCGGGTCGGTGGGTCGGACTCGGACCCGGACCCTATTTCGTGCGGGCCACCGGGAGCGGAAGCGAAGCAGTCAGCAGTCAACACACAATAGAAGTGTTTTTTTTTGCTGTTTACCGCGAGTGTTGCCGTCGTTTGTGTATAAACGCACATTTCTGAGCATGATCATGTATATCTAAGTTAAATAAAGACACTGCTACATTTCTCGCCTCGTGGTTGATGATGGAGAAGGAGAGGAGACCCCGACGGGAATCCCCGCCATGCGAGTCTAAGGTGAAGGTAAAGCAGGAGAGAGTGAGTCCTGCTCGGCGGCCCAAGCCTCGCCGCTCCGGGTCCGAGTCCAGGTCCCACAGCCCGAGTCCTGCACGGAGGAGGACCAGCAGGTCAGTTCTTATGGAGCTACACCCCCCCCCCCCAAAGACCCTCCGACCAGGCTTCACCTTCTTCTTCTTCTTCTTTCGTGTATCATCATCATATGTCCAGCTCAGTGTCACAAAGCCACGCTCTCGTCTCTGGTCCCACATGGAAGAGGCCAGCCTCTGAAGGAGGTCTGTACAGAGGACAGGTGGTGATTATGTGGTCGGCAGTCTGCTCAGGCTCGCCACACTCACATACTGCGCTGTCTGCCAGGCCCCACTCCTTCATGGACGCTTTGAAGCGACCAACCCCAGTACGGAGGCGGTTCAGCAGGGTCCAATGCCGGCGTGGTAGATGTTCTCCTTCGACTCCATCTCCCGGATCTTGGATGTGATGGTGCAGACGTGTGGGCTCAGCCGACTCCCATTCCTGCTTCCAGGAAGTTGCTAGCCATGCCCTTGTAGACAGGTCCTCAGGGATGGAACCAAGCATCTCTTGTGCTGTCCTGTTGTAGGGGTGACGGGACTTGAGTCTGCTTGGGGGCGCTGCCTTTGTTGTTGTTTCATGCAGGATATGCCAGTCATGTTCTTGGGCTTTCCTTGCAAGTGCGAGGATAGCGGCCTCTCGTCGGAGACCGGCCGGGGCAATTCCCGCTAGGACTGGCAGGTAGGACACGGGGGTGGGCTTTAGGCAACCGGTTATGATCCGAAGGGCATTGTTGATGATAGGATCAACCTTCTTCACATGTGGGCTTCTACTCCAGACTGGGGCGCAGTATTCGGCAGCAGAGAACACCAGGGCTTGTGTGGAGATTCGTAGTGTCCTGGCGGAGGCACCCCAGGTTGTGCCAGCAAGGCGGCGGATAAGCGAGACCCTTGCTGTCACTTTGGCTCTCACTTCCTCAAGGTGCCGTTTGTAGGACAGTGTCCTGTCCAGCCGAACACCGAGGTACTTGGGGGCTAGTTGGTGCTCCAGACGCTTGTTGTCGACGGACACCGACAGTTCCCTTTTGGCCTCTCCGTTGCACAGGTGGTATGCGGCCGACACAGTCTTCCCAGTACTGAGCTGCAGACGCCACTTGCGCAGGTAGGCAGCCAAGATGCTCATGTCCTGGTTGAGACCCTGTTCCACCGCTGACCATGTTGTTCGACGCAACATGATGGCCAGATCATCCGCGTAACCATATTGTCTGGATGTTGTCTCCGGGAGGTCGTGGATGTAAATATTGAACAGCAGTGGTGAGAGGACAGACCCCTGTGGCACCCCGTTTCTCAATCTCCTCAGTCTGCTTCGCTGGCCATCGCTGGTTCGGAGGATGAAGCTGCGGTTGGACAGCATCTCCATTATGAACTTCACCATATGCCGGTCTGGGATAGTCCTCAGCAGCTTCAGGTGAAGTCCACGGTGCCAGACGGTGTCATATGCGGCTGTTAGGTCAAGCAACACAACCCCAACTTTCTCTTTGGCCTGAAAGCTGTCCTCGATGTCCTGGGTGAGCAGGGTTACCTGATCTACTGTTGACCTGCCCCGCCGGAAACCAGCCTGTTCCCTTGGAAGCTGTGGGTCCACTACTGGCTCTATGCGGCTGAGGATCATCCTCTCCAGTATCTTGAATGGGACGCAGAGCAGCGAGATGGGTCTGTAGGCCTTAGGGTCTTCCGCAGTTTTGCCTGGTTTCAGCAGGGCAATAACAGCAGCACGGCGCCAGGTCTTCGGCAGTTTGGACCTCTGGAAGCAGGATGAGAAAAAAGAGCACAGCCAGGCAGATGTTGTCTCACTCTGGTGGGTCACGAACTCTGGGTGGATGTTGTCATGCCCCGGGGACTTGCCTTGCCTAAGGTTGCCGATGGCCGCCCTAAGTTCAGCTGTTGAAAACTGTCCGGACATGTCAACATCGACACTGGATGCCCTAGAGAGGGAAGATATCTCGCACAGTGTAGAGCGGGCGAAGTTCTTATCTGAACCTTGGAATTGGCTGTTCTTCAGGAGCTGGGCTGCAATGGCATCTGCTGTCACAGGGCACTTGGGGGGTGTTGTTTTCCTGCCAGTGAGCTGGTTGATGGTCTGCCACGCCTTACGGCTGGAATGGGTGAAATCGATTGACTCAACGGTTTCAGTCCATCTGGCCCTTCGGGTGGCGTCCAGCTTGTGGAGTAGTGCCGTTGCAGTCGCTTCCACATCCTCCCTTGAGCCAGCCTGCTGATGTTCACGCAGTAGGTGGTTGCACTCTTCGTCCCAGCCCGGGATGTAGCTCGCATTGTAGCCGCGAGGGATCGTCTTCTTTGCTGCACTTAGGAGAACTTCGCAGTAGGCTGCATATGCTGAGTCCACATCAGCAATGTCTGGGTCCGGGAGACAGGCTGATGTTCTCTCTGTCTCCGTGGTGAATGCCTGCCAGTTGGCCTTCCGGAAGTTCCACCTACGGACAGGTTTACCCTCTACCGGCTGCACCAGTGAGGGGGCTTTGATGACAGACGGTCGGTGGTGTGACCGGGGGAACCTATCGATGACCTGTCTCTCCGGAATTGGGTCGCTGTTGTGGCATACAGCAAATGCGAGGTCTGGGTTGGTGAAGGTGTTCCATCTTGAAGAGTGGAAACTTGGTGGCTCTTTGGGGTCGAACAGGAGCTGAGCATTGGCGTTGGAGGCCCACTCACACAGCGTCTCTCCGTCTGGTGTAGTGTGGGAGTATCCCCAGTCAGTGTGCTGGCAGTTAAAGTCCCCTGCATAGATGGCGGGTGCCTGGGCAAGCGGGAGGGCCGACACGGTCAGTGTAGATGGTGGAGGCTTGTACACATTTACAACAGTTGTTGCCTGTATCTTGGTGGACAGCCACTCAACGCTGGCACTTGGTGGAGATTGGCCAGTGGCTGTCCACCCCAGATCAGACCTCACAAAGGTCGCAATACCGTGATGTCTGCTGAGGATGGAACCAGCTAGGTGGAACCCGGGCAGCTTGAGGGTGTCTTCAACCATACAGTGGGTTTCCTGTAGGAGGACAGCTGCGGTGGGTGAAGGCTTCACCTTCACCCACCGCACACGGCGCTATGCAAAGAAAGGCAGGCTAGCTAGCTAGCATATTTCCCCGTATTTGGTTGGTCGATCACTTAAGAATATACCTGGGTAATGTGTCACCTAGTGGGTGGTGTATACCTGGGTAATGTGTCACCTAGTGGGTGGTGTATACCTGGGTAATGTGTCACCTAGTGGGTGGTGTATACCTGGGTGCTGTGAGTGGTGTAACCTAGTGGGTGGTGTGCACCTGGGTGGTGTAACCTAGTGGGGGACTAGTGGGTGGTGTGTACCTGGGTGGTGTAACCTAGTGGGTGGTGTGTACCTGGGTAATGTGAGAGGTGTAACCTAATGGGTGGTGTGTACCTGGGTAATGTGAGGTGTAACCTAATGGCTGGTGTGTACCTGGGTAATGTGAGTGGTGTAACCTAGTGGGTGGTGTATACCTGGGTGGTGTAACCTAGTGGGTGTGGTGGTGTGTACCTGGGTAATGTGAGTGGTGAAACCTAGTGGGTGGTGTATACCTGGGTAATGTGGGTGGTGTGTACCTGGGTGGTGTAACCTAGTGGGTGGTGTATACCTGGGTAATGTGAGTGGTGTAACCTAGTGGGTGGTGTGTACCTGGGTGGTGTAACCTAGTGGGTGGTGTGTACCTGGGTAATGTGGGTGGTGTAACCTAGTGGGTGGTGTGTATACCTGAGTCCTGTCCGGAGACCTTTGGTCCAGGCGTTCATAAACGCAGCTAGTTGGACATGAGTAATTGATTGAAACTATTGATTGATTTGTGGGAAATCGAATACTTTGATTGCCTCGCCTAGATCGCCCGTCAGACCGCGGGATCGTTCCCCAGCCAGAAGAGAGAGATCTCCCGCAAGGAGGAGCAGCCGGTCCCCCAGGAATAAGAGGAGCGGGAGTCCACACCGCGGTGCAGACGTCAAGATAAAACGGGTGATTGTTTTATAACGTATATAAATCATACTCTGTAATGCAATTCAACGGCAAACATGACAGATACGATAAAATCCAGTAAGTTAATCCCCAGAAGGGAAACTGGAAGCCACCCCTGACATACATGGATAACATATGGACAACAAGCATGACGGACATCTCGGGGCAGAAACATGAGAATGCACAACCCTGTTTATAGCTGTCATATTATACTACCAGTTGTGAGTGTTGTTTAGCCATTATAGGCAGTTCCCAAATTGTAATGAGACTAAAATTGTCTATTGGCCACTTGGGGACTTCACTCAGTGGGAGTGTCCATCCAGATCTATGATGGATAGATAAGCCTACCAGTTGGTACGGTCCACTGGGTAGGCTCGTAGACGCTATCCATCATAGATTGTACTTTACTGACTGAATAACATTGCATAACCTTTAACTCTTAAGGTGACAACATAGTCAATATTCAACGGCCGGTTGGTTCCTCTGACAGGAGCGAGAGCCACATCGTGGTGGTGGTGGAGGTGGTGCTGTTGGTGATGGCAGTGCGACACTGAAGCTTCGGTACGTGCTCCAAACCCTGAACTACAATTCCATAGAAGCACTGCTTTAAAGCTTGCTTTGGTGCGAAAAAAATCACGTGACATATGACATCCGAAGCAGCGACTGATTCGTTGCCTGAATGAATCACATGGTTGGTTTGCGGTGCAATCAGGTGATTCTCGATTCTGACAGGTGACAGGTTGAAACAGTTTTGCATTTGAGCGCCTCAACCCTTTATAACCGCTCTAAACAATGCACAATTGGTGGGTTGTCGTAGTCTGTTTGTTATTGCTGTTGTTGAGTTGTTGGTATTGCGTTTGTATTGGATCATTTATGGAAGAGAGGTCGTTCTGACATGTGGGAACACTTCAATCTGATCACTCCTGATAAGGTAGGTGTGCTGGCTGTTTAATATGTAACGTAGGAAAAGTAAAGTTACATATACAACAGTAACTGTCAGTACAGTACTATAGCTATGGTCTATCTCAAGTCTATATTACAGTACAATTATGTATATGATTAGTGTAGCCATTAGGCTATAGCTTTATACACTCAAATTGCATTTTTATTTACAAATGGCTTTCTCTACAGGTCCGGTGCTTGGTGTGTTCAGCTGAACTGAAGTGTCATGGGAATACTTCCTCCATGATTAGGCGCTTCACTGCCAAGCATGGAGCTGCTGTTAACCAGGGGAACACAAATCAAGGTAGGCTATATGTATTATATTATTAACTAGACACACAAACACAATATGATATGACTGTATTCCATGACTCATAGGCCTGCTTCATTTAAATGCAATTTCACATAAATCCTTATTTTCTTTAATTCATTTTATTTTTATTTCTTTGTGTCTTTATTTCTTTGTCTTAGTGGACCGGAAGCCAAAGCTAGATGAGGCTCTTGTGAATATGGTGGTGAAAGACTCGCAACCTTTTTCCATCGTGGATGACTGTGGCTTCAAGGAGTTTGTGGCATTGCTTGATCCCACATACACTCTTCCATCCAGACGGGCTCTAAAGAACATGGTGCTCCAGAGATACGAGGAGGAGAAGACCAAGGCCAAGGCTGTCATGCAGAGGGTAGAGGCTGTGAGCCTGACTGCTGATATGTGGACCTCCATTAATATGGACGCATATCTAGCAGTGACCTGCCATTATGTGGATGACTCTGTGAAGCTGGCCACAGTGCTTTTGGGAGTGCTGCCTTTCCCTGAAGTTCATACAACTGTTAACATCACTGCTGCAATGAGGTCTCTCATGGAGGAATGGGGCATTGAAGGCAAAGTGACCTCGATTGTAACAGATGCAGGAGCTAATATGGTAGCCTCTGTCAGAGATTTGAATCTCAGACATGCACTTTGCTTTGCTCATTCACTAAATTTAGTGGTGAAGAAGTCACTTGATGTAACTCCTGGCCTAGAAGACCTACGCACAAGGGCACGAAAAGTTGTCACTTTCTTCAAAACCAGCACAACAGCAAAAGAGAAGCTCAGAGAAGTGCAGGAGCAGATGAAGTGTCCAGTGATGAAGCTTATTCAGGAGGTGGACACACGCTGGAACAGCACCTTCCTCATGTTACAGCACCTTCTCAAGGAGAGACAGTCAGTGGGTGCAGCTGTTGCGATGCTGAAAACAGACGTGAGATCTCTGTCCTCTGAGGACTATGAAACAGCTGCTGCATGCCTCCAATTGCTTGCCCCCTTTTACCAGGCAACAGTAGAACTGTCCGAGGAGAAGAGTCTCGGGTCAAAGGTTATCCCAATGACAAAAATGTTAATGCTATACTTGCATGACACAAAGGGAAAAATAGGCCACAACACTGCTACACTACTGGGACAGAACTTGGTGTCACTGATGCAAAAGAGGTTTGACACTACAGAGAACCAAACTGCACTGACGCTTTCAACACTGCTGGATCCAAGATTCAAAACCATTGGATTCTACAATCAAGTACAGGCACAGACATCAATAAAACAACTGACAGCACAATGCTCACAACTGATGAGATGCACACCACCTGACACACTTACAGAAGAACAGCCCTCCACATCAGCTCAACCAGCACCAGAAAATCCATCATCCTCATGTAATGTTATTAATAGTTAATTGATCAAATGCAGGACAAAATAAGTACAAGTAAAAAAGGATATGAATTGAAACCTTTCAGTACTGATGGTTACCGTCATGTTGGTCTTTCAGACCTTTGGGACAAACTGGACAGAGATGCTTCTGAAGCAAGGAGGGCAAGGAATGCCACAGCACACGCTACAGTGGAGGTACTTGACTGATCCACCGCTGGACTGATCAGAAGACCCACTGGTTTACTGGCTGAAGCACCAAAATGTGTACCCGCATCGGTTTCAGCTTGCAAAACAATTTTTATGCACGCCAGCATCGTCAGTTCCTTGCGAGCGAATTTTCTCAAAATGTGGAGAAGTTGTGAGCAAAAAAAGAAACCGGCCCAATCCAAAAACAGTGGAAATAATAATGTACCTTAATAAAAAATCTTTGAGGTCACTGTAACTGAAGCTTCGAGTAATGAACCTATTTTCGAAACAATTGGTTTAAGTCGTTCAGTGCTTCACAAAAGCGTCATTTGCCCATCACTAACGGTGGGCGTAGCGAGCCTGTGCCAGAGTGGAGGAGCAGGTGGGAGACTGACAGGCCGCCGCCGAGAGAGGGAGCGTCTGCGGGAGCGTGACGGCCACGTCTTCCAGGAGCAGCAGGAGGAGCGGCAGCAGCACAACGAGCGGCGGCGGGAGAACCGGCAGCATCGCGAGGCGGAGGATGAGGGGGGGGGGCCTTCGGGTTGCCTCCCCAGGAGGGTGGCGAGGGAGACGAGCCCCCTCCCGAAGAGGAGAAGCCCGACTTCGGGCTGTCCGGGGCGTTGATGGAAGACACAAACACCTTCCGGGGGGTGGTCATCAAGTACAACGAGCCGCCCGAGGCGCACATCCCCAAGCGCAGGTGGCGCCTGTACCCCTTCAAGAACGACGAGCAGCTGCCTGTCATGTACATCCACCGGCAGAGCGCTTACCTGCTGGGGCGCCAGAGGAAGGTTTTTTTTTATAAGATCGGTTTTTATAAAGAGGAGTTCAGGCTTTGGATGATGTCATGAGTTGTGTCTCGGAGAAGTCTCTTATTTCTTTGGAGAGACGGTAACTTCCAGCTGGGCCTGCAATGAGAAAATCATTCAAATGCTGATTAGTCTGTGAAATAAAACAAATGAATCACAAGTACAAAAAAAAGTAACAACAGATATATATATTTTTAAATGATGGAATGATTGTTAAAAGTGGTCAACACATGAGATGAACAAAGTGGTTCTGTTCGGTCATGGGACGTCACCTTGAGCTGCTGGCTGGTTCTCTTGAGGAACTGAATCTCCTCGCTGTGTTTCCTCTCCTCAGTCTGTTGCCTCTCCAGCTCTCTCCTCTCCACTGCCTCCCATTTGGCCTTCTGCTCATTGACCTGCCGCTCCAGGTCCTGCTTCTCCCTCTCCAGATCACTGATCTACAACCAGCAAGTTAATGTTTTCCTTCCAAGCATTATATACAAACGTTTACAATTGTGTGCGTGTGTTACACACAGAATGCTTTTTTTCTTTTTACCATAATCACTTAAGTGAGACTGCGCCCTCTACTGGACAACTAGCTGAACTACATCCATAACGACCATTTGGGTGTCTGATGGGCGTGTATCCCCCCCCCCCCCTTTACCCGGTTCTCCATGTCGGCCTGGCCCTGCTGTTCCTGCAGAGCATTCCTCAAGCCGAACGCAGTGCTGCTCTCGACCAGTGTCTGGTAGGCCACCACAGTCATGCGGATCTCGTCGCGGACACGCAGAAGCTGTATGCCTCGCTCGGCGCAGTTGATGGTCACCTGGCGGATCAGCTCATCTGGACGCAGCAGGTGGTCAGGGTTAGGATGTTGGGGTTAGGCAGATGTTTATGAGCCATTACGAGCCATTACTTGAGCTGCTGGCTGGTTCTCTTGAGGAACTGAATCTCCTCGCTGTGTTTCCTCTCCTCAGTCTGTCGCCTCTCCAGCTCTCTCCTCTCCACTGCCTCCCATTTGGCCTTCTGCTCATTGACCTGCCGCTCCAGGTCCTGCTTCTCCCTCTCCAGATCACTGATCTACAACCAGCAAGTTAATGTTTTCCTTCCAAGCATTATATACAAATGTTTACAATTGTGTGCGTGTGTTACACACAGAATGCTTTTTTTCTTTATACCATAATCACTTAAGTGAGACGGCGCCCTCTACTGGACAGCTAGCTGAACTACATCCATAATGACCGTTTGGTGGTCTGTCTGATGGGCGTGTATCCCCCCCCCTTTACCCTTTTAGGTGCAGCTGATGGTATCCTGGTTACAGAGTTTCCTAAGTGTATGTTATAGTTATCAACAGTCTGTCTGTTATCCAAGCTTAGCTTCGGTGATTTTCTGTCTGTCTTTTTGCTAACCAAAACTGGATTGTCGTATTTTAGCAACGACTGCCGGTGGAATCATTTTTCTTTGCTTTTTTTTACTTTAAAAAACAAACTAAAACCCACTAGGGTTGTTTCTCCAGCTCGCTGGACGATAACGTCACAGTCTGTAGTAAAAGCCCTTATCAAATGTTTTGTGACGTTTTGACTCCCAAAGATAGTACAGACAGATCAAGGTACTAACTTCCTTTCGGGCATATTTGAGCAGGTATTGAAGACACTGTCCATTACCCACAGAATCTCGAGTGCGTATCACCCCGAATCCCAGGGGGCGCTCGAACGTTGGCATCAGACATTTAAGTCTGTGCTACGTAAGTATTGTACGGAGACCGGTAGCGATTGGGATGATGGTGTTCCCCTAGCGCTGTTCGCAGTACGAGAAACAGTGCAGGAGTCCCTAGGTTTCAGCCCAGCTGAGCTTGTGTTTGGTCACACAGTCAGAGGGCCTTTGAAAGTTTTAAAGGACCAGCTAATGTGTGACAATTTGCAGAACTCCGAATCGGAGACGGCAGTCTGGTGTGTGCCATATCAACATGTTAAAACTATACCGTGCTAGATGCAAAGACCAACCCGAGACTCAAGGTGCGGTAGTTGGGGTCACCGGTTGCCGTGTTTCCCTGCCTCTATTGACACCGTGAGCGATGAAGATGGTTTAAGTTTGCGTAATTTTTTGTGTAGATACAATTGGGTCGGCCCGTTATGTCACCACGCTAGATCTGTTGAAAGGTTATTGGCAGGTGCCCCTTTCACCTCAGAGATATCTGCCTTCGTTACGCCTGATAGGTTCCTGCAATATTCCGTAATGGCATTCGGGATGCGAAATGCTCCGGCTACTTTCCAGCGCCTAGTGAATATAGTGCTTGCGGATGTGCCTAACTGTACAGCGTATCTTGATGATGTAGTCGTACATTCTTCAGATTGGTCTGCTCATGTGATTTCGTTGAGAACAGTGTTTCAGCGGTAGGCAGCCGCTTCCTTAACTCTAAATCTGGCCAAATGCGAATTTGGAAAGGCCACTGTTGCCTATCTAGGTAAACAGGTGTGCGGAGGACAAGTGCGTCCCGTTGAAGCCAAGGTTGTTGCCATAACGCAATTCCCAGTACCCACCACACGGCGGGAGTTACGTCGATTCCTAGGGATGGCTGGTTACTACAGGGGGTTTTGCCGCAATTTTTCCACAGTTGTAGCCCCATTAACTGGCTTGCTCAGTCCCTCGGTTTGTGTGGTTGTTTGACTGCATTAAAGCGCTTTTATGCAGTACCCCTGTCCTTAGTGCTCCAGATTTTCGGAAACCGTTTGCAGTCTAAGTCGATGCAAGTAGTGTTGGTGCTGGTGCGGTTTTGAGTCAGATGGATTGCGATGGTCTGGACCATCCGGTCTGTTACTTCTCCAAGAAGTTTAGCAGCAGCCAGTCACGCTCCTCTACCATAGAGCAGGAGTCCAACGAGACCAACGCCTGATGCGTTGGTCGTTAATGGTTCAAGGTTTCAATCTAGAGATCCGACACAAGAAAGGCTGCCAATGTTTTTGCTGATGCCCTTTCGCGTTGTTAATGTTGATGTGTATGTTATGTTGATAAGATGGTAGGGGGAAGCTTATTGATAGTGATACTCTTATGGGTGGGGGTGTTACGTCCCTCGTCCTGGAGGCGTGTGGGTTTTCCTGTCGGGCTGTGTTGTGTCACTGTCTGTCTCCTCTTAAACTACAGGTGTCCGCCCACGATTGGTCGGCCTGCGGTCCTGTCCGTCATCGTTCACGCACCCCCGTTCCGGACCAATGAACGGGCCGTCCGTCTATTTAACGCCCCTCCCATCTGTCTGGGAGTCGCCACCGGTTGTGTTTTTGTTTTGGTAACTAGCGTTGAAAGAGGTTATGCTATTGTGCGGTTTGTGTTTAAACTTGCAAACTATACTTGGTATAGGGATATTGTTTTGGTTTTGGCCACGCAGGGACAAAGGGGGAGGTGCCCATGGGTCTACTCTGCATCACGTAGCCGCTCCTCTGTTATAAACATCAGGCTAGGAGCGGGTGCCCCCCCCTCTGTGTATTGTTTAGTAAATCGTTTGTGGTTAGGTAGCTAGGACTTTCTTTTACTGTTATTTTCTTTGGGCACCGTTCACAATCCCCTTTGTTCCCTAATGACGATAACGCTGTAAGTACAATAAACAATCTTGCACTATAGTTCTGATTCGTACCCTTTTTGTCGTAGCGCACCTACCTTCAGCAGTCTCTCTGTCTTATGTTAGGCCCTTGGCCCATTCTAGACCCAAGGGTCGTAACAGTGGTGTATACCTGGGTGGTGTATACCTGGGTAGTGTAACCTAGTGGGTGGTGTATACCTGGGTGGTGTATACCTGGGTAGTGTAACCTAGTGGGTGGTGTATACCTGGGTGGTGTAACCTAGTGGGTGGTGTAACCTAGTGGGTGGTGTATACCTGGGTGGTGTAACCTAGTGGGTGGCGTATACCTGGGTGGTGTAACCTAGTGGGTGGTGTATACCTGGGTGGTGTAACCTAGTGGGTGGCGTATACCTGGGTAATGTGTATAGATAGATAGGATACTTTATTGGCAGTTTAAAAAAGAAGTCAACAGTGTCATTCATTAGAGAAAACACCAACGTGGACAATACACAAAAAGCCGTAGCTTGTTTCCATTGTGGTCACCTTGAGACATACAACACACACACACTGTACAAACACCATGAAACAAAGATTTGATCCTTATATATAAAACAATACATATAGGACAAGAAGGTACCCTGAGAGAAGAATCCAAAAAAGGGATCTAACTAAGACCAGTTAGTGTTAAGGTGGAGCCATGATTTAAGGTTATTTTTAAATCTTGCGAGAGAATTTAGGGATTTTAGGGCTGGGGGGAGGGCATTCCACAGAGTAGTGGCTGCGTGATAAAACATTTTTCCCCTTAAGCGTCCCGAAACTAGGGGGAACCAGATCATATAAACTTCCCCTGGTCGAGTACCTGTGAGCATCCCTCACTCTGGGCAGGTAATCAAGCAAGTATTTGGGAACAGAAGCATCTAGGATCTTGAAGACCAGACACAGTGAGAGGTGAGATACTCTCTCCTCCACTCTAAGCCATCCCAGGCTACTGAAGTGGGCGGAGGTAAGATGAGACCTGGGGTTCAATTTTAGGAGAAGCCTCACAAGTTTGTTTTGGGAGGTCTGCAGCTTTGTCTTTAATGACTTGGAGATACCCCTGTACCACGAGGTACATGCATAGTCAAAGTGACACTGAATGAGAGCACCGGCCAAGGTCCTCATTGCACTGCTGTTGACATAGGGAGATATCCTGCCCAAGAATTTTGTTCTTTGGCTGACCTTTGAGATCACCTTCAACGCCATTTTTTCACCCGTTAGTTTGTTATCCAATATGTAACCCAAGTAAGTGACCTCTTCCTTACTTGTGACTACATTGTCACGACTAACGGTGAAACCCAGGGACTTATTGAGGTTGATAATTGATCCAAAAAGAATGGATTCAGTTTTTCTGAGGTGCAATGACAATTTGTTGTCTGAGAGCCAAAGACAGATGCTGCTAAGCTCTGTGCTGAGTGCTCTTTCAACCTGGGACTTGTCCTTGTCTGAGACCAGGAGAGCTGAGTCGTCCGCGAACAAGAACAGATTGAATTTACATGCAGAGTTCATGTCGTTAATGTATATTAAAAACAGTAGAGGCCCTGGGATGCTCCCTTGGGGGACCCCGCACTCTACTGGGAGGGAAGTGGACAGGGTACCATTCACCTCAACCACCTGTTCTCTTCCCTCAAGGTAAGATCTCACCCAGTTTACAGACGAGCTGTCAAAACCGATTGCCCTCAGCTTGTTCAGCAGTATAGAATGATTTACAGTGTCGAACGCTTTCTGAAGGTCCAGCATAACCATGCCGCAGTACTTGCCTGCGTCAACCTCGCGTCTGATGTAATCTGTCAAGTACAGTAGACATGTGTCAGTAGAATGGGACCTTCTGAAGCCTGATTGAAATTTGAACAGGAGCTTGTGATTTAACAGATATGTATTTACCTGTTTGTAGATTACAGTGGCGAAGCGTGTCTATCACAACTGGACCTTCTGTAGACCAGGGGTTCCCCAACTTTTCAGCCCGCGACCCCCAACATAACAGACCACCCCCCCCCCCCCACTATCACCGGAGGGACTGGAACATTAAAAACAATGTGTGCACCAGTGGCGGCCGGTGACACCCGAAGTAGGAGGGGCGCAGGGGGGGGGTACATTTTTTTTTATCATATCTGCTGTGCAATACCGCATTTTCCCAGACGGTGGCGCCATGTAAACGACCGAGAGGGCGAATTAAAGAAATAAAAATAAAAAACTATACATAATATAAATATAAACCTCAGTTACTCATTCTACTCTGTATTGTATATATGTATATTGACTGAACATTCCTTTACTTACTGCTTAATTTCTTTTTTTACTTACTTTATTTTACTGTATGTAGCACAATCTCAGGGGCTCATACAGAAACAAGCATTTCATCATAAAGTATTCTGTATTTTGTTGTGACAAATAATAAACAAACTTGAAACTTATGGTGAAAGAACATTTATTATATGGTGCTTCAATTAGCAATTATGAACACAGTAATACCTAGTAGAAAATAAACGTAAGAAAAAAATATGGTCTTATATTAGAAAGACTACCCAGTGTGCCATCAAAAATAATACCTAAATATGGTCTTACATTCGATTGTGCAAAAGTAAAACAAAATAGAAGATAATAAAATAGACCTGATACAAGTCCTGAGATAAAATGCAATACAATGTTAAGCTTACAAATTAAAAGGTACTGGGTCCTATGTACACTACACTACTATACAATATACAGTTTAATCTATGTACCTATGCTATACTAACTATACAAGAACCACAACAAGTTTTTTTTCTTCTTAAAGTGACCTTTTTCACCTTCCTTTAAAGTGACCTTTTCTTATGTGTTTAAAGTGACCTGTGGAGAGATCAGTGTTCAATGTTCTGATGGCCTGGGGGCCTGCGGTCTCTCCCACACACACGGGTCTCAATCTCCTCTCCTCAGACAGCAAGACGCCAACTGACTCATTAACAAATGCTTCTGAATTAAACTAATTAAATAAAATACAAATGCTTAATACATTCGACCACAGCCTATATTAGCAGACAAACACACGGAGGACCCTGTAGCTAGCATGGGAAGCACGTGTCCACGATAAACTTACAAAACCCCAATCCACACCGTTTACATACAAATGACACAAGCTGCATGTTTATACAGCAAGACCAACATTTCTTATCCCCTTTACTTTACGTTTACATCGTCCACAATAAAAATAAATGTAAAACTATAACCGGGACAACAAAAACGTACCTCTCCTCAGACAGCAAGACTGAACTGAGAGCAGAGCAGTACAGGCTTTACAAATAAGGTTCAACTAGGCTACAATTGAGTGGCGCATGCGTGACTGGTTTTCTTTGCTCACGCATTCACGCATGCGCCACTCAATTTGCTCACGCATGCGCGACTGGTTTCTTTGTTCGGGCGCAAGAATATGTGCTCCCACAGATCGTATTTAGGACCCTTGATAGGCTACATTTAATTGCTTGATCCATTTTCATTGGCCGCTTGCCGCAGTGACGCGGAGATCCTGGGCGCACCGGTCTTGCGCCCAGGTTTGGAGGTAGGTACCAGATTTCTATGAGAGTGACGTCAATGACAAACGAGGGGGGAGAATAGCACGTACAAAACAATGATTTATATTTGCTATATTAACGTTATTGTGCATTTTAAACACAAACATACTTAAAATGAGTGGCGCCCCTATGGACGAGCCGCCACTGGTGTGCACAGATCTTCACCATCGAGAACATCGTGAAGTCCAAGGAGGGGGGGGGGGAGGTCCAACGTGAAGTCCAAGGGGGGGGCGGGGGTAATCGTGATCGCGAAAATTGTGTGTGGCTTTTTTTTCCAGCTGCAAATGATAGTCGTGAATCTGTCGGAATCAGAATTCCTTTATTCGTCACCCTTACATATTAAACGGACTTACACCCCCCCCCCCCCCCGTGTTCTAGTCAGACGGACGTCACGGAGGAGTCACCTTATGCCTTATCTCATTTAGGCAGATCAGATTGTCGCAGCCAATTTACAAGTGTACCCTAGTTGTAAAGCAGTGTCCATGTAGTGAAGTAACATTCCAACACAGACCACCACACACAGGCTATCGATGAAAGGGACGGTCTAACACGCTTCACGTGAAAAGGCTTAACGTATAACTTTAAGTTCCAAAATAGCGATCAATAATCACCAAATGTCTCTGGCATATGTCTTGTCATTAGCACTTTCACCTGTCAAAATGAAAGTGAAAAGGTGAAAGTGCTAATGACAAGACATATGCAAATTAGGTGATTATTGATCGCGGGTTTGTAACTCTTAGTTACGTTAAGTCTTTTCACGTTAAGCGATGCAAAGAAAGATCAAGTCAAAATTCTCAATTCAAATGCACAACAATACTTAACAAACTGAAGACAGCCATTAACTAATCATTCAACAAGTGTGTGGAAACAAAATGCAACAACCAGCTCAACGAGACGCAACACTGAGACAAAACCAGCAAAGACAAATGAGTCTCACTCACCAATGATGTTCACTTAAAGACCAAATCCATTCTCCTGGCCTTCTGGATGAATGGTCCGACCACCATCAGGTCATAAAGATGATCGCTTTTCAGATCCAAAATAAGTTGCCTTTCCAATTCCCTGCCGTCTTGTCGGTCCCAAATAGCAACACTCCCAGCAGTAGAGCCTCTCGTGGCTAGTAGAGCCCGTTAGCCACGGGTATCTTTCCCAGTTGCTAGCCTGAAAATGGCGAACATAGCCTGCTTTAACAACTTGATTCAGCTCAAGATTGTCAGGCATTGGACGGCCTTTTTTAATAATGTCCATCTTTACATTGAATGGTCGTCTTGAAAATGGTTCCGACAATAAATCCGCAACGACATCATCTTCGCCTGTTGCAATTTTGACGTCAAATCCTACGTAGAAACAATGTAGCACTACGCTAGATCCACTCTCGCGCCAGCAAGGATACCTTCTAGCTCCCTATTGAGCTGTGGGGAAATCTGAAAGAATACGCCCATTGGCTACAAATCACGATATGATTGGTTGATCAAATTGTCAATCCAAACGTACGCTCTCATTCAGTCTGAGGGCCAAAGTCATCGGGAATACTTTGGTTGAAGGATATTCTTCCCAGCAACCCAGAAAAATATCTGATTGGTTGAATTGTTTTTCCAACACAAAACCACTCAAATGCGTCGTGCATGGACCGAGAAAGACAAACAAATCAACGTAACTGTAATATAACAGATAACAACACAGATACCGTTCTCATTTAGTCATTTTATTCAATTGTATTACATTTTATTAAATTGTATTACTTTATTAATACAATTAATTCGATTGTTTTGGTTTCATCTGAGAGTTCCAGGGTCTTCTCTGAATACCTTGAAGGCCCTGATGCTTCACCACTGGTAGATTAGTCTCTCTATAACCTTTGAGATGGAACAAAGGATGGAAACGGGGCGGTAGTTCCCGGGGTCTAACTTGCTGCCCTTTTTATACAGAGGGACTACTCTCGCAAGCTTAAATTCCTGTGGGACGTGGCCCTGTCTGATGGACAGGTTTGTTATGTGTGCCACTACGGGGGCAATAGCCACGGCTGCATCTCTGAGGAACCTAGTGGGAATGCCATCATGGCCTGTGGCCTTTGTTGGCTGTAGGGCTCTGAGTTTTAACAGCCCGTCCTCAGCTGTAACAGGGGAGAGCTGTCCTCAACAACACCGAGAGTTCTGTAGAAGGCATTTATGTGCTGTTCACCATAAAGGCCTGAATGAGAGGGCAATTTGTCCACCAGTGTGGAAGCTATGGTTGTGAAGAAACCATTTAGACTGTTTGCCACGTTCCGTTTTTCAGAAATGAGCGAGCCGTTTAACTTGATGTTGAGGTTTGTGATTTTCGTTTAGAGCCTGTTGTTGCAGCCCAATTCCTTAAGGGACTTCCATAATTGTTTAGGCTGTTTCTTATTTTCCTCAATCTTCTCATTGAAGTTTTTTTCAAACAGCTGCTCATTTCTGTTTTTTCTGAAACTGGCATAACTGTCATTCCTCAGTGTTATGGCCTTTAGGATGTCAGCATTCATCCATGCATTCATCAGTCCTCGCTTTCACCCTGATGTCTTTCATGGGAGCCAGGCTGTCAACCACTGATAAAAAGGCAGATTTAAAACAAGACCAGGCCTCCTCTGTAGATGTACAGTTAAGGACCTTTGACCAATCCAGTTTCTCCAGAGCTGTGTTTAGTGCTTCACAGGTGTCATTTTTTAGTGATCTGAATCTGATTGTGTTGTGACAATTGACTACAGATTTGTGAAGTTTGCGAGTACAGAAAATGATATCATGGTCACTTACACTGCACTGTATGACTATATGCTTCTGGAGATCTTAGTCGGGTCATTTGTCAAGATGAGGTCGATTATGGTTTGCGAGACAGGGCACACCCTTGTATATTGAGCGATAAGCTGAACCAGGTTATGAAGGCTACAATAATTTCGGAAGGACTTATAGATCGGTGCTTCTTTCACCAAAATGTTGGTGTTGTAATCACCGATCAGTATGGCCTCCGAACTTCCTAGGTCAGCTGATACGTCATCCAACAGGTTGTAGAAAGTGGATTGGGAGGGAGGTCTATACAGAGCCCCAACCAATAAGGGTTTTGTTTTGGGGAGGTTTATGTCAAGCCAAACAGCCTCAATGTCCTTATCGGACCGAACATTGAAGCAGATATCTGCTCTGACATACACACAAACTCCACCTCCACTGTGTCTACCGTGTCACCTAGTGGGTGGTGTATACCTGGGTGGTGTAACCTAGTGGGTGGCGTATACCTGGGTAATGTGTCACCTAGTGGGTGGTGTAACCTAGTGGGTGGTGTATACCTGGGTAATGTGTCATCTAGTGGGTGGTGTATACCTGGGTGGTGTCACCTAGTGGGTGGTGTATACCTGGGTAATGTGTCACCTAGTGGGTGGTGTATACCTGGGTGGTGCAACCTAGTGGGTGGTGTGTACCTGGGTAATGTGTCACCTAGTGGGTGGTGTATACCTGGGTGGTGTACCCTAGTGGGTGGTGTATACCTGGGTGGTGTAACCTAGTGGGTGGTGTGTACCTGGGTAATGTGAGTGGTGTAACCTAGTGGGTGGTGTATACCTGGGTGGTGTAACCTAGTGGGTGGTGTAACCTAGTGGGTGGTGTGTACCTGGGTAATGTGAGTGGTGTATCCTAGTGGGTGGTGTGTATACCTGAGTCCTGTCCGGAGACCTTGGGTCCAGGCGTTCATAAACGCAGCTAGTTGGACATGAGTAATTGATTGAAACTATTGATTGATTTGTGGGAAATCAGCCGGTCCCCCAGGAATAAGAGGAGCGGGAGTCCACACCGCGGTGCAGACGTCAAGATAAAACGGGTGATTGTTTTATAACGTATATAAATCATACTCTGTAATGCAATTCAACGGCAAACATGACAGATACGATAAAATCCAGTAAGTTAATCCCCAGAAGGGAAACTGGAAGCCACCCCTGACATACATGGATAACATATGGACAACAAGCATGGCAGACGGACATCTCGGGGCAGAAACATGAGAATGCACAACCCTGTTTATAGCTGTCATATTATACTACCAGTTGTGTGTTCAGCCATTATAGGCAGTTCCCAAATTGTAATGAGACTAAAATTGTCTATTGGCCACTTCACTCAGTGGGAGTGTCCATCCAGATCTATGATGGATAGATAAGCCTACCAGTTGGTACGGTCCACTGGGTAGGCTCGTAGACTCTATCCATCATAGATTGTACTTTACTGACTGAATAACATCGCATAACCTTTAACTCTTAAGGTGAAAACATAGTCAATATTCAACGGCCGGTTGGTTCCTCTGACAGGAGCGAGAGCCACATCGTGGTGGTAGTGGTGGTGGTGGGGGGGAGGTGGTGCTGGTGGTGATGACCAAGGTGGGCGTAGCGAGCCTATGCCAGAGCGGAGGAGCAGGTGGGAGACTGAAAGGCCGCCGCCGAGAGAGGGAGCGTCCGCGGGAGCGTGACGGCCACGTCTTCCAGGAGCAGCAGGAGGAGCGGCAGCAGCACAACGAGCGGCGGCGGGAGAACCGACAGCATCGCGAGGCGGAGGATGAGGGGGGGGCCTTCGGGTTGCCTCCCCAGGAGGGTGGCGAGGGAGACGAGCCCCCTCCCGACAAGGAGAAGCCCGACTTCGGGCTGTCCGGGCGTTGACGGAAGACACAAACACCTTCTGGGGGGTGGTCATCAAGTACAACGAGCCGCCCGAGGCGCACATCCCCAAGCGCAGGTGGCGCCTGTACCCCTTCAAGAACAGATCGCCGGTTTTTTATAAGATCGGTTTTTATAAAGAGGAGTTCAGGCTTTGGATGATGTCATGAGTTGTGTCTCGGAGAAGTCTCTTATTTCTTTAGAGAGATGGTAACTTCCAGCTGGGCCTGCAATGAGAAAATCATTCAAATGCTGATTAGTCTGTGAAATAAAACAAATTAATCACAAGTACAAAAAAAAAGTAACAACAGATATATATATTTTTAAATGATGGAATGATTGTTAAAAGTGGTCAACACATGAGATGAACAAAGTGGTTCTGTTCGGTCATGGGACGTCACCTTGAGCTGCTGGCTGGTTCTCTTGAGGAACTGAATCTCCTCGCTGTGTTTCCTCTCCTCAGTCTGTTGCCTCTCCAGCTCTCTCCTCTCCATCGCCTCCCATTTGGCCTTCTGCTCATTGACCTGCCGCTCCAGGTCCTGCTTCTCCCTCTCCAGATCACTGATCTACAACCAGCAAGTTAATGTTTTCCTTCCAAGCATTATATACAAACGTTTACAATTGTGTGCGTGTGTTACACACAGAATGCTTTTTTTCTTTATACCATAATCACTTAAGTGAGACGGCGCCCTCTACTGGACAACTAGCTGAACTACATCCATAATGACCGTTTGGTGGTCTGTCTGATGGGCGTGTATCCCCCCCTTTACCCTTTTAGGTGCAGCTGATGGTATCCTGGTTACAGAGTTTCCTAAGTGTATGTTATACTTTCCAACAGTCTGTCTGTTATCCAAGCTTAGCTTCGGTGATTTTCTGTCTGTCTTTTTGCTAACCAAAACTGGATTGTCGTATTTTAGCAACGACTCTGTCGGTGGAATAAATTTGATTTGTTTTGTTTTACTTTAAAAAACAAACTAAAACCCACTAGGGTTGTTTTGGGCAACGTAACCGAAAACCTCGCTGGACGACGCGCTGGACCTCTGCTGTTTACTGAAGCGAAGCAGTCAACACACATTGGCCGTGTTCCATTCCAGAGTCTGCAGCCTAAAAGGCTGCATTTGAAGGCTGCATACGTCACAGCCGCCGCGACAAGGCTGTCCCATTCCGTAGGCTCCTTCAAATGCAGCCTTCAAATGCAGCCTTAATTTCCCGAATTTGAAGTGTGCATCGATGCACACTTCTGCAGCCTTCGGTGCCAGAATATCCCAGAATGCATTTCGCACCAACCGAACAGAATTGTGGGCCGTGTTCAATTTCAGGACAGAATTTGAGCCCGGCTAAAAGCAGTTTTAGATATCGCTGTAGCACTGTAATTCAGTCACTTTATTAAGTTTTATTATTTTATTACGCGACAATATACCTATTTAGATTATACATATTTTGTCAGTTTATCCAAATAAAGCCTGTTTAGAAATATGCTACGGCGATTTCGGAGATGCCGGGAGCCGCATATGGGAAGCGCTGGCGCGGGCCAGCTGGTCTCCCAGGCCGCCAGTGTGTGTGTGTGTGTGTATATATATATATGTGTGTATATATCTATATCTATATATCTATATCTATACCTATATCTATCTATAGCTATATCTATATCTCTCTATATCTATATATATATATATCTATCTATATCACAATAAAGATTGGTTAATATTGGTGAAGTTATAATTCCTATTAATATATATATATATATATATATATATATATATATATATATATATATATATATATATATATATATTAATAGGAATTATAACTTCACCAATATTAACCAATCTTGATTTACCCATGGTTCTCTCTTAGCCGAAATAACATCAAACGTCGACGCCGGCGGTGAAACTCCAGCTCCTTAAGTTCATTAGTTAAAAAGAATACTGAATACAAATCATCCATTTTTAACACGCAATTGATTTCCCTCGTATTATTAAACTCTCAAAAAGAGGCTTCTAGTTGGACTATCTCCGCGGCTCTGGTCAGCGCGCGACGACGGTGGGCGTGGCGCTTCGTGACGCAGCTGGTGACGCATTCAGGAAGTACTCCGTAGGCTAGACCGTCCCATTTAACAAGTTTTTGAAGCAGCCTTCGAAGCAGCCTTAAGACTGCAGCCTTCGGATGCAGCCGAAGGATGCAGCCTTAAGGCTGCACACCCTGAAATGGAACACGGCCACTGAGTCCTGCTCGGCGGCCCAAGCCCCGCCGCTCCGGGTCCGAGTCTTGACTGCTGACTGCTTCGCTCCCGGTGGCCCGCACGAAATAGGGTCCGGGTCCGAGTCCGACCCGCCCCCGAGAGTGTGGACTGTGGATGGAAGGTTCCGCTTTGGCGCTACGCTGGCGTTGTTTATTTATGTCTGCGAAAGTATTCGTTATGCTATCATTTTGAATTAACATGTGAACATTTGTTTTTGTGTTCAATAATTAACTATAATAGTGTAGCGGCCGGGGGGGGGGGGGCGTGGCCGCCATATAGCCACGCATGTGGCGTGGTGTTAGAACATATGTGGGTTAATTTGTGTGTGTGTGTGTGTGTGTGTGTGTGTGTGTGTGTGTGTGTGTGTGTGTGTGTGTGTGTGTGTGTGTGTGTGTGACCGTTGGCGAGTGTCGGTTCGGGCCGTTCGGTCTCGTGCTGTGTTGACCAATGAACGCTGACTCTCTGATTGTTGTCAAGACAACGTAAACAGCAGAGGTCCAGCGCGTCGTCCAGCGAGCTTTTCGGTTACGTTGCCCAAAACAACCCTAGTGGGTTTTAGTTCGTTTTAGTAAATAAAAACAAATAAAAATGATTCCACCGGCAGAGTCTTTGCTAAAATACGACAATCCAGTTTTGGTTAGCAAAAAGACAGACAGAACATCACCGAAGGTAAGCTTGTATAACAGACTGTTGAAAAGTATAACACACTTAGGAAACTCTGTAACCAGGATACCATCAGCTGCACCTCATTTGTGGTAATCATTATTTTGTTCAGTTGTAGTAATGCATTGCTATTCTTCTTCCACTTTTATTATTATTACTATGGTGTGTGTGTGTGTGTGTGTATAGGCACGGCTTCTAAAGGTGAGTCCGCAGCAGCCCCCCCTGTCAGGTCCGGTCCCCCCGCCCCCCAAACCCAGATCCCTCGCGGTGGACGCAAACAGACAGCAGGACGATGAAATCCTCAACTCCCTCTTCCCACCCAGGTATACATAACCCACTAGAGGACACCACCCACAAGGTGACACCTCCCAGATATAAACCGCTCACTAGGTTACACCACCCACTTGGTTACACCACCCAGGTATACACACCACCCAGGTATACACACCACCCAGGTACACACCACCCACTAGGTGACACAGTACCCAGGTACACACCACCCACTAGGTGACACATTACCCAGGTATACACCACCCACAAGGTGACACCTCCCAGATATAAACCACTCACTAGGTTGCACCACCAAGGTATACACCACCCACTAGGTTACACCACCCACTAGGTGACACATTACCCAGGTACACACCACCCACTAGGTGACACATTACCCAGGTATACACCACCCACTAGGTTACACCACCCAGCTACACACCAACCAGGTATGCACCACCCACATCACACAGGCAGGGCACAGTCGGGCCTGTTCTAGAGAGGATGATGAAGTGCCGTCCGTGTCCCCCAGGGAGTGGGAGGAGGAAGGCCAGCTGTGGGTGCAGCATGTGTCCACCATGCCGTGCACGCGCACCGACATGGTGAACCTCCAGGGGCAGCTGGACGCCCGGCTGCAGCAGAGGCAGGCTCTGGAGACGGGCATCTGCCCCGTCCGACGGGACCTCTACTCCCAGTACTTTGGTGAGGACCACTGCACCCTGTATTTGCCAGAAGGACCCGTTATACCACCGGCTGCAATACTATATCTACCCTTTAGGGACATTTACAGTTAGTCATTTTAGTGTGGCATTCACATTAGTGATTTACTAAGTGAGGCTGAGAACAATCTAAGCATACAATCAGAATTTGAGTAGCTACAAAGAGCTGCACAACCTTAATTGGTGGCAATGCAAATAGTTGATATCACACAATGTCACCATTTCCACAACAATACTTCAGCTGAACAAAGTGCGCTCTAGATTACTAGAGCTAATCACATCCCACGTGGGCGTGTCCACCCAGACGTACAATAGACCGATGAGCCTACCAGTTGGTCCAGTCCATTATAGGCTGATCTATCCATCCATACATCTGGGTGAACACATGTGTAATACTGCTACTATAGGATATGTGGAAATGGCTCGTAAACATCTGCCTAACCCCAACATCCTAACCCTGACCACCTGCTGCGTCCAGATGAGCTGATCCGCCAGGTGACCATCAACTGCGCCGAGCGAGGCATACAGCTTCTGCGTGTCCGCGACGAGATCCGCATGACTGTGGCGGCCTACCAGACACTGGTCGAGAGCAGCATGGCGTTCGGCTTGAGGAAGGCCCTGCAGGCGCAGCAGGGCCAGGCCGACATGGAGAACCGGGTAAAGGGGGGGGGATACACGCCCATCAGACACCCAAACGGTCGTTATGGATGTAGTTCAGCTAGTTGTCCAGTAGAGGGCGCAGTCTCACTTAAGTGATTATGGTATAAAGAAAAAAAGCCTTCTGTGTGTAACACACGCACACAATTGTAAACGTTTGTATATAATGCTTGGAAGGAAAACATTAACTTGCTGGTTGTAGATCAGTGATCTGGAGAGGGAGAAGCAGGACCTGGAGCGGCAGGTCAATGAGCAGAAGGCCAAATGTGAGGCAGTGGAGAGGAGAGAGCTGGAGAGGCGACAGACTGAGGAGAGGAAACACAGCGAGGAGATTCAGTTCCTCAAGAGAACCAGCCAGCAGCTCAAGGTGACGTCCCATGACCGAACAGAACCACTTTGTTCATCTCATGTGTTGACCACTTTTAACAATCATTCCATCATTTAAAAATATATATCCGTTGTTACTTTTTTTTATTTCACCGACTAATCAGCATTTGAATGATTTTCTCATTGCAGGCCCAGCTGGAAGTTACCGTCTCTCCAAAGAAATAAGAGACTTCTCCGAGACACAACTCATGACATCATCCAAAGCCTGAACTCCTCTTTATAAAAACCATACAAAACATTTTGGTCTCAGGGGGTGTAAATATCTTTTATCATCTTTTTACAGCATGACAGTTATTCATTATTGTTTTCTCTTGAAATTTCGAGAAAGCCATGAAAATGTTTTCGCCGGGGGTCAGACGTCAATGTGTCGAGAAGTGATCTAAGGACACAAAGTCCTCCTCTCCTCCCTAAGAAGGACTAGGACAGAAGGCAGGTCAAACACACACACACACACTCAGGAGAACCCATTTAACAGCCATTTAAAATAAAGGCTTAGAGAGATAGAGAGAGCCTTTCCGCCCCGTTCAATCCAGCCCGCCGTCGAAAGGTCATTCAAGGACTCCGTCAGTGGACGACGGGCGAGGTGCCACGTGGGAAATGTCTGCGGCTCGGTGGGCGCTTAGCGCTTGGCCTTCTTCCCCTTCTTCCCCTCGAGCACCGGGAGTTTCCTGTCGCGGTTCTTGTTCTTCACGTTGTGCGTTTCGTAGAAGCGTGCGCCCACCTTCAGCTTGGTGGCCCGCTCTGCCGCTCGCCTCTGGGAGAGGGGAACGTTAGTTCATTAGGTCTCCGGCTGCACAGGCCCAGAATTTAAGATGATTTGACTTTTTATATCTTACTCTTTTGTGTTTCCTGATTATTCTTTGTTTTACTTTTGGCAGTGCCAATAAAATATATTTTGAACCCAACTTTGTGTGAGAGAGACGGGACGAGCGCTGCGTGCTTGCGTACCTGTTTGGAGGTCATCTTAGTGGTTGCCGGGGCTTCGTCCTCTTCCCCCGCCCTCCTCCTTTTTGACCTTTCGATCACAGCTGGTTCACACAGAGGGAAAAACAACACATGGGAGTTAACCAGCAAACTAGTGCGGCGCCCTTTTGGAACCGGCCGACGGTATCGCAGCTTTTCTGGAGAACCGCTAACCCAAAACACTTCACACTCGACACTGCTCTTCCTCGGGTCCTCAGCAGTGCACCCGCCGAGTGTAAAGCCGGTCCAATGAACGGTTACGGAGAAAATAAAAAGGACAAACATACATAGAGAGACTCCTCTAAGTCTAGTGAGATGCCGACATAAGGGCATGACATTAATTGTAATAATACTAATTACCAAATAACTAACCATCAAAGTACCGTCTAAAAACAAACAGGTACAACAGGTACAGTGTACTGCGTTCAAGAGGCTAGACTCAAGCAGCTTGGTTTCTGATTGTAGCTAGATTCGATGTTGTGGTGCCACTTGTACACCAAACCCAAAGCGCAAAGCGCTCGGATTGTCTACCTTTCATATTGGCTTGCTTTTCGTCTTGTTTGGATTTCTCTGCAAACACTTTACTTGAGAGCCCCTTGGGAATCCTGTGGAGAGGAGAGAGAGGAAGACGGAGAGACGGAAAGAGAGGGAAAGAGAGTACGTTAGCTCACCACGGGCCACGCAACCAGGCACGCTTCCCGCGCCATAGAGGGCCGCGATTGAACCCGTGCCAAGGTGAGAGAGCGCCGCTTAGCGTGTGAGCCAACGGCGTACACCCTGCTCACAGGCCAGGGGTTATTGAAGACAGCCGGTCGCTTGCAGAGGAACATAAGCGTCGCGTGCGGGGAGAGCGCACAGATGGCCTCAGAGTGCGTGGCACAATCGATAGTACACGTATAGGAGCCATTTGAAATGCTTTGACATCCCATTTTTATTAGAAAATCTGATTTTAAAACGATTTTTTTTTGTGGCGCACACCACACCGGTTGAATTGTTGTACTTAAACGTTGGGGGGGGGGGCGGAACACTCCCCAGTTTCAAATTGAAACAATCAAAATAAAACTACCGCCTGTCAAGGGCGTGATTACAATGAACAGCATTCTCTGCTGGTGCTGCTAACGTTTTGTGGTTGGGAGCACCAGGGCTACCAAGTAAAAAGAAAAGCCCTGCTGGGAGGCTGTCAGAGAGGAGTGATATGCCCGGGGCACGCACGCACTGTGTGTGTGTGTGCCCGGGGCACGCACTGTCTGTGTGTGTGTGTGCCCGGGGCACGCACTGTCTGTGTGTGTGTGTGTGTGTGTGTGTGTGTGTGTGTGTGTGTGTGTGTGTGTGTGTGTGTGTGTGTGTGTGTGTGTGTGTGTGTGTGTGTGTGTGTGTGTGTGTGTGTGTGTGTGTGTGTGTGTGTGTGTGTGTGTGTGTGTGTGTGTGTGTGTGTGGGGGGGGGGGGGGGGGGGGGGAAGACCAGACGTACCGGATTGCAGAGAAGCGTTTGGACTTGGCGCGGTCCAGGAACTGTTTGTACTTTGCGATCTTCTCGTCCAGCTGACGAATCACCTGGCTCGAACCCTTGCCGCCTCTGCTGGTCTCCGCCACCGCGGCGGTGCTGGGAGCCCCCGCCTGTCTGTCTACGGCAATCGGCTTCTCCTTGTTCTTCTTCTCACCCCCTTCCTCCTCCTGCTGCTGCTCCTCCTCCTCCTCCTCCTCCTCTTCCTCTTCCACATCGGAGCACGAGAACTCGCCAGGGTCCAGGTCAGGGATATCAACGGGAACCAGGTCCTCGTCGTTGAACTCTGGTGCCACGCTGATCTTGCCAAAGTTCTGCCGCACTCCAGACAGGATCTTCTGGACCTGCTCCTTCTGCTTCTCGACACGTCTCTCCTGCGCCTCCTGCTCTGCTGGCATGGCCACCACCTCCTCCTCCTCCTCCCCCCCCCCCTGCACCACCTCCACGACTTCCTTCTCCTTGCCCTGCAAGAGCAACATCACATCAGTTTATCCAATTTTGTACTTTGTTTGTATTGCCTCACATCCGTGTAAATAAAATGCATTTTTTTCCATGATGACTTTTCAGTCCTCACCTCCTTGTCCTGATCGGATCCCGGTGGTTTCACGAAGAACGGGATGCGTCCCCGCTGCCAGTCGTTGAGCACCATTTTAGACACGGTGACAATGTCGGGTTCTGCCCCCTGCAACGCAACAACGGGTTGTTAACGAGCTGCTGTTAATTATCAAGCTACGGTTTCTGAATGGGTGCCTGGTTATTAACGAGCTCTGGTTCTAAAACTCTTGGTTGAGAGCCGGCCATTGGTTCTCAATTGGTTCTTATGAACAAGCTGATTCTTAACAAGCCACTGGTTATTTACAAAGTGGTTCTTAACAAGCTACTGGTTATTAAGAGCTGGTTCTTAACAAGCTACTGGTTATTAAGAGCTGGTTCTTAACAAGCTACTGGTTATTAAGAGCTGGTTCTTAACAAGCTACTGGTTATTAAGAGCTGGTTCTTAACAAGCTACTGGTTATTAAGAGCTGGTTCTTAACAAGCTACTGGTTATTAAGAGCTGGTTCTTAACAAGCTACTGGTTATTAAGAGCGATTCTTAACAAGCTACTGGTTATTAAGAGCGATTCTTAACAAGCTACTAAGAGCTAGGGCTGGGCGATATGGACCAAAAATCATATCCCGGTACTTTTAGGCTTCATCTCGATATGGTCCCATTTACATATCGCCTTATGAAATATACCGGTATAACTCATAATACCGATATACCGCCCAGCCTTACTAAGAGCTGAATCTTAACAAGCTACTGGTCATTAAGAGCTGAATCTTAACAAGCTACTGGTCATTATGAGCTGAATCTTAACAAGCTACTGGTCATTAAGAGCTGAATCTTAACATGCTACTGGTCTTTAAGAGCTGAATCTTATGAAGCTCTTAAAAAGCTACTGGTTATGTTCATGAGGAGCACCTAGTTCTTAACGATCCACTGTTCAGTAGACGAGCCACTGGTTAGTCACAAGCTTGCGGTCCAGTGATCGTTAGCGAGCGGAGGAACTATCTCCTGGGTGTCCCGTCCCTCACCTTGTGCAGCTTCCCGGTGCGAAACGCTAGTTTTTCCAGGAAGTCTTCCGCCGAGCTCCAGGTGGGAATGCGGTAGGTCTTCTGGATGTACTCGGGCTTGGCGCGCTCCAGGACCGCGGCAATGTGCTCCTCTGGGTGTTTGATCTTCTCCACCTGAACCTGGAGGAGGAGAGGAGAAGAGGCCACAGCTACAGGGCTAGATCGACGGACTGGCGAGAGGGAAACGACACGGACGCTCAGTCACATTGCATGAGAGCTGAACAACGTATTGTTCAGTTATCCCACTGTATTACCGCTCAGCTGAATAAACTAAATAATATAAAAATCACACACACATATGAACTAACTTTATAGTTCAACTATAATGTATGAAGTGGCTTAAACGATGAGTAAACTAAAGAAGCGTTATGAGGACAAACAGCTGGTCGAAGACTTACCACTCCCTTCAGGACGATATCCGACTCACTGTCCTCCGACGGGTAGACCACGCCGGGGCAGTCGATGAGGAAGATACGACGCATCAGAGTGATGTACTGCCACACCTAGAAGATAGAGGGAGACATCATGGAGGATCAGAGTGACGTACTGCCACACCTAGAAGATAGAGAGAGACATCATGGAGGATCAGAGTGATGTACTGCCACACCTAGAAGATAGAGGGAGACATCATGGAGGATCAGAGTGATGTACTGCCACACCTAGAAGATAGAGAGAGACATCATGGAGGATCAGAGTGATGTACTGCCACACCTAGAAGATAGAGAGAGACATCATGGAGGATCAGAGTGATGTACTGCCACACCTAGAAGATAGAGAGAGACATCATGGAGGATCAGAGTGACGTACTGCCACACCTAGAAGATGGAGAGAGACAACATGAAGGATCAGAGTGATGTACTGCCACACCTAGAAGATGGAGAGAGACAACATGAAGGATCAGAGTGATGTCTAGAGAGAGAGACAAGATGGAGAATCAGAGTGATGTACTGCCACACCTAGAAGATAGAGAGAGACATCATGGAGGATCAGAGTGATGTACTGCCACACCTAGAGGTAGAGAGAACATAAAAGCATCAGTAACTCTGGACGGTCCATAGCACTCTAGAGGGGGGGGAACACACACACACACTGCTAAAGCTAAGACGAAGTAAAGTTAAGGCTGAGCTACAGCTATGCCAAGACAAAGGGTTCCGCTAAGCTCCCGCTGAGTTAAAGCCAAGATACAGCTTAAAGAGGGTAAGATAAAAGCCAAGATTAAGCTATGGCTAGGCTCTTCAATGCTTAACTCAACTTAACTCTTAAAGTGAGTAGACCCGAATCAGTGTGTCAAACAAGTGGATGTTTTCTCTCTCCCTGTGGCAGGTTACCCCACTCACCTCCATGTTTGGTTTCATAAAAGACAGTGCTTATATATCCATTAACAACGACGAGAGCAACAATACAGCCCAATGCCTTGTTTGGCCCTGTGCAGAACCCACTGACGACCCCCGGGTGAGGAGCCTGGCCCACAAGGTGGCTGTGTGCCCATCTGATACAGCGCATCGCGACACTAAAAATATATTACCTTTCCTTTAAGAGTTCACAACAAGGATAACCTCCCTCTATCCCCGCCTTTATCTCTCCCCATCATCTGTACTATATATACAGTGGTATGTTGCAGGGTTGGGGTCAGCGTCTGGCTGCATATGGATGGTGGTATTGAGCTGTGGCTGTATGCAGATGGTGGTTTTTGGTACCTTGGTTAATCCAGCGATGGGTGCTACGTTGCACACCTTCTTGGACCTCAGGGTGTTGATGACGGAACTCTTCCCGACGTTAGGGTAGCCGATGAAGCCGACGCTGATCTGCTTCTTGTCCGTGTGGAGCTGTGGGGTGACAACCAGGAGGCCATGGGAGAGTTCAGAGCTCAAAAGACCCTGCTCCTCAGTACAACCCAGTGGAGCTCCAAACCTCCCAACGTAACGTAACAGCCAGCAGAAACAACACACAAGCGAGCAAGCCCAGCAGTAGGGAGAGGAGCCCCGCGTCACAGGCGGAAGAACAATGAGTGGCGAAGGCAGCTTGGATGCCGAGGACGGGACAGATGTCACAACAGAGTTTCGGATATCAGACACTGGGCCGCAGTCGGCTCCTCTTGTTAGCTGGGACATCCTCAAATCAACTGCAGCAGAATGGCCGGTCTGTTCTGCAGTGTGACCGCCCTCTGGCTTGGCAATCTAACTCAGAACACACATCTGGGATTCCATGTACCGGCTAAATCCCTTTATTACATTTTAACTTGTAAGGCTGATAGCCGTACTCCTTCGCTAAGTGATCTTGGCTCCCTGGTCTTCAGACGTAACCGAATACGCAAGTCGAGTTTTGGGGTTAAAGATAGTTTAGTTGAATGCCGAACAACAACTTCAAACGTTTAAGGTTAGTTTTGGACTCCCACCAAAGATCAGATATGGTGTAGGAAAGATCTAAAAGCCTTGCATGCAAGGACCAGACAACTGATTTAATCTTCCGAGCATTTCATGAAAACATGCTAGTGTTTAGAGTAGATGTTACTTCTATCACGTGATATACATATTAATAATGTAGAACAATGAACCCATTTAAGATTAGCATAACGATAAGGAACCTTATGGCTTCTCTTATAGAGGAAGGAAAAGGAATATAGAGGAATTATTTGATATGTTCATTGGTGAAGGCACGCCAAAGAACTGAAAACAACAATCTTTAAATAAAGTTCCCGTCCTGGTCCGTGGACAGGCAGAGGGATGAATGCCAGCAAGGTGTCTGGGGTGCCGCGGTGGAGGGCGGGGACTCACCTTGCCGAACTGCCGAAGCAGCTGGATGAGGGAGCCCTTGCCGAAGGAGTTTGTGAGGCTGGCGTGGAAAGCCAGGGTGGGGTTCTCCTGAGACAGGGTGGCCACCCATTTTCTCTATAGCAACAACAAGAAGTTCGGGGGTGGGGTGGAGGGGGGTTACCGTCATGTACACAAAGAACTGCTCTTACTCACTAGTAGGTTACTGGTGATAATAATACAATAATAATTACTTAAATGTTGATTGTTGTTATAGTCAAGCATACCAACGAAAAAAATTACACAGGACAATGTGCCTTCTGATTGGCTTGCAGCATCACCTGAAGCCAATGGTTCCATATGTGGAGCATGTTTGATTGACATCGGAGAAGAAGAGGGTCTTCAGAGGTGACCTACCGTGACCCAGGTGGGGATGAGGTCACACTTGTTGAGGACAAAGATGAGGTGTTTCCATGGTTTCTCCTTCTTCATGTACGCCTCGATGCTCTTAGAGCGCGTGCCCATCGGGTCGCGGGCGTCAAGCACTTGGATCACAACGTCTGATGAATCAATGACCTAGAGATGGACCACATGAGCAGTCAGTCAATCACCCTTATGGATACATCACATGCTCAGTCAATCACCCTTAGAGATACTGTACTATGTGGCTGTACCTTGTACAGTTCTCCCCAGATCCTCTTGGACTGACCCTTCTTGAAGATCTCCTCACGTACCTCATCCCTGGAGGGAGAGAGACAAGCTTCATCATTATAATAATACCCTCCACTCCAGAGAGAGGGGGAGACAAGCTACATCACTATGATCATCACCATCCTAAATGTCATCATTACCATCATAGTCATTGCGACTAAACTGGTCAGACAGAGAGAGAGGTGTGTGTGTGTGTGTGTGTGTGTGTGTGTGTGTGTGTGTGTGTGTGTGTGTGTGTGTGTGTGTGTGTGTGTGTGTGTGTGTGTGTGTGTGTGTGTGTGTGTGTGTGTGTGTGTGTGTGTGTGTGTGTGTGTGTGTGTGTGTGTGTGTGTGTGTGTGTGTGTGTGTGTGTGTGTGTGTGTGTGTGTGTGTGTGTGTGTGTGTGTGTGTGTGTGTGTGTGTGTGTGTGTGTGTGTGTGTGTGTGTGTGTAGTCTCCGTCTCTCTCCATAATCAAGGCACTTTGAGTGACCACAAAGGTGACCGCTGATTCCTTACCGGACCCCAGAGTCCTCAGTGACCAGGTCCCGGTCCTTGACTGCATTATAGGAGAGAGCGGAGGCCTCTGCCCTCACCACCAGGTCCTTCATATCCTCCACCAGCAGGCTGGGTTTCTTCCGCTGGGCCCTGGGTCCAAACGTGGTCTCATACCCCTCCGTGTCCAGGATGTGCACCTTGGAGTTCTGCAGGAAAGGGAGAGGAGAAAGGGTTATGGCATTGGACACTGGCTGGAGGAGAGGTATAGAAATGTATTTTTCTGCCGGCATTGTGAACGTACGTTTTGCATGCAATTAAACCCTCTGAATTTGACAGACGTGCGCGAGAGAGAGGAAGTTTGTTTTGGCTTAAATTCGAACCCCCAGGCACTGTGGCTCAGTGTCAAAGGGCAGATATACGACATTGTGATCCATCCATAGCCGGGTGATCCAAATGGGACACGATTCTCCGAGCTGCTTAAGCCCTTTACAAAATATGATTTTTGAACACATTTTACAGAATGGAAAACCTCTTAGTTCTAGTAATTTGTGCATTTAGACTTCAGCACACTCTCTGCTTAGAACCCACATCTTGTTCAGAGTGTATTTCACCGTCAGTAAACCAGCAGGGTTCGTGCCGTGGAAGACCCATAAAGATGGCACATAAACTCTCACTGCTGCGGCTAAGGCGGTGGGTATGAACCGAGCCAACCCAACCACTTGGCCCTGGAGTCACTGTAATCATTCAGGCTCAGTCACACATCCCCGATTTTTACTGCCATCCTTGATAGGACCATTCCCGATAAAAACTTTGTCAAAAGTCGGATCAAGTTCATGTGATTTGTGGCGGGAAATTCACAAATTTGTAAAAACAATCAGATATTGTTCAGGAAGCGTCCCGATTCTCCCGAATGCGATCGACAGTGAACCGACGCTGACGGAAGACCTCCGTTAGACATTCGGCAAGATCTGGACTCAATCGGCAAGAAACGGCAATGAAACATTTCTTCAAATCATGCCCGTTGATCACGACAGCGTCCCGATCCACAGGACACGGTCCAGACAACACAGGACATTATTACCCTTTTGATCCGATACAGCAGAATCTGTCACGACATAGTCACGATTGTAATCCAACTAGACAAAATCGGCCGAGTTTCCCGAATGTTACGGGACCCACTAAACCGTCTTTAAGACTAGAACAACCCGACATTCCACATCCAAGAACCCGGCTCGCTTGCAGAATATCAAAAACGTGACCGATTGCCGACCAAAAAGAACCGCAAAGCCAAAAAAACTAAAAGATGAAAACACGCAACATTCCCCTCATTTATGAGGGGAATGTTGCGTGTTTTCATCTTTTAGTTTTTTTGGCTTTGCAAAAGCTAAATGAGGACTTTATGCAAAAAACCAAATGACCAGAGTTGGCGAGCCACTGCCAAGTACACCATAAAGGACTGTACCACCCTGGGCTCCATCTCTTCTCCCCCCTACCGGCTGGTCACCGGTTTGCGCAGCGTCCGTACCGCAAGGACGACCAGGTTTAAGGATAGTTTTTATCCACAGGCAGTGACCCTACTGAACTGCTAGGTGTGCCGTCACTTTCACTTTCATAACATTGTCATTAACATTACACTTACATACTTTGCTGGACGTTCTGGACTCATCACAGTTACTGCACTGTATTCATGATGCTGCTGCACTACTGGCACTTTAAATGCGTTTAAATCTATTTGTAAAAAAAACAACGTACATTCAACACATTTGAGTCACTTTGCTGCTCTTTTTTAGTTAATTTTTATTGTATATATTATTTTTATGGTGTTGTTTTGATGATGTATACTGCAGGAGGGAATGGGGAGTAAGCATTCCTATGTACTTACAAATGGCCAATAAAACACCTTGTATCTCTTGTACCTTCTGTGTGAAGAGAAACATGGGCTGAGCCCGTGGGAAAACCATGGAGGCAACCCACCGTGCAGCGACACAGGTCTGACTCCCACTGGCAGCCCTAGGCGCCATGCGACACAGGTCTGACTCCCACTGGCAGCCCTAGGCGCCATGCGACACAGGTCTGACTCCCACTGGCAGCCCTAGGCGCCATGCGACACAGGTCTGACTCCCACTGACAGCCCTACGCGCCATGTGACTCCTTCACTCTATATTCAAATCACAGCTACACTCCAGAATTGGAAGGATCTGTGGTAGGATCTGCCCGTGTTTATGTCGCGTATGCATGAACCTCGTCGGTTCCATATTTTCTGCTTGGGGTTTGTTTGCTCCGTGAATGCGGTCAGCTCTATAAATACATGATTTGATCTTTCATCCCGCTGTCCTCTCATGCGGGCGAGAGGCTTGGTCATTAAGGGTTCTTCACTGATATATTGATTAAAAACCGTGAGGGATTTATTGATTGAAAGCAGCACTACGCTATTAACGACGCCTAGGCCAGCTGTGAGCAGCCACTAAACAGAGGTAAACACAGCTGGGATTCTGAAGAGACAAACACAAGACGACTAATAGGACCCATTTAAAACAATACAATTATAATATATAAAAATAAAAGCCTTCTCCGTTTTATCACAGCGAGGAGGAGCCCAAATACTGTGCCTGACGATAAATTCATTTTCAGGTGGTTTAAGGCGGTATTCAATAAATCTCCCGAGCATATGAGTGCGATTACAGAGAGAACACCGCGAGGGAAGATAGGTCTGGAATCCTCTGGAAGCTCTTCACAGTTAGCACAGAGAGTTCACGGTAGGCCAGAACCCACGAAAAACCATCAAAAAGACTATGTCTCTGAATTCATCCCCTCCCTCATCCTTGCCGCTCCTGCCGTCTCCTGCCCCCCCATCTCACCCTCTCTCAACCTCCATTGCTCTACTCACGTGGGCCTTTATGCGGTCGTGGAGGAGGGACATGGGCAGCTTGCTCCTCTTCATCACCACCCTGTACGGATCCTTCTGGACGGCACCCATCTCCTCCTGGAACTTCTGCAGGGAGGACTGCTTGATCACCCTGGTGTTAGCTGGGGAGACGCGGGTGGCGTGGTTCTTGTTAAAATGCCTTTGTCAGCCGGGGGCAGCTCGGTGGTGCAACCCGCCAACCATGTAGGCAATACACCTTGGAGCGGCCCGGGGGCCAGAGACCCGGGGGCCAGAGACCCGGGGGCCAGAGACCCGGGGGCCAGAGACCCGGGGGCCAGAGACCCGGGGGCCAGAGACCCGGGGGCCAGAGACCCGGGGGCCAGAGACCCGGGGGCCAGAGACCCGGGGGCCAGAGACCCGGGGGCCAGAGACCCGGGGGCCAGAGACCCGGGGGCCAGAGACCCGGGGGCCAGTCCCACACGCAGTCATATGCTATGTCTGTTCACCATTTGCCCCTGTCTCTCTTCAATCTCATGGTCCCCATAAGCCCAAAAATAATAATAATAATAATATATTCAGTAAGAATTTGATAAGAACACCCACACCAAAACAGTCCCTTTGACTATGGCACCCCAAACAACTGATGACATATGGACCACTAGTGTTATTACATCACTATTGACTCATTTATTTCTGACTATACTGACAGCTGTCCCCCCCGGTATCATATTTAACAACAGGCTTAAGAAACATATGATACAACAAAACCAAACATATATAACAATAACGTGGGAGGGTATCATAACAGAGGTCATCAGACTCACTGAACCACTTGATGTTGGGTTCCACTCTGGCCACAGTCCCCGGAGTCACCGTGGACTGGAAAGATAAGGGTCGGATCACCTTTCCTCTGTTATCACTGGGCGGAAGGAAGAGTGTACACACAACAAAATTAGACAACAATAACCCGTCGCTATGACTGTCAAGAGCCAGATTGTTATGCTGAATGCAGTTTGCATGGGTCTACGTGGATACTAGAGAAGGTTTTATGTGGCATTACCATCTCTTCTTCTGCCTGTACATGTTCAAGCGCTTGATGGTGGAGCGGTCCCTGAGGTTGGTCTTCTCCGCATCCTTCGGCCGATCTGTGAATTGTTGGCACATATTTGTTTAGATCTATTAAGACACGTTGCTCGATTCACCATCACTGCCTCTCTGGGTCCGTCTGCGTAAACTGTCAAGAGCAGCGCATGTTAGCAACAACACAACAACAAACACGAAATATTACATTAGATTAGATTCAAATGTGTTGTCATTGCACAGCACAAGTACAGTACAGTGAGAATAATTTAGCATCTAACCAGAGTGCAAATGTTGCAGTTAAGTGCATAATAATATAATTTACAGTTTAAATGTACAGGTTAATAGACAGTCTAGGTATTAAATGGGATATGAGCAGCATAATAATAATAATAATAATAATAATAGGTATATATATATACAGGTAAGTGAGTATTTAACAGTATGCCGTTATTGAAAGCAGGATAAATATATATAAATGTATATACAAGCGAGCATATATAAACGTATGGCATATATAAATGTATATACAGGAGTAGGAGCAGTTCTATCAACAGTTTGAGACTTAAATACATATGGCAGGTACAGTAACCAGGTATCTTATTGATAAATAGGTCAACTTTATTTTGTAGTTTGTTTTTTCTTTTTTTATATAAATATATCAGCAACCTAACGCATTAATAAGGGTTTACGTTAAATACAACGACCAAAACACAAGGAGATCTTAATAAGAGTTAACCAAGTTAGCCAAGTTAGCCCCCCCCCCTGTTAGCCAATAGCTGTAAACAAGCAGTGTGTGCAACGGAAGATCAGCTCACCAGGGTTGGAGCTGGACGAGGACTTGTTTATGGTCATCCTCCCCTTGAACTGGGGCTTCACCATGTTGCCGGTGGGTTCGGTGGAGCCTTCGATACAGGATAATTAATATAGTGTAATAGGTTGCGGCTCGGCGTCCTTAAACACGTTGAGTTGTGTTGTTTGTGTTCAGAGCAGCACCAGCCCGTGCACGTGTTCCTACTCGAGGGCGCTGCGTTCGCCGGAAGAACGTCATCACCCGAGCGACACTGAGACCTGCCAATCACAATTGCTTGTTTTTTTTGTTTTGTTTTACTATGACACATTTTAATCAGACTAATTACCATTATGTTGTTCATAATGGTTCTTGAATGATCTAAATAGCCTATATATCTATCTGTGGTCTATATAAGGGACTTAAAAGTAAAAAACGAGTAATCTTTCTTTGAATCAATAAATAAATAATTAGATTAGATTAGATTAGATTAGATTAGATTAAAATGTATTGTCATTGCATCACAGTACAGTACAGCGATTATTATTTAGCATCTAACCAGAGTGCAAATGTTGCAGTAAAGTGCATGGTGATATAATATAATGTACCGGTTAAATGTACAGGTTAAAGACAGTCGAGGTATTAAATATGATTTGAGCATAATAATAATAATAATAGGTATATGTATATACAGGTAAGTGAGTATTTAATTTAGTGATCAGTTATTGAATGCAGGATAAATATATATATAAATGTAAATGTATGTACAAGTGAGCATATATAAACGTATGGCATATGTATATGTATATCTACAGTTCTATCAACAGTTGAGACTATAAAATATAAGATATAATGCAATACAATTTAATATAATACAAATACGACGTGTATTCTCCTTTAAAAAGATAAGAGTACTTTTCTCCAAGGGATGTGTCTCTGCTCGTCTGGAATTGATCTAAACGAGATGACAACACCTTTCTAAAGAATAACAACCACCCCAAATGATTTGATGAAGATTGATACCATTTTTGGTGTTTTTTTTAAATGTCTGGCCAAGGTATTCGAGTTGTGAAACCTTTATGATGCTTAATGGATTCAATAGAAGTATCATATGCGTCTACTACGGAGCCCCTAAAGTCAAGTCAAGTCCAGTTTATTGTCACTTCACAGTTTACACAAGTATAAAGCAGTGGTGTGAAAATCTTATGTGCAAAACCCGACGACAGACAGCAGTTATAAAAATAAGATAAAAATAGATAACAAAATAAAACAGAATAGAATAAAGAAGTTAAAGAAAATATAAATGGATTTTTAAAATGCAATATATCGGCACAGAAAAAGAGCAATATGTATATATATAAATCAATGTAATAAAATATACATTGTTATATGCTATACGCCCTTGTTCAGCAGCCTGATGGCCTGACTGTGGAAGCTATCTCTGAGTCTATTTGATACCACTTGATACTGAGGTATCGCCTGACTGACGGTGACAGTGAGTACAGTTCGTGGCTGGGTGGGCAATGTCTTTATACCCACGATTACCTGAAAGGTAATCGTTTTTTTGTTATCTTGTGCGCACAATGACGTGTGTTTTGTTCTACAGAGAGAGGTGTTAGTAACATGCCGTTGCTTTCCATCGTGTTTCCAACTTTGAAAGGCGAAATAAAACGAAATAAATCAGACATCGGACCGATAAAGACAGGCTCTGGCCATGCAGGGGTGTTCTCTTCCAGATACTCAATGCGTTATATTTCGGAAATATAATGAAAAACAATATATCTACGTTCACTACTAGGTCATGAAGCACCTGCAATAAAAAAATAAAGAAAAGCTTAAAATCCTAATCATTCGTATTGATAAATCAATGTCTGTCTGAGCGAAGCTTTTAGTAACATTTAATTAGTGGGCAAAATATAAATGAGTTATTTTCGCACATGGTCCGAGACTGAAGCCAGATGCAGTACACCTGGGTACGGTCTGGCTCTCTGAACAGGGCCGCTAACGGAAACCTGCCTGCAGACAGGGCTCAGCGATGACTGATGCGGCGCTTCAAAACACGACAGGGTGTGTGTCTGTGTGCGTGTGTGTGTGTGTGTGTGTGTGGGCGCGTGTGTTGTACGTGTGTGTGTGCATGCGTGTGTCTGTGTGCGTGTGTGTGTGGGCGCGTGTGTTGTACATGTGTGTGTGTGTGTGTGTGTGGTGTGTGTGTGGGCGCGTGTGTTGTACGTGTGTGTGTGTGTGTGTGGGCGCGTGTGTTGTACATGTGTGTGTGTGTGTGTGTGTATAATATTTCAGCCTGGCTCATTAGAAGGGTGTCTGCGTAGAGTCAGACCCGGAGCGCCAGCCTGACTAAACAAAACAAGACAGATTACCAACTTGCTCTCTCTCTCTCTCTCTCTCTCTCTCTCTCTCTCTCTCTCGCTCTCTCTCTCTCTCTCTCCCTCTTTCTCGGTGTGTGTGTGTGTGTGTGTGTGTGTGTGTGTGTGTGTGTGTGTGTGTGTGTGTGTGTGTGTGTGTGTGTGTGTACATGCGTCTTTCCGCTCATCTCCCCAGAGTGAGCGCTGCCACTGAAATAGTGTGCATCGCCATTTCATTGGCCTGGAGAAAGTGGAACCAGCACCAAGCAACATTGGGTCAATCAACAGAAACTGGAAATAAGCAAACCAGGTGTATATATGTATCAGCCAATCCACCAATCATATATCAGACATTTAAAGGTGTTGGCTCGAGTCTTCATCCACAGCAGCAGCTGTGACTATGCAACCGACAGACCAAAGTGATACGGCACACAAGGCTGCACCTGTCTCCGATGACCACCCCGGCTCGTTATTTAGCGTTTCATTCTCTCGCCGATGTCCAGAGGATTGAACACACACTACACTAGTTCCTGGACGGCGACGGGGAGGACGGCAGATGCACCACGCTCTGTGCAAAAGCAAAAACTAAACTGAAAAGAAGAACATTGTGAAGAGGAGCTGGAAGGCGGTGTGCTGTTTTAAAGAGCATCTGTATTACTAATGTGTTGTGCCTTCTGCTTATTTTCAACCCTTCCACTTAGCGGGGCCCCCGGTGTGCCAGAGCTCTGTCTCCACACGGCATTACTCTCCTCCTATTGACATAATCTGTTGGCACCGCTCCCCCCCTGCCTTTAATAAATAGTGTTTATGAACGTTCGTCTTTGCCGTGTAAACCTCCGTTGGATAAGATTAGTAATAGCGACTACAAGGTGAAGAGTTCCGAACCGCCGTCGAGGAAACAGAGGTTCACCGAGTGCGAGGAGAGAAGCGTTGACTTTAAACCCCGTCTACATCAACATTTCTTCTTGAGTAATACTTAGTAATGCTTTGACACACACAGTGAATTTTGTTGAGTAATGTTTGTCTCAGGGAACAAAAATGATATGAGAGATTTACAAGAAAGTGCGGTGATTTTTCCTGGAATAGGTGTTGTGCCCCCGCGCTGTAATCGATCCCAGGTGGGATCTACCCTTCTTAAAGCTGCCGAAGACTGACGACGGGGCATGATCATTGCGAACCTTTCTGAGTACCATCCGGACGAAGACCGACGTCGAGGGCGAGTTCACTGAGAACCTTATGGCTCCCTCCTACACGAGAACCTGTCTCCAGCTCCGACTATGTCGCGTCTCGTCCAACCCCCCCCCTCCCCCCGCCCGCTCCAAGGACCCTCTCCGCGATCCATCCTCTGGACCATCTCCCCGTGTCGACCACACCTCGGAACCTATCCAACCCTACCCTGTTGTTTTTGAGTATGTGGATCTTTCAGTAAAGACATTATTCGTTGTTTTGGATGTCCTATCGCTTCTTCTGGGTTCTCTGGCACATTTGGCTCGCCGATCTCGTTGGGTCCTAACAGAATGATCAAGCCCAAGATGAGCCAAGCCGGGAACCCAGAAGCAGGGAGCGGGACACCATCCGAGTTACGCCAGATTGTCGATTCACCTAGCTCCCAGGCTAGCTCCCTGTGTCTCCAGCTCCTAGCTCCCAGGCTAGCTTCCCGTGTCTCCATTTCCTAGCTCCCAGGCTAGCTCCCTATGTCTCCAGCTCCTAGCTTCCAGGCTAGCTCCCTGTGTCTCCAGTTCCTAGCTCCCAGGCTAGCTCCCTGTGTCTCCAGTTCCTAGCTCCCAGGCTAGCTCCCCGTGTCTCCAGCTCCTAGCTTCCAGGCTAGCTCCCAGGCTAGCCCCCTGTGTCTCTAGCTCCTAGCTTCCAGGCTAACTCCTCGTGTCTCTAGCTCCCTAGCTCCCAGGCTAGCTCCGTGTCTGCTCCGTGGCTACACCAGCACCTCGTGGTTCCGAGCCCATCGTTTCCCGGGCTGGTTCCACATCTGCTCCGTGGCTATACCTCCCCCCGAGGACCTCACCTGCTCCAGAGGACCTCCACCTGCTCCCGAGGAGGACCCATACCTGCTCCTGAGGAGGACCCCCACCTGCTCCCGAGGACCCGCACCTGCTCCCCGAGGACCCCCCACCTGCTCCCGAGGACCCCCCACCGGCTCCCGAGGACCCCTTCCTATCTCGCGGACCCCTCTCTGCCGAAGACCGACGTCGGGGGCGAGATCATTGAGATCCTTCTGCCGAAGACCGACGTCGGGGATGAGATCCTGAGAACCCGGGGCTCTCGGGCGGTCGTCCGGTGCCTCCCCTCAGGAGGGGGGATACTGTTGTGCCCCCACGCTCTAATCGATCCCAGGTGTTCAACCTCCCGGCTGAGGCCAATGAACACCTGGGATCTACCCTTCTTAAGGCTGCCGAAGACTGACGACGGGGCTTGATCATTGCAAACCTTTCTGAGTACCATCCGGACGAAGACCGACGTCAGGGGTGAGTTCACTGAGATCCTTATGGCTCCCTCCTACACGAGAACCTGTGTCTCCGACTACGTCGCATCTCGTCCAGCTCCCTATGTCTCCAGCTCCTAGCTTCCAGGCTAGCTCCCTATGTCTCCAGCTCCTAGCTTCCAGGCTAGCTCCCTGTGTCTCCAGTTCCTAGCTCCCAGGCTAGCTCCCAGGCTAGCTCCCTGTGTCTCCAGTTCCTAGCTCCCAGGCTAGCTCCCCGTGTCTCCAGCTCCTAGCTTCCAGGCTAGCCCCCCGTGTCTCTAACGCCTAGCTTCCAGGCTAGCTCCTGGTGTCTCCAGTTCCTAGCTCCCAGACTAGCTCCCTGTGTCTCCAGTTCCTAGCTTCCAGGCTAGCTCCCCATGTCTCTAGCTCCTAGCTTCCAGGCTAACTCCTCGTGTCTCTAGCTCCCTAGCTCCCAGGCCAACTCCTCGTGTCTCTAGCTCCCAGCTCCCAGGCTAGCTCCGTGTTTGCTCCATGGCTACACCAGCACCTCGTGGTTCCAAGCCCATCGTTTCCCGGGCTGGTTCCACATCTGCTCCGTGGCTACACCTGCCCTCGAGGACCTCACCTGCCCTCGAGGACCCCACCAGCTCCTGGTGGTTCCAAGCCCATTGTTCTCCGGGCTGGTTCTACTTCTGCTCCGTGGCTACACCAGCACCTCGTGGTTCCAAGCCCATCGTTTCCCAGGCTGGTTCCACATCTGCTCTGTGGCTACACCTGCCCTCGAGGACCCCACCAGCTCCCGAGGAGGACCCCCACCTGCTCCCAAGGAGGACCCCCACCTGCTCCCGAGGAGGACCCCACCTGCTCCCGAGGAGGACCCCACCTGCTCCCGAGGATGACCCCACCTGCTCCCGAGGATGACCCCACCTGCTCCCGAGGATGACCCCACCTGCTCCCCGAGGACCCCCACCTGCTCCCCGAGGACCCCCCACCTGCTCCCGAGGAGGACCCCACCGGCTCCCGAGGACCCCTTCCTATCTTGCGGACCCCTCTCTGCCGAAGACCGACGTCGGGGGCGAGATCATTGAGATCCTTCTGCCGAAGACCTCCATGAGATCCCTGAGATCCCGGGGCTCTCGGGCGGTCGTCCGGTGCCTCCCCTCAGGAGGGGGGATACTGTTGTGCCCCCACGCTCTAATCGATCCCAGGTGTTGCGTAATTGGGCCGGCTGAGACCAATGAACACCTGGGATCTACCCTTCTTAAGGCTGCCGAAGACCGACGACGGGGCTTGATCATTGCGAACCTTATGGCTCCCTCCTACACGAGAACCTGTGTCTCCAGCTCCGACTACGTCGCGTCTCGTCCTCCCCCCCCTCCCCCCCCCACTCCAAGGACCCTCGCCACGATCCATCCTCTGGACCATCTCCCCGTGTCGACCATACCTCGTAACCTATCCAACCCTACCCTGTTGTTTTTGAGTTTGTGGATCTTTCAGTAAAGACATTATCCGTTGTTTTGGGTGTCCCGTCGCTTCTTCTGGGTTCTCTGACACTGTGTGTGTGTGTGTGTGTGTGTGTGTGTGTGTGTGTGTGTGTGTGTGTGTGTGTGTGTGTGTGTGTGTGTGTGTGTGTTGATAGTGGTTAGTCTGGTTTGAACAACACCAACCGTGACAAACACGTGGCATATGTTCCCAGTGCTCATTGACCAGCCGGGCAGGAGACCAAAGTGGAAGCGATGGCCGCGGTGAAAGCTTATCAACGATACTTCCTCACCAGAGAGAGAGAGAGAGAGAGGAGCGGTTGGCTGTGGTCTTCACCTGCTCTACGAATAAACTTTCATCAGTATCTCACTGTCATACTGGACTTACTGGACTTACTGGACTCATGACCGTTACTGGACTGTACTGTCATCTGCCATATATATATATCATCCATTAGACACTTTACTGTTCTTTTTATTGCGTTTAGTATTGTTATAGTATAGTGTTGTTCATAGTATAAAGTACAGTATATAGTACATAGTATAAATATTGGTTTATAGTATAGTATTGCATAGTGTAATAGTATCGTACAGGATTTAGTTATAGTGGTAGAAATTCATACTGCGGGAGCGAATGGGGAGGAAGCATTCCATTGTACTTCCACATGTACCCCCCCCCCCCCCCCCCCGTTACGGCAGTCAACATCCTGCGACCTCCAGGCAACGCACACGCCCCTCCGGACCTCCAACCGAGTCACCATGAAGTCACCGAAAGATATTCTGACAAGGGAGGGAATGCGCGGGCCAACGTCTTCTCTGAAATCAATTGAATTTGAAGGAATGTGTTCAAGGAAGCTTCCAGCGTGTTCCGTCAGATCATCCGGCCAAGGAGGAGCTAGGAGGCGGGAGGTGGGCGGTGGCGGTGGTGGTGGTGGAGCGCACCTCTCCTTCGCTCCACCGCCATCTGGTCCACAGCGTTGGCACGGCCCGCTGTTCGTGCGAAACGCCGCCTGGGCCCCGCTGGATGAGAAGTCGCCGGTCGTCGGACACAGAATCTGCACGGTGGTTTGTGGTTTTCGGGGGCTATGATGTAAACCCAGTCAGAAACAACACGGCTCTGTGCGGCGTTCCCGTGTGCCAGGGGAGGGGGGGGGGGTCTGACAACCGCAAACAGACTGGGAGAGCTGTAACCCGGCTCCATTTATTCCCTCACAACTTGTCTCCAGAGTTTATCTGCTGCCCTTTCAGGCATGGATCAGTCCAACAGGAAGGTCTGGCTGATCCCAGCTCTGTATCCTTCTGGAAAGGGAGAGGTAGGGGGGGGGGCAGGCTGAGGTCATGCTGGGATGTGTATGTGGGGCTACTGTTCCCCCTGCCGCGATTACAAGGAGCGATCCATCCAAGAGGCCCCATCGGGAGGGGTAGGGAGGACCACCCAGACCCCCCCACCACCCCCCTTGGCGGGAGGACGGACTGCCGTGGAGGGACAGCTCATGGGAAAAGGTTTAGCAAGCGGCGGGCTGATTATTCTCCCACTGATCGCCATGGGAACGCAGCCCAGTTCACACACAACTCTCCTCCTGTACCGGCGATTTCTCTCTGGATGATATCAGTGGTCTTTACCGTTTGTGGTGGAAGCAGGGACCAGACACACATCGTCAACCCAAGACTAATGGAGAGGAGCCCGTCCGTCTGTTTTCCTGTGGGTTCTGTTCTGGGGAGATTGTTACAAGAAGCAATATGCTTCATGGACGTGATGCTCTATTTTAAAGCATCGTCACTCCGCCACCCATTGGAAAACATGACTGGTGGTCTGTGAACCTTGGATTCGTAAGCAGGGCTTTAAGATACAAAGTAACCTCAGACACTTAAGGAACCCTTACTCCTCTTCACAACACACACACACACACACACACACACACACACACACACACACACACACACACACACACACACACACACACACACACACACACACACACACACACACATGTCTCTCTCTTCCCCCCCTCTCTCTCTCTCTCTCTCTCTCTCTCTCTCTCTCTCTCTCTCTCTCCTCTCTCTCTCTCTCTCTCTCTCTCTCTCTCTCTCTCTCTCTCTCTCTCTCTCACATGCACATTCACGCTTTTGCACCTCTCCACCTATATTATACTCTTAATACACACTTCTCTACATCATTTACAAATCACTCAAGTTCTCACACAAAAGACTTAGTTTGGTTTAGTTTGATCTCCCCTGACATGCGGGGCAGACTGGGCCAGAGCCCCACAGACCCATTCACAGCCCCTGGCCCTGGTCCTACCCTGGCACGCAGAAGTAGGAGCTGGTAGACTGAAGCTCAAGGGTGGGCATCCAAGCCCAAGGTGGTGGGTGGGGGTTGTCAAACAAGCAGATCCCTTGTTCTACCCAGTACCCACTTCCTGAAGCTTTCTGCTGCAGGAAGTGAAGCCGATTGGGTGACACTCAATTTCCCATCTGAGATGTAAAGGGTACACGTTATCTTATCTTGAGTTAGTTCACGCTGGCATCCTGCATTAGGTCCTGCAGATAATAGTTACTAGTTACTTTCTAAATTAATGTTTTAGACGCCTTCATCCAATGCCACAGTGAATTCGGATAAAGGTCATTAAGGAGCAAGTAGGGGTGAGGCCAGCGTGCTCAATGGTGCCTACAGCCAGGCTGAGGACATGAGGGATCGAACCCATTACCTTTCAGCTAGGAGTCAAAACAACCTAACCTCAATCTAACCACTTGTGTGCCCCCCCTCATAGTTGGCTAGGGTTCATTTTTCTCGCTTGTCTTAAGATAGTAGGATTTAGTCTTGGTTTCACATCACTACGGCACGCCAACGGAAAATAAATAAAGAAATATTAATCAGATGCCCTGTTAAATTTTTCTTCAGGACACCCCAAAAACTTGAGTTTCAAGATGTACAGACAAAAGATGGAAATGGGAAGTGTCATTTTGTTTTCAGAATTTCCCCCCCGATTCTCCAGCCCAGGGTTGTGGCTTGGCAGACTGCCCCTCTTTATTCCCTGCGACAAACAAAACCTGAGTACACACACACACACACACACACACACACACACACACACACACACACACACACACACACACACACACACACACACACACACACACACACACACACACACGCGCACACACACACGGTCTCTGGGAGGACGGAGGGAAGCAGGGTGGGCTGGAGGAAATGATTGAGTTCATCTTTCTACACCAAAACCAAGAGCAGTGTCCCCGGTGGCCTAAAATATTTCACAAAAGAAAGCACACAAAGAAATGAATATTGCGTGCGGAGAGGAAGCATCTTCGACACACAGTGTAGCCGGCGTCGGGTATAAGGTTCACATGATGTGAAAGCTTTCATTGAGTTAGCCGTACCGCGGGCGGTACCCGGTGACCGTCCGACGTACCCGGCGATCGGATCACACCAAGGTCCGTGTCCAGATCGAATGCAAGACGACAAGACAAAACATTGCTTTACCTGAACCGCATCTCACTTTGTACCAAGCCTCAACTCAAACTGAACTGAAAGCCTATCTGATCGGAAACAGCGACACCAACCCCCCTTCCCCTCCAGTTATGAGATGTCATACCTCCGCTTTCATTCTGCATTTGTTTAGATCTTTCCCGGCGATGTTCCCCCCCCCCACCTCCCTCCATCCTCCACAGTCGTCTGGGTCGACCCAGCAAAAGATGCCAAGCGGCCCCGGTACCAGTTCACAGAGAGGCCAGCGAGGTAGGAGAAGGAGCGGTGGCGAGAGAGATGTGACACGGATGTATTCTGGAAACAAGCTTGGAATCAAACAACGGTGTCACAAGACCCCCGGACCCACTGGCGCTGTTTGTTTTTCCGGCTCGCATCCAGTCGACCGGAGTCGGGGAGGAAGCGTGTGGGCCCAGGTATGCGTCTCTATCCTCTGTATCCGTAAGCGCCGCCACCGGTGGGTGGTGCGTGGCGGTAGGTGGGGGGGGGGGTGGGGGTGACTCGTAAGGTCCCTCGCAACGCTGGCGACGAGCAACACGGCGTCTCCAAGTGCCGACCCCTTGCCTTTAAAGGAGAGGAGAGCTGTTCCCGTGATGGGGGCATCGCTTGTATGTTTCCACTCCACCTCCTCTCCAGACACCTAACCTGCGACGACCTTGTGCCAGAGAAGAAGAAAAAAAGAGTTTAAACCCCTTTCTTGGACATCGCTGCTAGGCATGTTTACCTAAGCGCTGCCATGGAGCCGTTGAGCAAGATGCTGTTGTTCTGCGGCGTTTAATGATCCTAGGAAAAGCCGGTCGTAAACCAGAGAATATCATTCGATCATTGTGTGTGTGTGTGTGTGTGTGTGTGTGTGTGTGTGTGTGTGTGTGTCTTTTGTGGAAGGTGTCTCCTGCCTCTCTTCCTCATCGAGGTGCTCCTTCTTCCAGCTGATTAAACAACAAGATTTACAGCAGAGCTCGCCTTTTCTCCTCAAGTGCACCCTTAAAATACTTTGACCTCCTGCTCCTCTCCTCTTTGGCCTGGCCAGATGTGTCGGAAGTTGACGTGGAGGAGAGCATGAAGGGCTTTGTGAGCAGGCTGGGTTACAAACGGCAGGCCAAACATTGTGCATTCACACATACATTGTGCATATAGAGCCTGCACTGTATCAATACTTCGTGTCATAGACTAAACGCAGTGCATATCATAAATAGCATGAAACCTCATTCTCTTGTTCTCCTCTTGGGCAAGAGAGTGGGGGGTGGTGGTGGTGGTGGTGGTGGGGGTTGTCTGCAGAAAGACAAGGCCTTAAACCAGACAGCCCTCTGGACCCACCGGGAATCCAGAAAGTATGCAGGATGAACACAAGTAGTGCTCTAAATGAACATCGGGCCACAATGGAATTTCACAGACCCTGTGGAGGGTTGGTGGAGAACCGCTCTACCTGTGGTAGACAGTGGATGTGGGAATGGAACTCAGTACCTTTAAGCTGAAACTGAAACACTCACACCACTCGACTATCCTGCTCCCTTCACAGACTCAACCCAGAGGGAAGAGGGCAGACCCGAAAGGGAATAACGTCAGACCTGTTGTCTTGACATTCTTTGGTGGGGTGTACATAACATTACATTACATTTAGATTAAAAACAAAATCCTCATTGGTTTACAAGAAGGGAGCCTCTGCACTCAAGATCTGAAGAGCTGGATCTGGGACAGGAGCACAGCAGTAGGATCGATCTGCAGGCTTTTCACATCACTTAACATCGGGCTCAGATATATTTACTTTGGTTCACTCTAGGAAGTTGGAGACACATTAGCTAAACTGTGATTCTCTGATCCAGGCTCTGAAGCGGCCAGTTGGGTTACTGTAATGGTCATGGGAAGGGGCAGAACCACCAGAACCAGGTCCCACATGAACAGAGGTCTCAAGCTGGGCCTGAGTCCATGAGAAACCCACACCGAGTGTGACAGGATTGTTCCGGTCCGCAGAGAGCTACCGTGATGGGGATGATGAAGACGCAGTATATGTCAGCAACACCTACATTCATCTCATCTCCCTGTCACTTATCCTGCTCCTCAGTCATTCACCCTGACTCCACCCACCCTCACACGTTCACTCTCTCACAGTTCTCACTCACCTCACCTACACATACCCACCTCCGCCTCCCCATCATCTACCCCCATGTACTCAAAGCCTCCCTCACCCCCACCCATCTCACCCATGTGATGTATGTATTGACTCAGCATCTGAACTCAGCATCATGTGATGTAAGTATTGACTCAGCATCTGAACTATGCTTAAGAATGGGAAGAGGGTATTTAGATGCAAGATAATCCCAGATTATGCCACGGTTTTCCACGGGTCGATCCTCCGACCCGAGCACATTTTGCCCATTAGTCGTGCTAATTAGCGAGTCCAGACTTTACCAAACAGAAATGCTTTCTAAGCATTTAGCATATCTCCGGAACCTTCTCTGACCTGGTTTAAGCTGCACCACGTCTGTTCTTATTGGCCGAGATGGGGAGACGCGTTCTCCTCGGCCAACCACAACACTCAGTGGAGCGGGGGCCTGAGGACCTGTAAATTAGATAAAGTTCTCCCAAATACTTGAGATTTGGATCAATGGGCCGGAGCAGGCTAATGGTGTTTTCTAACTGGACGGGCAACAACAGAACATGGCGTTGCGGGGGCCGTCGTGCTGTGCTGAGGCGCATAAATCTCGCCGTCTTCGGTGTTGTTCAGGTTGAGCTGTCCCGTCTCCGTTTGGGTGTCTTTCGTCTGTCGGGAGGAAGAAGAGTGATGAAGGATGTGGCCGGGCCCATAAATCACCCAATCCACGTCCAAACTGAACCACTTGCAGAACCCCCGGGCCTGCTCGCCTATTCACGGTTTCTTTCATGGCTCACCTGCTTCGCAGGGCTTTTCATCATTTGAGCCTCGTTGCGCTTGGCGGAGACGGGAGATTCCTCGGGCCGTGCTTCCCGATCGCTCACTCCTTTAGTTTTGGTTGTTGTCGTTAGACTTAAGACTTTTTTTTTGACGCTTTCCCCATCGTTCTCTGGCGACGACGATGCAACGTGATAAGATGGAGTTGATTTTAAACACCGGGGAAATCACCGGGGTTGGCTCCGGTTTTGGCCCCTCTCAGCCTTGACAGAATGTAGCCTGCTGGCACGATAGCGGTGTCATGGTTCGTGGTACTGGTCCGACTGCGAGAAGGAGTTTGACAGAGTAGTATTTCTATACTTTTTATATATACTGTATGTATGGACTAGTGTATTTTGAGGTATTCGTCATACAGCTCTGAAGCTGATTGAGAACAGAATCCTTACTCCTGCTCCGCATTACGGGACATTCTTCCTTTTTTTGAAAAAAATAGTGTTGGTAAGACCTCTTTGGCAAAAATACTTAACTTCTTGACAGACATTCCTTTTGTTTAGGACCCTTCATAAGGTTTTGGCTTTTTTCCATTGATTCTTGAAAACGTTTTCATGGGCTGGTTTTGATCAATTTGACGGATGTGACTGATCTACATATTTTATGTCTGAGTTTATCCTAACTTCGGCAGGCCAAGAAATGTGTGGCTTGTTGTTTGCTTGAAAATATTGAATATCTCTACAGTTTCTTGTGTAAACCCCCTTTGTATTTACTTTATCTACCATTCACCTTAAATGTTGAAGATAACAGCTTTTAAAAAAACAACCAATCTGCCAAGTATGAGTTGCTTTCTCTTAAACGGCTTCCTCTCTGATCTAGTGTGTGTGTGTGTGTGTGTGTGTGTGTGTGTGTGTGTGTGTGTGTGTGTGTGTGTGTGTGTGTGTGTGTGTGTGTGTGTGTGTGTGTGTGTGTGTGTGTGTGTGTGTGTCTGTGTGTGTGTGTGTGTGTGTGTGTGTGTGTGTGTGTGTGTGTGTGTGTGTGTGTGTCTGTGTGTGTGTGTGTGTGTGTGTGTCTGTGTGTGTGTGTGTGTGTGTGTGTGTGTGTGTGTGTGTGTGTGTGTGTGTGTGTGTGTGTGTGTGTGTGTGTGTGTGTGTGTGTGTGTCTGTGTGTGTGTGTGTGTGTGTGTGTGTGTGTGTGTGTGTGTGTGTGTGTGTCTGTCTGTGTGTGTGTGTGTGTGTGTGTGTGTGTGTGTGTGTGTGTGTGTGTGTGTGTGTGTGTGTGTGTGTGTGTGTGTGTGTGTGTGTGAGAGAGAGAGAGTGAAAGAGACAGAGGGGGAGAAAGGAAGTGTCTACTGAATGACTCAATGTAGGGCAGAGAAAGTGAAGGAGGCACAGCTTTGTCAGTAGGTAAGAAGTGATAAGTGACAAAGACCCATACAATGTTAATGTGTGTGTGTGTTTATGTCTGTCTGTATGCTTGTGGGAATGTGTTCATATATGTGTGTGTGTGTGTGTGTGTGTGTGTGTGTGTGTGTGTGTGTGTGTGTGTGTGTGTGTTAAATTGTTTGTTTAGCTTGCTTTAAATGTACAGGTAGGCTCCAAGATATAGGCAGGACCTGAGCTACAGGTAGGCCCCAAGATATAGGCAGGACCTGAGCTACAGGTAGGACCCAAGATATAGAAAGGACCTGAGCAACAGGTAGGTCCCAAGATATAGGCAGGACCTGAGCTACAGGTAGGCTCCAAGATATAGGAAGGACCTGAGCTACAGGTAGGCCCCAAGATATAGGCAGGACCTGAGCTATGGGTAGGCCTCAAGATACAGGTTAGATCCAAGCTACAGGGAGAACCAAGCCACAGGTAGGCCCCAAGATACAGGGAGGGACCGAAATACAGGTCAGAACTGAGATACAGGGAGGTCCAAAACTGCATCTAGGATCTGAGCTTCAGGCAGGAACTAAGCTACAAGTAGAACCAAGCTACAGGTAGAACCACGTTACAGGTAGAACCAAGCTACAGGTAGGAACCAAGCTACAGGCTTGGTGCACTGTACTGCACTGTATTCATGATGCTGCTACTGGCACTTTAAAATGCTTTTAAATGTTTTGCACAATATAACACTTCCGTACATATCATCCATCAATCACCTTATTGTTATTTTTATGTTAATTATCATTTTATTGTATAGTATAATATTCTTATAGTATTGTGTTCTAGAATTTCATATTGCGGGTGTGAATGGGGAGTAAGAGTACTTGTTTCAAATGGCAAATACAATTCTTTAATCTTGAGGTAGGCCCCGAGCTACAGGTAGGAACCAAGCTACAGGTAGGGCTACAGGTAGCACCTTTGGTACAGGTAGGAACCTAGCTACAGCTAAGACCAGAGCTAGAGGTATCTTCTCAGCTAGAGGTAAAACCTGGGCTACAGATATGAGGGACTACAAGACGTGATCTACAGGTAAGACTTCGGCCATAGCCATAGGCAGTTTTTACTGCTTCAGGTGTGTTTATGAATTGATTTATTATCATTACTGTTTCTTTAACAGAGACAATGCAACACAATTATACAATACAACATAGTAATGGTCCAATACAATATGTGTAGAACCAGAGATAGATGGCAACAACAACATCAACCTGCATTAATACCATTGAACACATTGCTCAGATTCTACTTGTTTTGTTTTTTGGGGTCTGGATGGTCTGCGAATCCTCCGCTGGGTGGCTGGGTAAGTTGAACCGTGTGTCCGGTTGTTTGTCCGTGATTGGTCCCATCCTATCCTACAGGGGATTTACCAAGTCTCGCGTGTCTTTAAGGGTCCTGGCGTTGTGACATCACGTGATTCCTGTGATTCCTGGCGGGTGACGGTAGAGGACCTCGGCGGCCCTTTGTGTTCACCAATCATCGTTTATGACAAACTGACAGGGCTAACGACGAGCACATTGTCGCGTTAATCGCCCTCGCGTGGCCTCGCCGCAGTTTTGAGCGCAGTCAAGTGCAGATGTGGAACTGAATCACGGCAGCAGGAGGAGGAGGAGGATGAGATGCGTGCGGTCATACCTGACATGAGTGATTCATTCATTTGCCATTACTGTGAGACCACCACAAAGTCGACCTCCTAGTCATGGTACAATGGAATGCCTAGTCCCCATTCCCTCAAGCTTCAAGTTCAAGTTGAATTGGTCTTTATTGGCCCTACATTGGCACCACAGTGGCAATGGACACGATTAACATCACCAACCTGATGGATGGATATACGAGGAATAGGTGGTATCATTGAGTTAACTAGCCAAGTGTGCGTGTTTGTGTTTGGTTAAAGGCCACCCATGAAACCAAACATACCTCGCCGGTGAACACACGGTGAGCGCTATTACAACTTGCAGATGAAACATTTCATACAAGAGGAAATGATTAACTTAACCAATCTTGTCCATATGTGGTTAGTTGTGTTGTTTTGTCCTTAGAAATGACACCCGCGAAACCAAAAACCCTGAAAACCCATTGTTGTCATATGTTGCAGGGTTTGTCATCTACCGGAATCCCAACCCCCACCCAGATGTTGTTGGCATTTGAACCGTCTTTAGACTAACTGGCTTCGCTCTACAGATGCAGGAAAATATCATCCAGAAGGGAATCGAAACCATGTGCTGCCTGCCGTGGATGTGTCATGACCATAACACTCAGTTCAAACCTCACAATGCAAAAGCTTCTATTGACAATCATTACAAGCAGGTTGGTTCATATCAGCGTTTCTTCTGTGTTGACCTAGTGAACAGATTTCCAACACCCACAGTCCAATGGTCAACGTGACCTCAAACGAGGGCGGTCAACATGCTTCACACCTGTTTGGAGCTCGACACTGAGTTTGCAACAGTCCAGATAAGACACAAAATAGTCCCAGCAATAATATCCCAGCTCTTCCGTTGTGTGTGTGAGGAAATACCCCTGAGTTTCTGTTTATGTTTCACATCTGGCAGGGAGAAACATTATTTAATAATACAAGCGTGCTTCCTACTGTGATCTAGCCAATACGTCTCCTTTAAGACGTACGGACGTCGCCTCTGTCGTCCAGAGTGTATTGCGTGTCTCTCACCATGATAGATATGACAAAGTCCTGCAGAATCCAATCACTGAAAGAATGATTGATACTTTGGAGTGCGTGGCGTAGGTTCAGGTGTAGGTATTACCCAGGAAAAACAACGCTAATAACGCACATAAGCTCACAGCTAATGTGTTGAAAGATATATATCGCTGGACGACGATAGCGGGAGTTGTTTCAGATGGCTTGGACCTCGCCGGCCAGATAGGACATCTGTTTCTGGCTCAAACAAGACAAAAGGGAAAGAAAGTTAACTTGCTAAAATGTGTTTATTTTGGATTAAGTTTTCAATGGCCCCTCCAATCCTAACAAGTTGTCAAGTATGTGCGTGAGGCCGTTAAACGACGTCGGCCAGGCCTCTGACCTGCTCTACTACAACGGTCCGGCCCAAAAGGACATGTGGTTTTATTCGTGCTGCACACAACACACTGTATTACAATAAAGAAGTTCTTAAATCATTAGCGACACATGAGGAGAAACGGAGCACTCTGCTCACTCGACTGTGTCCAAAAGTGCTCTTAATATCAAACCAAATCTCTTTTGATTTCAGATTTAGCTGTTAGTTTCGTTTTTGATTTAGATGGAATAGATAAGAGTCAAAGAGTTTGAAGACAGAATGGCTTTGGTTGGTCCGTTGAGTTTGCTGGGGGCGGAGCCACTGCTGCTTCGCTTTTATTGTACTCTATAAACGTTGTCATTATCATTCCTGCTAATAAAAAACATTATATAATGCTAGGCTATGCGCAGCTTGCTACATACCACTGTGAGCTAATACATTAGAAATGTGCTCATAAATTGCTGCATGGAAATTTGATGGGTTGCACTTGCACGCTAGTTGTGTAGTTCTGTCTCTAGGCCTACTGGTCGAATGAGTATACTACAACAATACCTACCAACTGTACTGCCTTTGGCTCCAGCTCTGACCAACCACTATTGGTTTAACGATACATGCTTTGCGTAATGACACACTTAAATCCAGACGGCATATGTATTGATAACATACCTGTAAATGTGTACGTTTTACTGTACCTGCCGTATATATTTTAATCTTCAACTGTTGATAAAACTGCATATCCCTGCTCACTACCTTGAGTTGTTTATACATTTATATATATTTATCCTGTTTTTCATAATTGCATACCCCTGATCACTACCTGTTAAATATGTATTACTTACCTGTGTATATATATATATATATATATATACCAATTATTATGCTCATATCTCACACATACTCTATAAGTAATCTTCTAACTGTTTTTATACCTAGTAGACTGTCTTTTAGCAACTGTAAACTGTAAATGATATATTACCAGGCACTTTACTGCAACATTTGCACTCTGGTTAGATGCTAAATTATTTTCGCTGTACTGTACATGTGCTGTGCACTGACAATACATTTGAATGTAATCTAATCTAATAAGAAGTTCATGGTTCCAAACCCAGCAGGCTACTGATGGAGTTCCCGGTGTTCCTGGATGGGATACTTACCATGCTAGCATAATTCACAGTTAGCATATAAGCATATTTAGCATGTCAGAATACTGAGTATGTTATAATGTGTGCTGCTGAAAATGAACATCTGCTGCAGCTAATAAAAATAATGCTAAAGTATATACTATATACTATAATACTAAGTATAAATCTCATCTCATCTCATCTCATCTCATCCACTCTGGTCCTCAACACCGGAGCACCCCAAGGCTGCTGCCTCAGTCCTCGGCTGTACTCGCTGTACACACATGACTGTACTGCCACGCACAGCAAAAATCGGATGATCAAGTTTGCAGACGACACCACAGTCATGATAAGCGAGGGCGATGAAACGGAGTACAGAGATGAGGTAGTCCGGCTGACGCAATGGTGTGAGGACAACAGCCTCACACTGAATGTCAGCAAGACCAAGGAGCTCATCGTGGACTTCAGGCACCCACTCCACCATCAGCCTGGAAAGGACACTAGTGGAAGTCGTCAGCTACTTCTGTTTCCTTGGGCTACAGATTTCCGACGACCTGGCGTGGACCTGCAACACGAAGGTCATGCTGAAGAAGGCACACCAGCGCCTCTATGCTCTGCGGTGCGTCAGGAAAAGCGTAATAGGCCAGAGGTGGCTAGTGAACTTTAGTGGCTAGTGTGGCACTGTAGAGAGCGTCCTGACGGGCGGTGTTAATATGTGGTACGGCAACACCACTGCATGGGACAAGAAAGCCATCCAGAGGGTCGGGTATTGGGTGCACTTTGGCGCACCGTTGTAACCAAAAGAGAGCTGAGCCAGAAGGCAAAGCTCTCGATCTACCGATCAGTCTTCGTTCCTACCCTCACCTATGGCAATGAACAATGGGTAATGACCGAAAGGACGAGATTGCGAATACAAGCGGCCGAAATGAGTTTCCTCAGGAGGGTGGCTGGTATCTCCCTGAGGGATAGGGTGAGAAGCTCAGTCACTCGTGAGAGACTCGGAGTAGAGCCGCTGCTCCTTCGCGTAGAAAGGAGCCAGTTGAGGTGGTTCGGGCATCTAGTAAGGATGCTTCCTGGTCGCCTCCCGAGGGAGGTTTTCCAGGCACATCCAACTGGGAAGAGACCACGGGGCAGACCGAGGTACAGGTGGGGTGATTAGAATGACAGACTAAATGACCTATCATCCATTCTTTCCATCTGGACCACTGTCGCACGTCTGCCGCGTCATCAGAGCGCTGCCGCTCTCGGTGTAAACAACAGGGGAAACACCGCGAGACTGCTACACACTGAGTTGTGCGGAATACGTGGAGTGGATTCCAGTTTACTCCGGACCCTACAGAAATCCACCATTTCATCCACAGTCAAAATAGAACAGTTTAATGCACAATCCCTTACAAACAAATCATCATTCATACAAGACCACATCATGGACAAGGAAATAGACTTTATGTGCCTCACGGAAACGTGGCAACAGCCTGAGGTTTACTCTGCCCTAAATGAAGTCTGTCCCCCTGGCTACAGCTACCTGGAAAAAGCTCGCAGCACTGGTCGTGGTGGCGGCTTAGCAATAATACATAGGAATGCCTTGGATTTAAATGTAAACCCCCCCTCCCACTGACATTATTTCTACCGGCCTCCCAAACCCAACTCAGCTTTCATCCCAGAGATGCACGACCTTCTCACTACACTCTGCGCTACCTCTGCCAACATTATAATACTAGGAGACATAAATGTTCACGTTGACACCCCCTCCTGTCGCTATGCAGCCGAGTTCCTACACCTCCTGGACTGCCTCAACCTAACACAACATGTTGATGTCCCCACACACACTAGGGGACACACACTGGACCTTGTCATCACAAACTCTGCCCCCATTAGTAAACTATCAGTGTACGATCTAGGTGTGTCGGATCACAAGGCCATCTCAATGGAGCTGTCGCTCCTGCTACCCCGCACCAAACCCAAGCGTCAAATCCATTTCAGAAATCTGAAAAACATCAACCCCGACACCATGACTTCGGATCTCCAGCATCTCTCCACAATTACTCCTACATCAGTCAATGAATCTGTGGACTTTTACAATAAATCTCTGCGTAATCTCCTGGATCTCCACACCCCTGTCAAAACCACAACAGTCACCTTCACACGCTCAGCCCCCTGGTACACCTGCGAGCTGCGGAAAATGAATACAGCAGGGCGTGTCCTTGAGCGGCGCCTCAAGGTTTCTGGACTCGCTGTTCACAGACAGGCATACCGGGGCCACCAAAAGGCCTATGCAAAGTCCCTCAGAGACAAACGGTCAAAATTCTACTCCACTATCATCAACAATAGCCCTGGCAACTCCAAGCAACTCTTTTCCACCATAAATCATCTCCTGAAACCTCAGACTCCCTTACACAAAGACACCACAGAGGAGCAGTGTGATCATTTTATCACATTTTTTAGGAAAAAAGTAGAGACCATCCGCTCTCTCCTCTCAAACTCCGCTGCTCTCCCAGTCCTGACCGTCAACCCCCAACCCGGACCTACCCAGCCTCTTTGCTGCTTCACTGATATCTCGCAGCATGAAATTGAGGCCATCATCAAAAAGATGAAACCCTCCACCTGTGCTCTGGACCCCTTTCCCACAGCCCTGGTCAAATCGAACATTGGTGCCATAAGTCCCCTGATCACTTTAGTGATAAAACACTCCATCCAGTCTGGTCATGTTCCTTCCCCATTAAAAGCTGCTATCATCAAACCACTCCTCAAAAAACCCACCTTAGACCCTGAAGTCCTGGCTAATTATAGACCCATCTCCAACCTGCCATTTCTATCAAAGGTGCTGGAGAAGGTAATTGCCATTGAGATTCACGAACATCTCAAACACAATAACCTCTTTGAAAAGTTCCAGTCTGGTTTCCGCCAGGGCAACAGTACAGAAACTGCCTCAGTCAGGGTGACCAATGACCTGCTGATGACAGCTGACACCGGATCTCCATCCCTCCTGCAGCATTTGACACCGTCGACCATAACATTCTACTCCATCGTCTTCGCTCGACAATTGGACTCTCTGACTCTGCCCTAAACTGGTTCACCTCATATCTCACCGGGAGGACTGAGCACGTCACCTTGGGAGCGGCAAAATCACAAACACACTCTGTGAACTGTGGTGTCCCTCAAGGATCAGTCCTCGGCCCCACCCTTTTCACCATATACATGTCCCCCCTTGGTCGTGTCATCAGCCGGCATGGAATATCTTTCCATTGCTATGCTGATGACACGCAGCTCTACATCAGAACAAACCCAACCCCTTCCGCACCTCTGCCATCATCCAACATAACCACATGCCTGGAGGAGATAAAGGTAAAGATAAAACTTCCTTCAATTAAACAGCTCCAAGACTGAAGCCATTCTAGTTGGCACTCCACATCAGGTCCTTTCATCCTCCATCACCAGCATCACCTTCTCCGGTCAGAACATTTCACTCTCATCAACTGTCACCAATCTGGGTGTTAAAATGGATCCTCACCTGACCTTTGAGGCCCACATCAAACAAACATGCAAGACCTCCTTCTACCACCTCAGAAATATTGCTAAACTCTGTCCCACACTCAGTCAGTCAGATGCTGAAAAGCTTGTCCACGCCTTTGTCTCCTCCAGGCTAGATTACTGTAACGCACTTCTCATTGGGATTCCTGCCAAGAACATCCAGAAGCTGCAGTACATCCAGAACAGCGCTGCTAGGATCCTGATGAGAGTGCGGAAGTATGAGCACATCACGCCCATACTCAAATCATTGCACTGGCTCCCGGTCTCACTCAGGATTGACTACAAAATCACCCTCTTCACCTATCAGTGCATTCATGGAAATGCTCCCTCATATATCAAAGAACTTCTCACTCCACAAAACTCCACGAGGAGCCTACGCTCTGAAAAGGCAAACCTCCTCCTTCCCCCCAGGACCAAACTGAAAACCACCGAGCCTTTTGCTCTGCTGCTCCGAGACTGTGGAATGCCCTCCCAAACCAGCTGAGGACACCACAGACTGTGGATGTTTTTAAAAAAGGCCTAAAAACACACCTTTTTAGAATAGCTTTTCACTAGATTTTTTAAAAAACCCACTGGTTGCCATGCCAGCGTAAACGTCGCTGCTTTTATTCTGTTTTATTTAAATCATTTTTACTCTGTAGCACTTTGAGTTTTGCCCATGCAAATTAAAAGTGCATTATAAATATCATTTATTTTTATTATTATTATTATTATTACATCTCCACACTGGCCTGGGAACGCCTCGGGATCCCCCAGTCAGAGCTAGTCGATGTTGCCAGGGAGAGGGAAGTTTGGAGTCCCCTGCTGAAGCTGCTACCTCCGCGACCCGATAACAGATAAGCGGGAGAAGATGGATGGATGGATGGATATATCATATATAATATAACAAATGTACATATTAGATTAGATTAGATAATATTCAAATTTATTGTCAGTGTACAGCGTACAGTAAAGTACAGTACAGCGAAAATAATTTGGCATCTAACCAGAGTGCAAATGTTGCAGTAAAGGGCATGGTAATATATAATGTACAGTTTACAGTGGTTAATTAAGATGTAAAGACAGTCTACTTGGTATAAAAACTGTCCGGGGAAGGGGGTGCTGTCTTCGTGGTGCAGAGATGACAGCTGAAGGGAAGAAGCTGTTCCTAAGCCATGCTGACTTGGAACAAAGGTTTCTATAGCGCCTCCCGGAGGGGAGGAGGGAAAACAGTCCATGGTTGAGGTGAGGGGTGTCTGACAATTTTTTGTGCCTTCCTCAGACACCATTTGTGGTGGGTAGTGTTTAATGCAGGGAGGGGTAATAACCTAACCCTTTGCACCACCCTCTGCAGCGCTTTCTGGAAGTGCACACCTGATGATCTTTTCTGTCGTCCTCACGACGGCTACGTGTGGTACAGCAACGATGGTGTTGCTGTACCACACGTTGACGCCGCTGTACACAATATAAATAACAATATAAATTACAATAAAGTGACTGATGATGAATACATGTTTTGTATTGTGCAGACAGCATTTAAAAAGCATTTTAAAGTGCCAGTAGTGCAGCAGCATCATGAATATAGTGCAGAACAGTGCAGTGGCCGTAATGAGTCCAGAAAGTCCAGCAAAAGTATGATAGTGTAATGTAATGTAATATGGATGACAATTTGATAATAGTTGCATCACTTCTAGCAGTTCAGTAGGCACACTGCCTGTGGTTAAAAACGATCTTTGAACCTCGTAGTCCTTGTGCGGATGCTGCGGAACCCGCGACCGGACTGTAGGGTGGAGAAGCGATGGTGCCCAGGGTGGTTGCTTTTTTTTTGTGATGGAGATGGCCTTCTTCCGACATCTGGTTCTAAAGATCTCCTCAATGCATGGAAGTGTCGCTTCTCATGAGGCACCTCAGGGCATAGAGGCAGCATCTTCAGCATGACCGGCGTGTTTCAGGTCCATGCCAGATCGTCTGAGATCTGTAGTCCCAGGAAATGAAAGCAGCTGACGATTTCCACCAGTGTCTCGACCAGGCTGATGGTGGAGTGGGTGCCTGAAGTCCACGATGAGCTCCTTAGTCTTGCCGACATTCAGTGCAAGGCTGTTCTCCTTGCACCATCGCGTCAGCCGGACTACCTCACCTCTGTACTCTGTTTCTGTTTTGTCGTTGTTGCTTATCAGGTCAATGACTGTGATGTCATCTGCAAAATTGATAATCCGATTATTGCTGTGCATGGCAGTACAGTCATGTGTGTACAGCCAGTACAGCCGGGGACTGAGGCAGCAGCCTTGGGGTGCTCCAGTGTTGAGGACCAGAGTGGATGAGATGTTGTTCCCAATCTTCACCACTTGAGGCCTGCCCGACAGGAGGCTTGTGACCTTGGTCTTTTTGGGTAACGGCACAATGGTTGTCTCTTTGAAGCACACTGGGAAGATATACTGTGTGTATGTATTTCAGCACTGTAGCTAAATGCTACTGTCTTTATTGTTGTTCCTGCTGGTCTTTCCATATCACATGCAATTTCACCCCTATGACCCAGAGGGTTAATATATGTGAAAGTCAGTATCACTTAGTATTTATTAATGCAATTAATTAATTCATTATTTCTTTTTTGTTGATTAATCCAAGTACCCTTGATATATCTAATTGAATTATGGAATGAATGAATTGAGAAGGTGCCGCCTCGTAAATAATAAACTTATTTGAAATAATTTCAAAATATGTCTGCCTCCTCAATTTATAAACATCCATAACATAACAATTCATCAAACAAATGTATTCGTCATCACTGGTGACTGACAACGCTCGGCTGAAAGCCTCTCGGCCCGAAGACAGATGAGCTGCTCCAGAATGTGTTGGGAAGCCTTTCCTTTGAACGCCGTCCCACTCTTTTAAAGTAAAGATTGATCACATTGGAAAACAGCATGGTCAGAATGTAAACCACTACCAGCATGTGCCGGCCACATTGGCCCCTCAAACCCACAAGTCCTAACACCTTGGGCCAAAGGTATGAAGCATGTGCATGCATGAAAATTGTCCACTTTACTCCACGCAGGTTTCCCAATGTCTACAAATTCACGGGCGGTGAGAATATGCGTACCAATAATGCAAATTTTTTTGTCTTTCACTACATTGTGCTCACATGGTCCACGCACACCACACACGTGGTGAAAAGGGCCCAACAACGCCTGTATTTCCTCAGGCGTCTGAAGAAATTCAGCATGGGCCCCCGCATCCTGAGAACATTCTATAACGGCACCATGGAGAGTGTTCTTACAGGGTGGATCACCGCCCGGTACGGGAACTGCACCGCACTCGAGCGCAGAGCTCTTCAAAGGGTGGTGCGGACGGCCCAGTATATCGTTGGAGGTGAGCTCCCCTCCCTCCTGGATATTTACAACCAGCGGTGCGTGGCCAAGGCCAAACACATCATAAAGACATTGCCCACCCCAGCCACGAACTGTACTCACTGTTACCGTCAGGCAGGCGATACCGCAGTATCAAGTGTACCGTACAAATAGGCTTAGAGATAGCTTCCACAGTCAGGCCATCAGGCTGCTGAACAAGGGCGTATAGCATATAACAATGTATATTTTATTACATTGATTTATATATACATATTGCTCTTTTCTGTGCTGATATTTGCATTTTATAAATTGCATTTTTATTTAAATTTAAATTATACTAGTTTTTATCTATTTTTATTCTATTTCTATCTATTTTATCTTATTTTATAACTGCTGTCTGTCGTCGGGTATTGCACACAAGATTTTCACATCACTGCTTTATACTTTATATAAACTTGACTTGACTTGACTTGACTTGTTTAGGGGGTAAAACGGTAATGGGCTTCTTGGCCTCACACTTGAAATCAGACCACTTTTCTTTTATCTCCTCCAGGGTCCATAGATCAGAACTAACAGCCTTCGCTGCTCAGGTTACTTTTTTGCTTTTTTATTTAGTTGGTAATGTCAGAGCTAAGGCTTCCAAATAATACACGGTTCCTTCTGTCAATTTAATCAACCATTATTTGAAGTTCACAGTCGGTAAAACTGTGAGTGTAAAACCATTCATGGTCAATTGCGGGCATGGTCAAGAGGCTGGTGCCACTTGCGCACACATTTCAGGATGATTGAGATGTATGAGGAAAAAAAACCTGTGGGAACTGACATACCATGGAGATTTATACATTTGGCCCCTTTCCATGTTAATACACCATGGAAGCTCACAGGCGTTAGAACACCTTGTCTCCATACACCATGGCAGGGCATGGAAGGGCATCTTATTCAGGGATGCCTATAGATAGACTGTGGACATTTACGTCAAGCACCCTAACCACCACTATCCTTCCCTCTCGTTGGTATTACAAGCATTATACGGAATAGCATTATATGGTGATATACAACAATTTACTAATATTACTCCAAGTACATATAATACTTGCCATGTTTGCATTGTCATGCGTCAACTACTGGGTCCTCTCTGTGAAGTACAAGGATAGGGAACTCCCCAGAGGTCATTCCGCCAAGGTCATTCCATGAGGCCAAACCGTTTAGGCTTGTCTTTCCGAGCAGACATCAGTTCTTTTTTTCGTTAAATGCTTTCCCTGTAGTTTTACTACAGGGAAACTCGCTAGTTTATTGTTGCGTTATGAAAAACATTTTTTATTGTTGTCCGACAATTGTAACCAGGTGAGCTGCTGGGATCTTAGGTTTCACAGAAAACAGTCCTAAGGAAAAGTTTATTGAATTTCACTCTCTGATCTTGGCCTGCAGATACTTCATCAATCGAGGGGAAGGTGAAGATTTGTGTTCTCGGGCCCTTGCCAAGGCCAGTTGAGAACAGATTGGAGAGCATCCAGTGGAGAGGCCAGAGTAAGCGCAAGAGAGCCCTGGCTGATTGGTTCCTTGACACAACAGTGACATGATCAACACAAAGGGCCACAAAAAGCAATGGAGCAAGTAGCAAGTACTGACACAAAGAAAGAGAGAGAGAGAGAGAGAGAGAGAGAGAGAGAGAGAGAGAGAGCCTCCAGTACTCACAGTACTCACAGTGAGCAGCCGCTGCGGTCAAGGGGGTCATAAACCAGTAGTAAAGCTTGGCTATTGTCCAGCAGAGGGGCTTGGCAGTGTCGTAAGGCAATGATCTACACCAGCATCTGGACCATAAAACAATGGCAGTGGAGGGTTTTCACACATACTGACAAGGATGGTTATTTAGAAAACCACTAAGGACACCCAATTAAGATATCTCGTTTGGATAGCCAATTACAAACTATTGTAATTACTAATAACTAATTGGCCTATCCTTTTGTGCCGGTAGGAGGTACCCCAGAGCAAACCCAGATGCTAAGAACAAGCTTTCTCCACATGCTAACCGCCAGCCGACAACCAATATTTGAAGAGGAATGATTATGAACATGTACTTTTTGTATGTTCTTTGATATGTGTTTGTGTTTTTTGTGACCTCGCAAATTTTGACATCTGCTACCCGCTGATTTTCTTTCATATCAAATATAATTAACTAAGACTACTCTGGTCTTTATCACTCTGTGTAACCACAATGTCAACAAACTGCATGTATTTTTAACGAGGTAATATATAGACGATTGTGACTTCATTGGTCCAGGGAACCGTCTTCTGTTACCTCGGCTAACCTTATTTCCTATCGGTGTGTCTGGTGGTGAAGGTCCCCGCACCGCCATGCTGTCTTCTCAAAGATTCCTTTGGTTGTTCTTATTCATAGCTTCAGGGGCCTCTTGGAAGAGCTGCTCCTCGCTGTAAATTCACAAAGGATTTATCTCGCTAATGGAGCATATGTGAATCCTTAAATGTCATCAGGCTTTCTTGTGTTTTGCTTCTTTCTTTTTTTTTTTACAGATGTGAACTTAACCAAAAGGTATTAAGCTTTCCCTGCCCTCATGACAGACTCCATTTAAAGTAACTTTGTCATCATTGACCTGTCTTTGCCAACATCTGAAGTAGGTTGTAGACCTTTTGTTAAGTGAAGAGTTATGGTTATTATTGGTCATCTTGTTGACTTTCAGAGTAGACTATAATCATACGGTTTTGTGGATGAACTTAAGATGGCAGTAAGTGGAAGGTTAAATTCACAAGAGAAACAAGTGGTATTGTTAAACAAAAGGGCGAGGGTTGAAGTCAATGGGAGTAATGACGGTATACATCATTAAAAATGACTTGTATCTGGGGTCAAATGCATTTCACATTAAACTGTGGTCCAACCTGTCTTTCTTACAGAATGTTTGAGGTATTTCGCGGGCCAGATAAAGCAACGAGTGCTCCCAGACCTGGAGGGGGGAGGTCTGGTCCCTTCCAGGTCGACTTCATGTGAGATGGTAGCTCCAAACCATCTTCAGAAACACAGCCTAATAAATAGCTTGGATGTCTATCTGCCATCAATCCACCATCGATCTACCTCTCCATCACCCTCTATCTATTTGTCCTTCTCCCCGTCCATCTGTGCGGCCCTTCCCCCAGACTCTCCACCCCCCCTCTATTCTCTATGTGCCTCTCTTTCCACCCCCCAACTCTCCATCTGCCCTCCATCCAACCCTTCATCTACCCTCTCCATTCACTCCCAATCCACTCCATCCACGAGGAAGGTGCAAAAAAAAGCATTTTAAAGTTACAGTATCAGTGTCACTCTGTAGTGACAGCAGCATCATGAATACAGTGCAGTATAGTGCAGTTCAGGGCAGTAACGGTAATGAGTCCACTAAATCCGGTAAAGAAGAATGACTGTGTAAAATTGGTGACAATGTTATGATAGTGGCAGCACTCTAATGATCTATCTCTCTGTCCACCTGCCCCTCTGTCTGTGGTTTTTCCCTCTCCACGAGTCAATTGAAATGACGTTAACCAAGCTGCTTGTACAAACACTCGCCATCCCAACAGTGAATGCCAGAGTCCATGTATTTATGCTTGTGTGTGTGAATGAACCTGTATTGAGGCTGCATTGAGCATTTATTAGAAAAATTATGTAATAACTGTCAGTATAGATGAATATTAACTTTTATAATTGCTGCATTTCTTGACTCTCTTCTTCAGAATCAGAGTTGTTTTATGGCCAGGTGAGCAAAACATACAAGAAGTGCAAGATCCACGTGATCCACGTGCAGCTGGATACTGGACCTCCTGTTGGACCGCCGCCAGATGGTGAGGATGTGCAGCACCACCTAGTGGTGCCACTGACCCTCAACACGGGAGCCCCCCAGGGATGCGTGCTGAGCCCTCTCCTCTACTCCCTCTACACCCACGACTGCATGGCTATGCACAGCTCCAACGTCATCATCAAGTTTGCTGACGACATGACAGTGTCGCCTGATCGCCGGCGACGACAAGACAGCCTACAGGGAGGAGGTTGGATCACTGGAGCAGTGGTGCCAGGAGAAGAGCCTCGCCCTCAACGTCAAGAAGACTAAGGAGCTGATCGTGGACTACAGGAAGCAGAGAGGAGAGCACGCCCCTATCTCCATCGACAGTGTTGCAGTGGAGAGGGTCAGCAGCTTCAGCTTCAGCAGCAAGTTCCTCGGTGTGCACATCTCCGAGGACCTCACATGGTCCACACACACCACACACCTGGTGAAAAGGGCCCAACAACCCCTGTATTTGAACTCAGGCGTCTGAAGAAATTCAGCATGGGCCCCCGCATCCTGAGAACATTCTACAACGGCACCATGGAGAGTGTTCTTACAGGGTGGATCACCGCCCGGTACGGGAACTGCACCGCACTCGAGCGCAGAGCGCTTCAAAGGGTGGTGCGGACGGCCCAGTATATCGTTGGAGGTGAGCTACCCTCCCTCCTGGATATATACAACCAGCGGTGCGTGGCCAAGGCCAAACGCATCATAAAAGACATTGCCCACCCCAGCCACGAACTGTATTCACTTTTACCATCAGGCAGGCGATACCGCAGTATCAAGTGCCGCACAAATAGAGTTATAGATAGCTTCTACAGTCAGGCCATCAGGCTGCTGAACAAGGGTGTATAGCATATAACAATGTATATTTGATTACATTGATTTATATATATATTGCTCTTTTTCTGACATATTGCATTTAATATATTGCATTTTTATATATTTAACTTATACAGTTTTGTACTTTTTACTTCTTTTTATCCTATTCTGTTTTTTATAACTGCTGTCTGTCGTCGGGAATTGCACATAAGATTTTCACTCATTGATTATACTATACTTATACTAATAAACTTGACTTGACTTGACTTGACTTGAGATACACAACTACAAAACAAAAGCATATTCTATTAAAAAATGTCAAATATACACCATAAATATATCAATTAAAATCATCACTGGGTTCCTGCAGGTTCAGTTATTTTATGTGCAGGTCAATACTATGTGATCCCTTTTTAATTAGAATTTTTTTAATTAAAGAAATTCCTGAAAATATGAATGGCGTGTTTGAAGGGTACTTTATACTGTAAATAAATGTTGTCTCATTGGTCTATAATTGTGTCTATATCTCTGTCTATCATTCTCTCTGTAGCTCTGTCTATGCTGATCTGCTGTTTTTCTCTCTACGGTTCTGTGATAGTTCTCCTCGCGAAGAGAGGAATTGCGGTGTTTCAGTCATGCATCTCCTCCCACAGATGTTCTGGAAGCTGCCGGGGTGTTAATCACTTGTAATACACTCTGCTCTGTTCACACTGGCCTCCTTTCTGTCCAACCTCTCTCTCTCTCTCTCTCTCTCTCTCTCTCTCTCTCTCTCTCTCTCTCTCTCTCTCTCTCTCTCTCTCTCTCTCTCTCTCTCTCTCTAAGGGTTCCTGGGGACTGACTTAGGTTTATGACTTAGGTCAATGACTGACTCCTAAGTGATGTACGAGTCCTCCTCTCTGGTTGACATTGATTTCTACAGATATGTCCTCCAGGTTGTCTCATCCATTTTAATTGACGTTGGCACATGCTTTTCTAGGTGATATTTGAGGAGCATTTAACACAAATGTGCATACCTGCTGCCAAATCAAGGGACACCTGATTTGGATGTTGGCAATACTAAATAATAAAATATGAAATACCCCGCTTCAAATTCGGCCAGAAACAGAGCAAAACAACAAATGAATGATGTTTGTTTTGAATCCTCTATGGCATGACCTGTTATTTAGTGTGGGGAGGTTGGTTTGCTTTGCGTGACTGTGTAAAACTGTGTTCACTTACAAAAACTTCAAGTGCCTGTTAGTTGGAATGGCAACCAGAAGCCCCAGTACTGGCAGTGGCTATGGAGGACATATTGTGGTACATCTGCACGGATTAACTTCAAACCCTTTAAGACATCTCATAGTTGTTGACAGCTTTAAGACTGTGTGACATTCCACTCTCTAGAGTCTCTCTCTAGTTAAATACAAGAAAGTCATGATCAATCCTCTTCATGTGAATGTTCTCAGGGATGGGATTCTGTGCTTATGTTCCGTATGCCAAACACATTGACATCTGATGTTCTATAGATTGTACATTTAAAAGTTATCAATCAATGAAGATGAATCATCAATAAGAACTTGAACTAGGCTGCAGACACATAACTATCAAAGAAAAAGGTTTGGTGCCACAGCTGTGGATAGATACGCAAGAGACACTCTCTGGCGAGTGCTAGCATAGCGTGCCAGGCTAGCTAACAACATGCTAACACAGCGCTGCAGATGCTAGTGTAAGGTGCCAGATGCTCGTTAATTATGCTCCAGGGTATCCCCAATGTTTATGTTTTTTCAGAGTTTAAATTAGCTGTGCCATTTAACAGCTATTAGTCGGCCGGTTGCTGGGAAGGAGAAGACAGCAGCCACCGACTGGACTTTGAAGCCAGCTGCTCTCTCCAGTCATCATCAGATCATCAAAAACACTGTTGACGCTCACCAGCCGCCCAACCAGATGGAGAAAACCGACCTGGTGTTCATCATGTGACCCTTCTCACGCCCAATCACACACTGTCATTATCTTCTCTGTGTCTGCTTGGCAAAATCAGTGTGTGAATCAAAAACTGCAGACAACGGGATCATCTCTCTCTCACTGGACATGCAGGTTTCCAGAACCCGTGCTGATCAAGGCATCAAGGCTCTCGGGTATCGAACCAATCGTAGCAGAGCATGCGAGAGCCTCCCAGATTACAGGATCGTTATCTAACATGTCTGATAACAAAGCAGTGGATGGAAGATATGCTCCAACAGGCTTGTCATGTATTCTTCCAACTATATGTCCAACTATATGTTTGGTTCACCACACCACAGGATGGTTTTGTAAAACCCTCAAAATTCAGCCACTCTTTCAAATTCCATGGATTTGAACACGTACTAGCAGTTTGGCAGTTAAAAGGATGAAATTAAAACAGCAGTGTGCGTTTTTGCGTTGGGAGTGTGTTTTTCAACATGAGCTCACAGGATTTCTAAAGTAAGGGCCACAAGGGTGAGATGCATACGTGCCGCTAAACTAAGCGCCTCTCTCTGCTCTAACAAACGCAAAATGTTGGACGCGTCGCGTTCCCCCCACTAAGCCGTATCCTCGCATGACCCTCTTTGGAGAACAACGCTGAAGAAACAGAATATTGTTTGGTTTTCTCGCCACGCAAGGGCCGATAGGACGACTTGGACGAACGTTGTGACTCTAAATCTTTTGCGTTGGCTGTCTCGGGCTGCTCTTGGTTTTGGCGGCGAGGCCCTCTTCCCCCTCGGCGTTGGACCATTTAGTACAATCTGCATACAAACTGCAATACAAACGGCTCGGTATTCATTCTAGTTGCAAAAATATTATTATTTTTTTGTCTTTACTCGCGTTCTCCATTCTGGACAGAGTTTGGTGGCACAGATGGCACCCTGATCATATGTGGACATTCTATAAATATGTCCCATAACTTAACCAGCTTAAAGGTTCTGGGATTTATTCCCCAATACACGCAGTCTACCTGAAGGCATCCTAGAACAGATGCACACCTTTAACCACGCTGCTTATTTTTATGTATCTGAATGTATTTGTGAGTCAATTTGGATAAAAGCTAAATGACTAAAATATCACATAGAGCATTTCTACTGTAATGTTACATGCAAACTCTTACAATGACTTAATTCTAGCTCTTGTAGTCCTCGTCTACTATTCATCGACCTAACTCTAATCTCACTACGTTACTTGGTACAGATACAACAGAGAGTGGTACTGATCCACATACAGAAAGGGAAAGAAGAGAATTTCTTTCTTTCCAATTCAAGCTTGGATTGAATGCAAGAATAGTGCCAGCAATGCTAGCTGGCACGTGGCCGTGACAGCTATTCCAGCCAGATCAGCGCTACATGCGTGTAATCCAGAGTGAGAGCGGTAGGAGAGCTAGCGTTTGGGTTGTCGCTCAACACCACACAGCAGGGGGACCCGGCTGCAGGCCACGCAAGCTAGCTCGATCCCAATGCAAAAAAAAATGCCCAACCGTAGGTCAGCTGAAGTCTGAGGGGATCGGACAGAAACCAAATGTGATTTTAAAGTATGAAAAAATAGAAAATGAGAACAAAATTTAACTACAGCACGATATTGCCGAATGAACATCAGACGGTTTCACGGTTTGTCAACATAAATTTATCCAGCCTGCTCTGGAATAGACCTACTGCTCATTTTGACATGCTAGAAAAAAGTACAAAAGCTGTACTCAAGTTTACTGTTCCTTTTCAAAAACAAGTACTCGAGGTAAAAGTAGAGGTAAAAAAAAGTTACTTGAGGTAGAGTACAAAAGTATTTACTGAAAAAAGAACTTGACTAGTGAGTAACTAAACACACAACTGGCCTCCCCCCTCCCCCCCCCGCAAGTCATGTGGATGAGAAGTATTTATACATTTATACTTAGACAATATTCCCAGTCTGCATCTCTCAAGTGTGATCACTAAATATTACGTTAATATTATATACATTGATAGTTCCAGTATAGTTGTCCTAAGTCCCAGTTCACACCACAGACAGCCAAGTGTGAGCCTTACACATCCAGGTCTCTCCAATCACAAGAAAATGCTTAGATTAGAGAAGTGGCCAGATCAGTCTCTAATCTTTCTGAAAACGTTTCATATAATGAGTAATTGAGGTTAATTAGGAGAAAAGGCTGTGTATTAATTAACAAAATATAGGTGTGTTTGTTCACTATTTCAATGTTACCTTGAACGCTGGCTTTCCATGTTTAGAGAGAGCCAGCTAGAGACGTGTCCTTCACGTTTCTACTCGGGTAACAACCAATCCTTACTTTTAAATGTTTTAAATGTACAAACAAGAACGCTTTCACATTTTTTTTCAAGAACCATATCTTATTACACTTCTGGGTTATTTTTTAAATGTTTTTATCAGACATCAGTCACAAGTTTAGTCTTTCCGGAGGACGTCTGTTCAACACTGGACGAGTGTTATTTTCCCCAACCTGCGGTGGTGGTGCTCTTGGTGGTTTCTCCACAATGTGGGGCACAGACTCTTCTTCCAACTCATCAAAATCCCAACATGTTTCTACGCAAGAAGATTACTCCCTGTGTCAACTCAGTTTAATTTCCCTTGGTACAAAGCATCTGATTAACATGCCTTTTCACACAATTCATATTTACTTCAACGCTGTAAATGACCGGACCCAACACTTCTGGTATAATTCCATTCATCCATTTATCCCCTCCCCTGTAATTCTTTACTTACGCCTGTTGGCAAACCGTGAAAGACCTGACACAAGGAATGTTTTGTTGTTTCATTTAGCGTTCTCTGAGAAAACTGAGGTTTGATAAGGGACATCCTGGTTCGCACCTGTCTTTTAAGAAATAACTCAGCTGTGTTAGTATGGGGTGTGTTTCTGTAACAAAACGGAAACTTGGCTACACCGTGCTCAAGTGTCAAACAACCAATGGCTCGGTTTCTTAAGATGTTTCACTAATCTTTTAATTGTTTTAGCTAAAGTAGCAGTGTGCACTTGGATGATCTTTGGCCATCTAGCATAAGCATCCATTACTACAAAGAACATCTGCTTGTTGTCCTCAGCTAAATCAAGATGTATTCTCTCTCCCAGGGACTCACAGCCCATTCCCATGGATGTACTGGGGCAGTAGTGGGCATACTCTGCTGCCGTTGGCAAATAGTTCACTCACTTACCTCCCGTTCGATACTCTCATCTCAATACAAAAAAATCCTTGTCTGTTTCTTTAGCTATCTCTCTTCTCTGGCTGTGTGAGGTAACTCATCAAGGCAAGATACTCGGTAGATGAGATTTAACCCTACATCTATACTAGGCTCCATAGGTAACCTAGATAAGACATCATCATTGCTATGCTGCCCAGACCTCTTGTACTAGATTTTGTATGCATATGCTGCTAAAATGAGAGGCCATCTTTGCATTCTAGCGGCAGCTAGCATTGGCACACATATTTTTGGAATCTAGAATTGTCAGCAATGGCTTGTGGTCTGTCAATAAGAGGAACTTTCTAACATAAAGATATTCATGGTATTTCATAACCCCAAATACAAGACCTAGTGCCTCTTTCTCAGTTTGTGAGTAGTTTGCTCATTTTGTGACTTATTACAGCACCAACCCCATTAGGAGACGCATCACAGGCCAACATGTTGGCTAACTCAGGGACATAATGTACCAACACTGTAGAGCTTTCTTAGCATTATCAAATGCACCAATCCCAGTTAACATCTTTGTGCAGCAATGCTGCCATTGGCTGAATCAAGGTAGATAAGTTAGGAATACACTTACCATAGTAGTTTAACAGAGCTTATAATTACCTGAGTTCAGTAACATTTTTTGGAACTGCAGCCATTTGGATAGCATCTTTGTTTTCTTTCATTGGGTGGACGCCCATGGCGTCGATGGCGTAAGTATATGACACACTGCTCTGCATGAATTCACACTTATCCAGTTTTACTCTGAGATTGTGGGTTTCTAGTCTCTTAAGAACCTATTCTAAGTTACAGGGGACTCTCTGTACCCCTTTCAGTTATCAAAATAGTAGTAACAGATGACACCATGCCCCGAAGGACCTGATCCATGATATTTTGAAAAATTGCAGGTGTGCTGGTGAAACCATATGGTAACCTATTGTAATAGTACAACCCTTTGTGCATGGCAACAGTTAGATAGCGTTTTGAGCTTTCGTCGAACTGCACTTGTTGAAATGCCTTTTACAAGTCAAGTTTAGTAAACCTCTGACCTCCTGACAATTTGACAGCTGCGCCAGTGTCTAACTCCATGTTCACCCTAGAACCATTAATCCTGACATAGACATAGTTTCACCACATCACCTGTACCCGCATCCATTGCAAACAGTGCCGGGCACGGTCCACAGTCTGACCCGTGTCAATGTCCTGCTCAGCCTCAGCCGTGCACCTTGACCTGCATGGCGGTCTCCTCTCTCCAACTGGGGTTCGTCGCAACCTCTATCTGTCCGAAGCTGGCGAGCGTTGCAGTAGTCACCATGCTGGGGATGCAGATATCCCACCCGCTCCACACTTAACTTGCCTGGAGTTGGACGCGGCAGCAGGGGATCTATGCGTGGACTTTGCCAAAGGGCGGCGATGAGCATGAGACCGTAGACCCCTAACTACTCTCCCGTCACGTTCAGCCGCACCGACGTACGTACGTAGGCGATTGCATTTTATTTTACTTTAGTTTTTCTTAGTATTTCATAGTTTGCTTTTTTTAAATATATTTTTGTTGCATATTCTGTCCGGACGAACTCAAATCGGGCAATTTGATCATTGGAAATAGTCAAATCTAAAATGAAAAAATCATAATTTCTAATGATGACGAAGAAGATGCTTCGGTGTCTCTGGGCTCGCATTAGGAGGAGGGAGAAAGTAGCGAATTGTTTCTTATGAAAGGAGATAAAAGTTGTGTTTTTTGACTTGAGGACGGCCAGTGATCACGTTGCAATACAGGTGGGTTGAAAGCAATATTTATATTTAGATCAAATTAATTTATAAAATTATAAAATAATTTACTTTTTTTAAATATTTTTGTGTTTGTTGTCCATTAGTTAGTTGATCATTGAAAACTTGGCTTGCCTCCTGCTTGAGAACGTTGAAACATCTGCCTGACTCGCGACTCGGTGAAGCTTCCAAATGCATCACCCCTCTGGTTTGCATGCTCTTGTGATGTGTCCTTTTTTCTTACGCTTGCGACACTCAGCTTCTTTATAATCCACAGTCATCTGGTCTGTGGCCCATTCCATTACAACTATAGCACAGCTTCCCACTAGCTTCTCTGTGCTTTGCATTGGCTTTCTTGTCGACCACATTTGCCGTATACGTTTTCTGTGAAAACTGTTTAACACTGCCTTTAGTTACTTCAAATGCAAGCCCAATTCCGACTGCAAGTTGCAATATTAACTAGCTCTTAACAAAAAAACCTATCACGCAGTGCCTCATCTAAAAACGTCCCAAACTTGCATGTAGCGGCCAACTTTCTCAAACTTGCAATGTACTCACTTATCGACTCATTTTCCAGTTGATTTCTTCCGTGAAACTTAAAGTTGGTTTTAGGAACATACTGCTTTTGTAAAAGTTGCACTAACTGCTTGTATGTTTTTGCAAAGAGCTTATCTGGTGCACACAAGTCCATTAATAAGCTATGCGACCTCTTGCTTACCACTGTGAGAAACAGACTTAGTTTTGTCGTCATCTGTGTCCAGGGCATTAGCTGCAAAGTACTGCTCTAGCCTCTCACGATAACTATCAACCCTTTCTTCACTTTCTTCAAAGTGGAAATCTTCTGGCTTCCTGAACGCCATTTTCCGACGGTCCTTTCACTCACCAAACTTCTCACTAGTTCACTTTTTACTGTTTCTTCGGAGTCGCTTGACATGCAAACTCTGCGTCTTCCCACTTAAACATCCCATCCTCGTTGCCAAACTGTTGTATATTAACACAATATAGTGTTCATAACTAGGTTTAAGTACAGAACAGGAATCCACACGGCAGACTTGCGAAAACTCTAGTTTCTTTATTTTCACAACGTAGAACCTAACGCTGGCTATACAATTTGAGAGAGAGCCCGCTAGAGGCGTGCTCTTCACATTTATACTCGGGTAGCAACCAATCATTACTTGTATACATTTAAATGCACAAATCAGAGCGCTTTCCTGTGTTGCGTTTAACATGATATCCCCTTGGGATATCATGTTAAACGCAATTGCCCTTTAAATTCAGACACACCGTTAGCTTCATTATGTACATTACAGATTGTATTATCGGCAGATTATATGCGGAAAACGGTCGTAGTAGCTTTGAAGCATGAATACTTGTGTATTATTAAACGTATTTTTACCACAACATACTGCTCTCTGTCAGCTCAGTGTCAACACATCTGACCAATATTTAGCTCGCCCGTAAATATTAGCTGCTAGCGCTACTTGAAACCCGTACCCCTGTATAGCTTCAGCCATTCATAGAGTCATGTGGAGGCGTGGCTGCATGAGGACAACAGAGCGCCAGCAGACATGGGACCTGCTGACGACCTGCCTCTTGACTGAATGAAAAATAATAAATCAATATTATTGTTTTTAATATTGATTTAATATTAAAAACATATCACAATGAATGTGTCCAAATACAATGCTGTAAAAGTACAATTTTTCTTCACAAATAAGTTCCTTCCGATCTCTGCCTAAAGGAGAGGAGAGGATGTTTGTTGGAATTTGCATTTTTAAAAGACACACCATCAAAACACAATCCTCATCAAGTGGACTATTTGTTATGTCTTTCAGCATCTCCAGAAAAAAACCTGTTTTTCCATCCAAATTAAAACAGCACCCTTTCTCCTCTCCTCTTTTGACAGATATCCATGAGAATTTCCTAAACATCTGTTTTTACATCTCAAGATTAAGCCTGTGCTTCTAAAGGCATGGGTTTTGAACGAAGTACACAAGAAAGTCAGAAATATGTTTGAAAAGATCAGTAGTTTCACACATGAGCTGCAGTGTGGACGGATACAGAAAGCGAAAGGAGATGTGCTTGCCGTGTGCCACGCGGTTAGCACGCTACGAGGCCAGCCTAATGGATCAGAAGAAGCCATGTATGTGTGTGCGCGCGTGTGTGTGTGCGTGCATGCGTGTGCGCGTGCGTGCGTGCGTGTATTCAATTCGGACACTGAGTCCGTTATGAGGAGACGTGATAAAGCTTTCATCGGTTCTCCGTTAATCCGTTATACGGGCCACTCTGTCTCCCCCCCCCATAAGCATCTCCCCCGCCGCCTATCGCATTACCTTTAACGACCCCTGGCTCACTAGCTGTGGCAGAAGTTACAACCTCAATAATGTCCGTTTTGTAATATCTGCATGCATAAGCATCTCGTATCTGAGACTAAAAGACTGTCTGGCCGCGATTTAGGGCTCCCCGGAGAGGCATGTTGGCAGGCGCCCGTGGAGCTTGTCTCTCCCGGCTGGAGACGCCTTGTAGCGGGTTCGAGACGCTAATGTGCACCCCGACTCCTCCAAGTGCTGCTCTACAGTTCCAGGAAATCCCGGAGGATTAATGCCGGCTGTCAGTCACGCAGAGCCGTAGGCCGACATGTGCGGTATTGGACTTCTCTGCGCTGTAAACAAAAAAATAAAAACAGCATTTTGGGACTGGAACCATTTTGACCCCCTATCCCCCCCCTCTGGGCTCTCTCCTGAGGAACAGAGGAACACACACTTTTATACTCTAAAACCTATTTTCCATAAGAATATTACAATATTCACGCACTGTAGCCTTATGCTTCATAACACTTAAGACAGAGAAAATACATTCTCAGCAAAGGAAAGTACAGAAAACCTTCAGAAAAGGTTCTAAAAGTACTTCTTAGGAGACTATAAACCCACAATCTCAGAGTAAAAAAGTGTGAATTCATGCAGAGCAGTGTGTCATATACTTACGCCATCGATGCCATGGGCGTCCACCCAATGAAAGAAAACAAAGATGCTATCCAAATGGCTGCAGTTCCAAAAAATGTTACTGAACTCAGGTAATTATAAGCTCTGTTAAACTACTATGGTAAGTGTATTCCTAACTTGGGAAATTGTGCCTGTATTCATGTGTGTGTTTAGGTCTCATAATGTGTTCTCCTCTTCCATGAATCCCATCTTGGTTTCTGTCTAGTTTGCTTCACCATGAAGCGACGCCATGCATATAGTGGACCCTTTATTAAAACGTCCACTTAATGATACAGATTCCATATACATCAAAATGTTATCTATTTGTCAAATATTTTGATCATCATCAAATTTATTTTCTGGCGTCAGAAAGCATTGCAAGAATTTAAACAGAACAATAAACTTACAAATAATGGGCTACAATCGTTTGTGCATGTCAGTACATACACATAAGGCCTATAGTTTATGAAATGATAGGCTTATAATCCTAGTTCATAGAGCTCATTCAATCTAAATATTGTGAGCTCTTAAATGTCCTTAAATCCAACCCTCCTAAACATTAGACTATGTAACCACACAGGCGGTCCTATACTTTTCCAGCCAGGGGATATAGTGGTACGGCAACGATGAAGCTTCAGTAACAGCGTTACCTCAGCTTCGGTAACGGCGTTACCTCAGCGATCCACCGCAGGTTTTGGGTCTCTCAGCAGCAGCAGCAGCAGCAGCAGCGGGGCGGGGTGAACCTAACGCAGGATGACAGGCTGGCTGGCCGGGTGGGGGCTGGCTGGCTGGCCGGGTGGGGGGTGGGGGGTGGGTGGTGGGATGCAGATATCCCACCGGCTCCACACTTAACTTGCCTGGAGTTGGACGCGGCAGCAGGGGATCTATGCGTGGACTTTGCCAAAGGGCGGCGATGAGCATGAGACCGTAGACCCCTAACTACTCTCCCGTCACGTTCAGCCGCACCGACGTACGTACGTAGGCGATTGCATTTTATTTTTATTTGAGTTTTTCATAGTATTTTATAGTTTGCTTTTTTTAATATATATATTTTTGTTCACTCAATTCGGGCAATTTGATCATTGGAAATAGTCAAATATAAAATTCAATTTTTAATGATGACGAAGAAGATGCTTCGGTGTCTCTGCTGGCTCGCATTAGGAGGAGGGAGAAAGTAGCGAATTGTTTCTTATGAAAGGAGATAAAAGTTGTGTTTTGTTTGACTTGAGGACGGCCAGTGGTCTATCACGTCGCAATACAGGTGGGTTGAAAGCAATATTTATATTTAGATCAAATTAATTGAATTAATACGTTTATTGCCATTATTAATCAATGATTCATCTTTTGTATTTTTTTGTAAATGTTTGTTGTCCATTATGTACTACAAAAGCGTTCCTCGTCAAAAGTAAGAAGCTCTGTCAACCAAATAGTCATATATATATAAATATTCATTTTTTAAACAAATAATAATAATAATTTAATTTTTTTTAAAGAACAGAGGAATACTTGAGAAAGTGAATAGGGGAGAACGTTTGTTTAAATATATCTCACAGATAGAGGGAGATGTAGAAAGATAGAGAGAGAATGGAGATGTGAAAGAGAAATAAAAGAGACAAAAAGAGATATTATAGACACATAGAGATTCCAAAACATCTATATCTATCTATCTATCTATACAGATAGAAAGAGAGAGAGATAGAGAGAGAGAGAGAGAGAGAGAGAGAGAGAGAGAGAGAGAGAGAGAGAGAGAGAGAGAGAGATGTTTTGGAATCTCTATGTGTCTATAATCTCTCTTTTTGTCTCTCTTTTATTTCTCTTTCACATATCTCCATTCTCTCTCTACCTTTCTACATCTCAGAGAGAGAGAGAGAGAGAGAGAGAGAGAGAGAGAGAGAGAGAGAGAGAGAGAGAGAGAGAGAGAGAGAGAGAGAGAGAGAGAGATGTTTTGGAATCTCTATGTGTCTATAATCTCTCTTTTTGTCTCTCTTTTATTTCTCTTTCACATATCTCCATTCTCTCTCTACCTTTCTACATCTCAGAGAGAGAGAGAGAGAGAGAGAGAGAGAGAGAGAGAGAGAGAGAGAGAGAGAGAGAGAGAGAGAGAGAGAGAGAGAGAGAGAGAGAGAGAGAGAGAGAGAGAGAGAGAGAGAGAGAGAGAGAGCGACAGTTCACACTGAACAGGAACAGGAAACAGTAAGTGATGGAAGTGAGATGGTCGTGGCGGTGGCTACTGTTTTCCATCAGAGTGTGAATGGGATGGAGAGACATTAACACTCGACACATGGGAGCTGCTTAAGAGCTGTTACTGCTTTGACTCTTCCCGCTTGGATTTGACAAGGTTTACCCCCCCGTCCTTCCTGTGGTTTAGGCTCAGTGCTGTGTTGCCTGTTGTCAAGTCAACTTCAGGCGTGTATAGCCCTTAATCACAGTTGCAGTCTCAAAGGGCTTCCCACGTCCACATGATGTAGGGCTGCCCTCTAACACTAAGAGCTCTCAAACCTTAAATGATCATGAAATATACCTTGAGAAGGAGAACAGAAAGGGGGGGGGGTGGGTCCCTCCTTCCAAGGATGATGGGTGGGTGTCACGATAGGCAGACATCATGGGGAACATCATAAGCAAAACAGTGTTTAAGTGACATTAAGTTGTTACAACCAAAAACATTTTTTTAAATAAACCCATGTGGTGGTGGAGATCGGGAAAAACCTTTGAGTTTAAAGTTTTATTTTATTTTAATAAATAAAGTAAAGTCATCCTCTTTGCTGCTAAATCGCCTTATCGAGCGAGGGTAGCCCGCGGCGTGTAAATTCTATCCGCAAATTAGAGGCACAATATTAAACGGTTGTTTGCTTTGTAATATAAATGACCCATTAGTCGGCATAGATTGGCCGCTCTGGGTCGCACAATCTGGATTTAGGAACAATAATTAAACACATAAACTTGGCATCGCCTGCCAAGCAAGCCAGCAGCCAAGGAATCCCTCAGCCAAATAACGCTGGTTTCCAACAGGCTTGCCACTTTGAACAGTATATGTTTATTGTTATTATTATTATTATTATACTAATTATTTTCATCACTGTTATTATTAGCATTCTAAATATTATTATTAGCAAGATTAGTATTGGTTTGGAGGTTGGCGTGCCCATGGGTGCCCACTTTGCCAGCCCTCTTTGGCTCTGGTGTGTGTGTGTGTGTGTTTTCCTTGGAGAGGGAAAACACACACACACACACACACACACCACAGACATATGGAGACCAGTGGGGTTCCCGCAGTACCGGGAGGAGCTGATGGAAATCCTGGGCTGGCTCAGGGTTTTATAATATAAGAAGATTGAATGGTATCTCCCCATTATTTCCATTATTTAATTGACCTGCTTACGTCACATTAGTCGGATTGTTACACTAACCATTTAAACTCTGTCCGGGGGAAGTGATAAGTACACTGACTGAACTCATGCAAAATAAACAGTTTACAATTCCAAAACGTGTGTTACTGTGCTCCTGAAGCACAGATATAGCTTAGCCATGTAAAGAACAATGACCTCATGGAGGAGGTATCTTGTATGTTAGCAAGCCAGATGTGCAGGAATGAATTCTCAGCTTCAGTGTGAGTTCAATGCTTGTTTCCCCCCCCCCCCCCCCCCCGTGCTTACGTTCACCTTCTCACTCTCCGGACAGCCTAGAACTAGTTCCTGGTGTTTGTATTTCTATGCGGCCCGGCGGAGTGTTGGTGTCCGTGGCTGTAATCTGTCAATAGGTGCATTGTGGGGTAGGTTCACGGGCAGGTTATGGTGGAGCCTCTGAGCTGTTAGATGTTGAAGCTTCTCAGGTTCAGTGGAGTCCCAGTGTGGGGGCTCCCTTTCAACGGCTGAATAATTGATACATCAAACTTGGGACTTACAAAGCTGGCAATTTAATCTGCTGACTATTTGATGAGCGAAGCCTGGGTTCATGGAGTGTGGCGGTCGAAGGAGGGGACTCAGTCGAGTTCCGTCCCCACTTTAGTCACGTTTCCCGCGAGGTGACAAAGTTTAGCAAAGAATGTGTGTATGCTGTAAGCATCTTTGTAAGCATCTTCACGGCAGGTTGAGTTTCACAACAAATAGCTTTAACACCTCCTGGGCTGATCCAGAAATACCCCAACGTCTCAGCCCCTCTCTCCTAGCGTTTCACTGTCTCAGCTAACCAGCTAGCAGTCCCCCTGATGCATTAAATATGGCTGAAGTCAAGAGGTGTCGAGGATGTTTCCATCCTAGATGGTGTTGACAAGGGCTTAAGGGCTTGAGGATTTTGTATTATTATAATCTTTTTGCACAAAAAAGGAAACGTGTCCGGAATAAAGTGGACTTAATGAATGTCTTATGCCTACCAGAAGCTTTTCTAAAACATGATTCATTTTTTTCTGGGGATGTTGAATTGGATGAGCCATATGCATGGAAATGTTTCAGAAAATAAAAGGGTACATTTCATTTGAGGGACAAAGTGACCTTTGCTTGAGTTTTATTATTCCTTTTTTGCCAAAGAAGATTTCTCCGTGGTGGCGTTGAATGCCTCACATAGCAGAGTTCTCTTGTTTTCAGTTCATCTGGAGTGTGTTATCTAAAGTGTGCAGTCAAGACATTTGGCAGGCTCTCTGCTAAAAAACACATAGTTTGGTTTAATTTTTAAGAAAACAATGTTCAAATTGTCAAATGGCTTTTTCCAATATTAATAAAGAAGCAACATTTTGACTGCCCTAATAAGGTCCTCTTTAGTGTCTTTTTATTTTTTATTTTTTTGCTACAAGGGAGGAATTTCCATTGCCAGCGATGTTGTGTGTGACCTCCCTGGCTAAAGTTGTAAATACAGGGGAGACTCGACACTATCAGGCCCAATCTAACCACACAATTGGACAATGCCCTAAAGGGTGTTTAGTGTTTCCCAGCCAGAGTAGGCCCCATTGCACCTTGATCACTTGTGACTTCTTGTGTTTTGTTCCCTTGCCAACTTTCGAACGCACCAGACTAGAGTTTAGTAATTCAGTGTGTCATAACTCCTGAGGTTTGTGAAATCTACACGGCTGTTCTCAGATTTTCTTCACGGAACAGAGATTACCAAAACAGGGATCCATAGTAAATAATATGCTTACAAAACAAATAAAATCGAACTTGCTTGTTGACTGATAATATTGGACATATTAATATCCGTTTTTTGCCAAGATGTGATTATCCTTTTGCAATGCTAAATGATTCTGTTGATTTATCCTGATCACTGTCTCCCTTCCTGATTCATCCCTCTGCCTTCCTGTTTCTTTTAGTCATCTCTCTCTCTCACTCTCTCTCTCTCTTTCTCTTTCTCTTCCTACTCTATTTGTGTTCCTCTTCCCAGATCCTGTCTCTGACGACGGAGAGAGCCAACCATCCTCATCTCTCTCTACCTATCTGGAACCCTTGCAGAGTATCTCTAGAAGGACAACATCCTTTCTGGAACCCCTCCAGTGAAGAAAGCTTAGCGTCTGGAACCACTACGGTGAGGTAACTTCCCGTCTGGAACCGATGTCCCCCACGGCGGACCGTCTCCATCTCTTCCTGGGATTAAGGGCTCTCTCACACCATCCTCTTTAATCTCACCCACTGGGACCTAATGCCAGATCCACAAGCTTCATGGGTTGAACTGAACTTTTAGTCTCACGGTTTTCCGGTTTTGTACCAAAGTTCCTCCAGCACTCTGGTCCTAGTTCTCACCCTTGGAAAAAACCTCCACCTCTCTCTGCATCCCCAGTCAGTGCCGCCACTACGACCACCAGCACCATGGCTCGGAGCTCATCTGGACTAATAGCCCCGGTCTTACCGCCTGTTCCCTGGAGTTACGCACCCAGACGCCAGTGAACAGAACACTCAAAGCCGAGAGCAGGAATAAAAGAGAGGACGTCAAAGAAAGAGAAAGCAAGGGGGGCTTCTAGAAGCGCAGAGAGAAGGGCTCTGGGTTGAGCTCAGAGCGTAAGGGCTCCCCCCCTCCTGCCCCATCCCTCTGGTCACCAGCAGAGGGAGCCTGCGAGGCCGGGAGCGACACTGGGACTATGCAGCTGGGGCTGGTGGCGCTGGCACTGGTGATGCTCAGCTCCCTGTGCTCCAGCTCCACTGAGGACCGACACGCCCAGCCAGCACTGCCCAAGGTCGGGAGGCACAAACGGGGTGAGTTTGATTTACGTTGACAGCCACAGTTATTTAGTCATGTAGGGGTCAGTTCACCTTTGAGCAGTAATCTTGTATGTACTATGTAGTTCTAAGTGTGTATCTTTTAAAAATATATATTTACTATTCAGGGTTACTAGCAATTTGTTTAGCAGACTGTACCTACAGACTGCAGACTGCAGTTTTTATTTTTCCCCTCTCTCCTTGTATTGATTATTTTGTGTCTTCTCTACATAGTCTAACCTGCATGGCTCTCTCTCTCTCTCTCTCTCTCTCTCTCTCTCTCTCTCTCTCTCTCTCTCTCTCTCTCTCTCTCTCTCTCTCTCTCTCTCTCTCTCTCTCTCTCTCTCTCTCTCTCTCTCTCTCTCTCTCTCTCTCTCACTATCTCTGTAAATGTGAATATTAGGGCGGAACAAAGTGACTGTTCGGCCTGGAGTATCCCATTAATATATAGATCAGGCCACAACGAATATTATGCCCCGCCTATTTTATATAGTGAACTTTTTTGGAGGAAGTTAAAGTCTAAATTACTTTAGTTTCTTTCATTAAACTTTGAGTTTAATGAAAGAAACAAACTGGAAATAATACAGAAAATAAATTCTGTGATTCCTTACCAAGCGTTGTTGAATAATGGATGAATAATCTGACGTATGAATTTAAAACTGGAGAGTTGAAGATTCTCAGTCGAGGACAACCTTTGTAGCCGTTAGTGATGTTTAGAAGAGGCTTTCCCCCCCGGCTCGTTATCTTTGTATCGGTGCCACAATTCTTTCTACGCCGGGCTCTGGATGGAGCGAACACAGCTCTCATCTCCTCTGCTCCTGGACTGTGTTGTTCTAAGCATGTTCCTGACCTCCCCCCCCCAACACACACACACACACACACACACACACACACACACACACACACACACACACACACACACACACACACACAAAGACACACACACACACACACACACACACACACACACACACAAAGACACACACACACACACACACACACACACACACACACACACACACACACACACACATACACACACACACACACACACACACACACACACACACACACACAGAAACATCCCGAGACGGACCCCACTGGTGGAATGGCCGCGGCCCCAGAGCTGCTGCCGCCACAGTTTAGCTTGGAGATAACATCTGCCCTGCTCACGAACAGCTCTCAGGGAATCCCTCCCTCCATCGGCCCACTCACACACCACTCACATGGTAAACCGGGAGTGACCTCTTCCTGCACACACACACAGGGTGTGTTGGAATACCTACACCAAACCCCCAGTTGGACAAAGGTTGTCTAGAGTGTGCTAAATAACTCTTCAATGGGTTTAAATGTGGGGTAAATCTTGTGAGTTTGTCGTAAAAAGGGCTTAAGGCTCGAAAGGTCCACATCTGAGTGCCATGTGCAGTAGTAAATTATGTAGAATCTGAAATAAATCTCCTGTAGAACTAATGCAAAACTTGCGGTTGTTGTATAATGTATTCTGAGCGCATATCCGACTCCATGTTTTCCTTCCACCTGAGCTAGCAGTGTCAGCAGCATAGCTGAAGTAGCATCGCTAAACTGGCAGAGCTAATCGTTTCTCTATGCAATGTAGGGGTTGGGCGCTCCATATGTGAATCCACATGAGACACAGGTGAATATACCACCTGTCCATTCGGAGAAACCTTTTTTTTCTTTTGTCTAAACATGAAAGTGGGCACATATTTCTTAAATAAACAATATATATTTAAATGGACTGACTAAGCAGTAAAACCTTTTTTTCCATAATATTTGTTCACAAACTCTGGGCTGCCTAAAAAGGCCCCATTTTTAGCCACACATTTGAGTCACAGCCTTAGTCTTTGAAGCTAGCGGTTGTGTGGCATTTTTCCACATAGATGATCAGCTTCACTGTATTTGCACATAGATTTTTTTTCATTTGGCAATTTCAGTTGGTGATGCAGGGTTTGGAAGTGTAGTCTATAATAACTGCATGGTTATTGTAGCCAACTGGATTATCTCGATTGTTTTAACTCCAAGGACCATGGATACACATTGGTTTGATTGATGTATTGTATTGTGCAATGTAAAAACACTGGCTGCGTCCCATTGCCTCTGGTAAAATACATAATATGAATATTATTATACAAATATATACTAATCTTGGCAACTACTACTACGTTTTTTATGTGGTGAGTTTTGAGATAAGATAATTAATAGACCCGCAGAGCAAAAAGGTCAGGGGTTCAGTATAGCTGCTTCAGGTGACCGTTATACGGACGCGCTCTGCTGTGGACGTTCCGCTGCAGACGACGCGCCGCGCCGTGTCCATCTCCCATGTAGTTCGGCCGTTACGCTACTGAACTCTGGCAGAGACAGTAAGCGGCAGGGTGAGCATGAGCGCACGCATGTCTGTCTTAATACCACATCGTTTTCTTTTTAAATCCACTGAAGAAAAGAAAGCGAAACGCCCCAGTTTTACTCTGACGCATTTTGTGAGGAGGGATATAGATCATCAGCGGAGGTCAACGCGAACTTGGCTCAAGCATTGGGCTGCGGTACAGATGTAGATAGAACGGCACAGCACATTGCATCACAGAGATCTTCAGATGTTTTATAACACGAGACTGTTGCTGTACAAGCATGAACCTGTTGACACATGTCTACTGTACGTTTAAACAAGTTTTTTTTTAATTTCTGGTAGTAGAAGATTATGGCTATAATAAGTTGAGGTGTTAGTTTTGCTTAGCAATGTTTAAGTTTCAATATTGAGTTATTAATGGTGAGGTTAAGGCATCAGATTAGAGATGGTTGAGTTTGGGAATTAGGTTAGAGATGGTTGTATTTAGGTATTACCGGTACGATATAGATGGTTAAGCTTAGATATTAGTTCAGAGATGGTTGCGCTTACGTTTATATCTAGAGATGGTTAATTGAAGGTCTTGGGTTAGAGGTGGTTAAGTTTGGTTTTTAGGTGAGAGATGGTTAAGTTCACGGTAAGCAACCGGGTGGAATCAAAAATAAATACACAAACGTTTCCATTAAATTTGAATGAACAAAACTACTACCCATGCAGCATGGAGTAGCAGTAGTTATTAGTTCAGAGATGGTTGTGCTTACGTATGAATTCAGAGATGGTTAAGTGTAGGTCTAAGGTTAGAGATGGTTAAGGTCACGCTAAGGAACGGGGAGGAAGCAAAGATAAATAAACTAAAGTTTCCATTTAAAGATATATGAATGAACAAAACTACTAATCCATGGAGCACTGAAGTAGTGGTTAGGGTTTTTCAAACCCCAATGTCCGCACTCACAGCACTTACCTGACCTGTGGGCATCGTTGAGCAAGACACCTCCACAGCAAGCCTACCTGCTCCTCAATGACCTGTCTCTCTTTCAGTCACTTTCAGATGAAAGTGTCTGCCTAATGACAAAAATCTGGAAAAACAATATTTAGGGATCACCAAAGTATCACCTAATCTCATATAATCTTACTTTATCTTATCTCTTTCAGTTAGCACTGAAGGGCCATCGCCGTGCCCCAAGGGCTGTGAGCGCTGTTCCGAGTACAACGGCTGCGTGAAGTGTAAGCCCAAACTGTTCATCTTCCTGGAGCGGAACGACATCCGGCAGATCGGGGTGTGCCTCGCCTCCTGTCCCATGGGATACTTCGGCATGCGGAACCCAGAGACCAACCGATGCACACGTGAGTTCTGTTACTGCCGGGTTTTATGTTTGTTTTACACAGCTCTCAACAAACCCCGACTCACTGAACGCCAACCAAATACTAATCCGAAAGTCGACTAAACCGGCATGCTGAACTGCCTCAACATTTCAATGTCACCAACGCACAACAAACCGAAACACTTTAAATCAACCCCCTGCTCAACTAACTCACCACTAGTAAGTCAATACTCAACTGAACTCTCTCAACTAACACAAACCACTCAACTAACTCAACACTAACAAACTAAACAGTCTAAACTAACTAAAAACTCTCAATTAACGACACTCTCAACCAGCTAAACACTCAACTAATGGAACAGTCAAAACTAACAAAATCACTCACAAGGCCAGGGGTGACTGGGAAGACAAACTAACCCTTCCGCTCCACCGGAGCCATCAATATGGCGACAACTTTTGAACTCGGCTGGAAAAACCCTGCCATGATAATGAATGAAAGGGGCTCCACAGCGCTGCGTCCGATTGGCTTCAACTCTCGATGGAGAGCACTAGCGGCAACTCACCACTTCCACTCATAAATTAGGACATTATTATTTGTACCTAAAATACAAACGCATGAAGAAATGGTTTGTAGCGTGCACTCTGTGGACACATATCACGGCAGGTTGACTCGGCGCTGATGACGACAGGATGCAGCGTTTTCAGTGGAGCCCTGGGCTGAGCGGGGGATTGATAGCGTTCCAAATTTCTGTATTCCAAATGTTCCCTCTGGGATCAATGAGGCATTTTCTTGTCTTGTCTTGTTAAGTTCAGTTCCATCACAGGCATCGTGGTCATTAGACAACAGGTGATTCTAATAAAATAACAGTTGAAATCAATCAACTGATCATTTGAGCCAAAGAGCAGTGGAATTGCGTCACAAGGGTTGGCTTGATTTATATTTGATGGACCTTTCACCTCCTGCGTCATTATCAAGGATATACTTCTACATCCTATAGCCAAAGATAGGAACACCGCGGGTCTCTATGCCGTATTTGGATTCATTCGATGATGCTGAGCGATGTATAATATGTGAATATACTTATCTGGTGGGCCTGACGTGTCGTTACCTTGTTGGACCTCATTTGGACCTGAAGAGCAACCTGTTGGTGGATACCAGACTCCCCGAGTAACGAGTGATGACGGTCCGGTCTAGAACCTCAACCTCAACCCCCCCCCCCCCCCCAAAATCCTGCAAAAGCACAAAAACACTCAAAATGAACTTATATGTTCTGGATGTAGTACGATATGTCCTGGATCAACGCATGCCGAATGCGTGCCTCTACCTCTTAGTGAAGGCTGCGGTTGGTTGAGCTTGGCTAATAGGCAGGGCCACTCCGAGCGTTGTCATACTCTGTGTTTACCAAGTCTACCACGGTTTGTCCTGGAGGCACCATTGCCCAAGACTCTCTTTTTACAATGTCTGTTTCCTTTTACTTCTGGGCAAAACCCAAAAAAATACAGAATTGGAAGAGAATCCCCAATGAAAAAAAAAGCATCTGAAATGCGCTTTGTTAGTTTGTTTTTGAGAGGAAGTCTGTTTGTTTGTGTTGTGTGCTCCCATGTTCAGGGTTCAACATGTTGCGGTGCCTTGGGGTTGGTTTCACCTCCTGTTAGGTTGTTGACATTCCTGCCCACAATAACACACTTGTGGATGTGTACAGTTAAAACACACCCAATGATCTATATGGTGTCAATAAAAGACATGTTGGACATCTCTGTAATGCACTCCAGGATGCGTACGATGACTTCATTACACACTCATAGATGTGTACCGACTCAATCCTAAATCTCCACAGTGTTCTGAATAACACTTGCCATACAGTATATGGTCTCAATAAAACACCTTTAAAACACTTTGGAATACTTAAAACCTGCCCTTTGTAGCTTCTTCACTGCAGCTATTATTATTGCTGTTCGTATGTGGATGTCCCGGCCTTTTTGAACAAAAGTTTAAAAAAGTAGTGTAAAAAAAGCCAAGGCTGCAATGCCAGAGAAAACGTTACACAGAGCAACTTCAATTTATTTTTGTCTCAAATGATTGTATGTTTGATAGACACACTGCGGGCTGACCAGCTGACAAGAACACACCCCTTTAACGCCACATGACATCGGTATATTTGACAAAGTAATACAGAGTGCCGCTAAAGCCTTTCCAGAGCCAACGGCCTGTCTTTGTTATTTTGGTTTGCCCACAGGAAGGGAAATACAGATTCCTTTGCTTTGCTTTGATGAGCTGTGGCTTGATCACTTAATATCTGTCAGATGTTGTGTTCACCCCGTGCATCCCTTCCGCAGTAAAGGCCTGCATAGCACCAGTGATTTTTAAACCATGGGAGGTAGTCTGTTGATGCCAGAGGGGCTGCTGGTTGGATTCTCTGCTTCTCGTTTGGGATAGCTCTTGAGCAAAGACGCCTAACTCTTTCCAATGACAATCTGGTTGTGGGTTTGCGTAATTCACACCACCGTTTGTAGGGTGGCGTGAATAAAAAATATACAGCGCTTATCAGGCCCCAGGGTGTTAGACAAGCGCTGTACAAATGCAGTTGATGGACCGTAGTGAGGGAGATCTCTCAGGGTCGTGCGCAGCCTGCTTGTGCTGCTTGGTGGTGTAACAGCAATGATTTTTAGGCTTGCATAACAAAGTTAAGCTAGCAGTGTACAACAAGGGTTTTTTTTACGAGTGAAAGAATGATGAGTGATGGTGCAACAGCAAGACGTTTAACTGCTGTTTAGTTTCTCAACACAGGGGGCTCAGAACACAACCCACATAATCTCGTAACAATTACGTTGCCTTGTTAGCCCTCCGACTTTTACTATGCATAGTATACATATACAACATATACTATGTTAAGAGGCATTTTATAGATAGCACACAGACTATTTTTTATTATTCTTTAACAGCCTTTTCCACCAATAAATGTAGGAGATCTAAGGAAAAAACACTTTAATGCCACAGTCTGAGGGTCTATAGGCTACTAGGAAACCATGGTATGGTCCATTAGTTAGCGTTTTATTGCCTTTAGCCATTTCCACGATTATTGGTTTAAGTATATATAATATACAGCCACCTGTACGATTATTTATGTCTCCAAATATGTATACAAGCATGGTATCATGTTTTTATTTGAATTGTATGAATTCATTTCTGCATTTTGCTTTTATTTCCTTGGTTTGTTGATCATTCCTCACGATTCACCTTTGTGATCATTGAATTGTTGTCTTTGGATTGTTTGTTTGACTTGGATGCTAGCTAAGATATATATATATATATATATATATATATATTTATTTATTTTTGTATTTTTTTGGTGAGGAAGAGCTTTGGTATGATGATGTTCTAAAGAGCTTCAAAATTAAATTGGGTTTTCCTTGGAAAACATTGAGGTTCACCTCCCGGATCAACTCTTTAAAATATGACTCCTACGGTCTTGTTGTAAATCAATTTTCCATGACTCAAATCAGGTCTGCATATTTAAAAAGAAAAGGGAGACCACAAACATGCATATAAAAACAAATGAGACATTGTTCAAATTCATCAAACATCATCCACTCATCATCAGAGTTTATAGGCTTAATCTGAGTCAACGTCAAACAAGAAAGCACTTCCAACATCATTTGCCACAGAGCGAGCCCTCAGCTGTTTATGTCTATTTCACTTCAACATCATCATGCTCTCTATCTTGGCTAACATTACACACAGCTTTCTTCCCCGAATTCCTGTCTGAGGCCAACCACGGCCAACCTGGAGCTAGCATCCATCCAATCACTCTGAGGCCCACAGTGGCTAACCTACTGAGGCCAACCGTGGCTAACCTGGAGACAGCATCCAACCTGTCACCCGGAAAAAGTATTGCGAGCAACATTTGTCTTACATTATAGCATGCGAACGTCAGTGCGGTCAAATTTAGCCGTCAAACGCTTAAGAATAATAATTGCGACCAGCAGGCCAAAGCGCTAGGGACCCCCTTGTGTCCCCGCGAGCGGCCTCCACGTGGAAATGCTCTAGCTCAAATGATGTGTACAACCGTCTGGTTAAATACATACAGAAATTCCCCCTGGTTTCTTCCTCCTTTCCCTCCACTGTCATTCTGCGAGCATCCATGGCCAGTTAGTGTGGTTTTGGACTGAGATTCAGTTGAAAGCACTGCAGACGATGAAGAGGAATTTGGTTTTAGAGGAAGGATCTTTGTGGGTAGTCTGTTTGCGGTCTGGTTCCTGTAACATTTAATATAGTTGGTTGAGTGGATGGTTGGTTTGGAATGACCTGGTACATATGGTAATACACATGCACATTTTGATGCATAGAAATTGTAGAAATAAGGTGCACGTTATGAAGGTTAAGGAACTGGTTAAAACAAGCATTATAACTGGAATACACCAAAATGTGCAATTGGAATTCTTCACTCTAAATGTACTTCATCAACACCACAAAATTAAACCTCCTCGCAATACTGCAATAACATGTGTTGGTTCTTTCCTTACAGATTCTAACTTGGAAAATACAACAATATATATCAAAAACAACAACAAAAACAGTTATTTTTTGTGGTTGTAATAATATCAAAACAATTATAATTCAAATTGATTCTGTCAACTGATCTCTTGCCATCTCTCCTGTTTCTTCCAGAATGTAAAATAGAAAACTGCGAGGCGTGTTTCAACCGCAACTTCTGCACAAAGTGTAAGGATGGCTTTTACTCCCACCGAGGGAGGTGTCACATGACCTGCCCTCCTGGCCTCACCAGCACCAACGGCACCATGGAGTGCATTGGTAGGTCAACTCTCTTACCAGATGAACTCTCTCTAACCCTTACCAGACTAGTTATTTTTACGAGACTAACTCTGTCTTAGTCATTCCAGACTAACTATCTCACTTGACTAAGTCTCACCAGACTAACTCTACGATAAGACTAACTCTTTCACCAGACTAACCCTTCTACCAAACTTAATCTCACCCGACTAAGTCTCATCAGACTAACTCAACTACCTGCCTTTATCTCACCAGACTAACTCTACTACCAGACTAACTCTTTCACCAGACTAACTCTCTCATCTGATTCAGTCTCACCAGACTAACACAAAGTACCAGACTAACTCTATTATTATTATAAAGTTTGAAGACAGATAATGAGAATGCCGTCATGACTACTGTATACATAGAGAAACGGTGATTCACTGTTTACACTCACTGTTAAGACGTGGTCATCCGAATGTATTGCTTGTTTTATTGCACAACATATTTGGTGGGACCTGTTGCAAAAGTACAGGGTCACGGCATGTTTGAGAAACCCTGCCTTAGAGCAAAGCACCTCATGGCCAAAATGAATGGGTGAATGCAAATGTGAATGACTTGGCCCTAGTAGTGGCTGGAGGATAAACAGGGGTCTGCAGCGCCTCGCTCAGCGGCTGCTATGTTGAATGCTTGGTGCCCTGGCAACTCACACTCCCTGTCAGAGCAGCTGGGGGAACTGGAGAGGGGCAACGCGCATATGTAGAGACAAACCAACTGTGATCTCCGCTGTGCGTGTGATGATGGTCTTTCTCAATCAAACATGGGCTGCTGAACAGGGAGAGGACAGAGCGGTATTCCTCTTCGTGTCCCGGAGGGGAAAGTGTTTGTGACGCAGATATTTACGCAACCAGAGCGTTGGGCGGGGGAGTAATACAGCTCCGCCTGCCGCCCCGCCAACCGCCGACATGGATCTGGAACGCCAGATTGTTTTTGTGACATCACTTCCTGGTTCTCAAACCTGACGGAGAGCAGAAGCCTGGGAACATTTTGAAAGCCATATTATTCTCTCAAATTTGGCTTTTTATTGTTAGTTTAAACACCAGCTTTCTGGTTAATGTTTTTCATTGGTCAGTCCAAGTGTAAACAAAAATGAAGGTTAAATGGCCAGAGTGTTTGGAAATGACATAACATGGCCTCCGTAATGTGCTTCAGTGGAGACATTTCCAGAAACTACTCTTGGCAAATTAGTCCAGAGCCCAAGCAAGGCCTGGGATTCTGCCTAGGATGTCCATTTCCTTCAACTCCTCCAACTATTCTGGTGTACAGATACACTAAACTACACAAAAAAAAGATTGATTTGATTTGAGTTTGGGATTGCACCTCTTAGTCATATACCTAGCCCATGTCAGTCGACGAACAAACCTTAATACAGCCAAACAACTACTATTTAATGCTGACAAGTACACCAAGAGAGGCCAGCAGACAAAAACACTAGAAAATGGAGTACTTAGTGCTCAGAGACTGTCAGCAGATGATTTCTATACAAAAGCTCTTAAGAGGGAGATCTAGATATGATAAATCACTGCAGATAGAGATAAACACTTTTATATATATATATATATATATATATATATATATATATATATAGCATTAGAAGTTTGGAATAGTACCCATTCTTGATATATTGTACCCCAAACAAATACTGAAATACTACCCCCTCGACTTGGGATGGTAGAACTTTGGTGTTGGTGCAATATATCTATATGTCTATATTTGGCTTGGTATCTACTGATATCAGACGTAAAAGGTTTGTGCTTGTGCTACCGGGAGCTCGAAGTGTGGAAGGGGAATGTCTCTTCATGCGTTTTGGTCCCGTGCAGGCCAACCCGCGGTGGAGTGTGAGCTGAGCGACTGGAGCGCGTGGGGCCCCTGTATGAAGAAGAACAAGACGTGTGGTTTTAAGAAGGGCTCCCAGACCAGGCTGAGGCAGCCTCTCCAGACGGGCCCCAGGGCCGACGGGCCCCTGGGCGGGGCTCGGACCCCCCCGGCCCTGCCGGCTTCCCAGCCCTGCGGCCCCCAGACGGAGAGGAGGAAGTGTGTGGTGGTGAAGACGCCGTGCACCAGAGGTAACGCTACCGCACACCCAACGCCCTAACCTACGCAATGCTCAGTCCGCTGGGAAGAAAGAAAAAATATATATACATATATATATTATTATTATTTCTTATTTTAATTAATAGAATTGTATTTATTATTATTATTTTTAATATATATAAATGGAAATTACAATAAATGTTTTTGTATTTATTTATGGTTATTTTATTTGTCTATAATTATCTATATTTGTGTCAGTCCGATATTTATAGTTTTTAATCTTTCATTTATTATATGTTTTTGGTCATTTTATGTTTTATCATTTTTTGTCATACATCCGTGAAGAACCTTTTCACTTTAGCCGACTCTCTGATAAACAAAGCCAGTCGTTACTCAACAACCAACGGTCGGTCTTGCTCCGCAGCCAGCGTATCGGAACTGCACCGGGGGTTGATTGGGTTTGGCTTGGCCCACAGACAGCGGCGGACACCAAAGTTCTGGAGTTCCCAGCATGTAAACAGTGCAGAGCGTCCGTGAGCCAGAGCGATGACGGCTCGGGGTTCTGCGCGGCGGAGCTGGCCCCGGATCAGAGCTCAGAGCTCGGGGGTCTGTTTGTTTCGCCGCTCGCTGAGGCGTGAGGGTGACATGGCCCTCATGTGTTTCTCACGCTCGCCGCGCCGACACCGCCGTCCAACTGCTGTCCCGCGGGTTAGCGCAGAGCTAACAAGCCGTGTCGTGTACTCCCCGACGGCGTATACATACATGAACGGGTTCTGTTTCACTTCCCACCGGCGTGGGGTGGTTGTCGGAACAAAGAATAGCAACGCAGAGGGCGATAAAAGAAGAAGAAATAAAAACTTGAAAAGGATGTACATTATGCTGACTAATAAGTTAAATGCCATGTCTTGCTATAGATTGTAGTTATTGTAACATTTCCCTAGGTTATATTGCATTGCTCGTAGCTAGACCTTGTTACAGCTGGTAGCTAGGTACGGTATTAGCTTGTAGCTAGGTCCTATTGCATCTGGTTGCTCGGTCCTATTGTAGCATGAAGCTAGTTATTGTTGTAGCTGGTAGCTTGGGTCTGTTTAGCTTGTTCAGATCGTAGCTGGTAGGTAAGTCATATTGAAGTTTGTAGCTAGGTCCAATTCTAGGTTATAGCTAGGAGCAAAAGAAGCTTGGAGACCAAGGTAAGGTGGGAAGCAGATTTACAAATTGTTCACCGGCTGCGTCCTGGAAAAAATCTCTACTGTAAGTTCAGGAGAATAATTACCAGTGAATTATTATAAACTGCCCCATAAAAAGGGGTGTCGCTGACTGCCAAGTGTAAACGTTGAGTTGTTGCATCACAGGAAAAAGGTGTCAGTGGACAGTGCTAGAAGAGCGGTTTATGATGTGTGAGGTGTCACGAAATACGACGAGAACCACAGAAGACACTAGACTTTAAGGCGTTTGCTCCTGGTTTTCATCTGTTTTGGCAGCTAAATTGGCCCGCCCTGAGAGGGCTTAGTATAGAGAGAGGGCTTACTATCACCATAGTATAGAAATACATTTTATTTTTGGTAAATTTGTAACGGGACGTTATTTCTGACTCTTGTGCGCTTGAGTAGTGTGTGAATACACCATGTGCTAAATCAGCGTAGCTGAAGAGTTTGGCTAATGGTCCGGGTACATAAACCACTGCAGGCAGCGCTTGTATAACAACAGTGATTTACTGGATTGCAGAGCTACAATGGTTTGGCCGCAGTTACATTTTTTTTTCCACCCTTAGTGAAGCTCTCTGCAACACGGACTCACACGAACACCAGTTTGGTTTGGTTCCTCTCCGATTTGTGATTGTTTTCGCCAGGCTCCCCTTGTTTAGTTTGGAAGGAGAGACTTGTGCAATTATTGTGGAGATAATTGATGGAGTTCCCCTCTGCTGGCTACATTAGCGGTTTGCTAGAGAGCTAATTAAGTGCTTAAACAGCTAGCACATCCGTTCAGAGGGCCGCGATTGTGTTTAAGGGCCCTTAAAGGACTCAGGTTACCTCGCTGGTATCAACTGGAACAATTACAAACAAATGTTAAGTACTCCTTTTGTTCTCGTCTGAGCTGCTGCCAGAAAGAGGTTTATGAGTCCAGGACATGTTGATGTGGAGCATGTGGCACCGGGTTTTATCTGTGGCTCTCCCAGGCTCTGAGTAAACACAACTGCACAAGTATGCCAGCCTAGTTTGGGCTCTATATACCCTCTGTCCTCGATGCCAAGGGGTCATAATGTGAGGACACACATATGAAAAACAGTTTAGGGTTTAGTTTGTGTCGAACACTCGCAATCTGTCGACTACTTGTGCTTCGGTTGAAAAGCTTGAACTCAAGTACATGAAATTCAAAACAAACTTTCGGCTGGCTTCTCTGGCTTGCTTTGGTCTCAGAGTTTATTTACATTCAGTCATTGAGAAGACCCTTTTATCCAAAGTGACTTACAAGTGAGGCTGAGAACCACCGAAGCACATCATCGAAATTGGAGTAGCTACAAGAAGGGTTCGCACAAGCCAAGTTTCTAAAACATCCAACTGGGCAGAGTAGTCCAGAGTAGTACGGGAATCAGAGCACCAGGCTACCAGAAGGTATTGATTATAAATATCAGCCTTAGTGCAGTTAGAGACAGGACAAAGTGCATTGGACACAGTTCAAACATCGCCACACACACGCACCTGAGATACACACATCAAATATGCAATATATCTATTTGGGCTCTTCAGCAGTTTCCTCTTGGACCCTCTTTAGTTTCCTCATCTTCAGAATGTTTTTCCTCATCAGCTCACCCATTGGTGGGCCTTGCTCACAGGTAGGAAATGTATACCAACGTGATGTCAATGAGAGTTTGGGTTGTCTGTAGTGGGGTGGGTGCAGTGGGGTGGGTGCGGTGGGGTGCGGTGGGGTGCGGTGGGGTGGGGTGGGGTGGGGTGGGTGCGGTGGGGTGGGTGCAGGGGGTGGGGTGGGTGCAGTGGGGTGGTGGTGCAGGGGGTGGGTGGGGTGGGTGGGTGCAGTGGGGTGGGGTGGGTGCAGTGGGGTGGGGTGGGGTGGGGTGGGGTGGGTGCAGTGCGGTGGGGTGGGTGCAGTGGGGTGGGTGCAGTGGGGTGGGGTGGGTGCAGTGGGGTGGGTGCAGGGGGTGGGGTGGGTGCAGTGGGGTGGGGTGGGGTGGGTGCGGTGGGGGGGGGTGGGTGCAGGGGGTGGGGTGGGTGCAGTGGGGTGGGGTGGGTGCGGTGGGGTGGGTGCAGTGCGGTGGGGTGGGTGCAGTGGGGTGGGTGCAGTGGGGTGGGGTGGGTGCGGTGCGGTGGGGTGGGTGCAGTGCGGTGGGGTGGGGTGCGGTGGGGTGGGTGCAGTGGGGTGGGGGTGCGGTGGGGTGGGTGCAGTGGGGTGGGGTGGGTGCAGTGGGGTGGGTGCAGTGGGGTGGGGTGGGTGCGGTGCAGTGGGGTGGGGTGGGTGCAGTGGGGTGGGTGCAGTGGGGTGGGGTGGGTGCGGTGGGGTGGGGTGGGTGCGGTGGGGTGGGTGCAGTGGGGTGGGTGCGGTGGGGTGGGTGGGTGGGGTGGGTGCAGTGGGGTGGGTGCGGTGCAGTGGGGTGGGGTGGGTGCAGTGGGGTGAGGTGGGGGCTGTGGGGTGGGGTGGGGTGGGTGCAGTGGGGTGGGGTGGGTGCAGTGGGGTGAGGTGGGGCTGTGGGGTGGGGTGGGTGCAGTGGGGTGGGGTGGGTGCAGTGGGGTGGGTGCAGTGGGGTGGGTGGGGCTGTGGGTGGGTGGGTGCAGTGGGGTGGGTGCAGTGGGGTGGGGTGGGTGCAGTGGGGTGGGTGCAGTGGGGTGGGGTGGGTGCAGTGGGGTGGGGTGGGTGGGGTGGGGTGGGGTGGGTGCAGTGGGGTGGGGTGGGTGCAGTGGGGTGGGTGCAGTGGGGTGGGTGCAGTGGGGTGGGGTGGGTGCAGTGGGGTGGGTGCAGTGGGGTGGGGTGGGTGGGTGCAGTGGGGTGGGGTGGGTGCAGTGGGGTGGGTGCAGTGGGGTGGGGTGGGGGCTGTGGGGTGGGGTGGGGTGGGTGCAGTGGGGTGGGGTGGGTGCAGTGGGGTGGGTGCAGTGGGGTGGGGTGGGTGCAGTGGGGTGGGTGCAGTGGGGTGGGGTGGGTGCAGTGGGGTGGGGTGGTAGCGGAGCCTAGACGAGGGGGGGGGGGGGGGTTCATCACTTTACCAATACCTACAGAAAACAATAAATAAAAACAACTCAATAACTGTTATTACATTATTAAAAAAAATATTTTGAAACCTAATAGAATAAAACTTATCTGGTTCATAGTTATATGAACATATCTGTCATATCAAAATTCGGAAAATTCCAAATTCCATAAAATGATCAAATGACATAATGAAATACCAGTTGGTGTTGGGATACCCCTTCACCCATTGTAGTTCCCACTCCTAATGTACACAGCAGAACACACGCACAGGAACATGTGTTTCTCTGCATTTTACCCATCCTAGTATTAGGAGCAGTGGGCAGCTATTGTATAAACAGCTTCCCGGGGAGCAGTGTAGGGGTCTGGTGCCTTGCTCAAGGGCACTTCGGCAGTGCCCAGGTGACGAACTGACACCTTTTTCCCAGTACCAGCTCTTACTCCGTACTTGCCACGTTTCTGGGACTTGAACCGGCAACCATACGGTTCCCCAAGCCAAGTCCCAACAGACTGAGCCTCTGCCGCCACTGATCGATCTCCTCTCGCTCTCTTCTGTTTTCAGGGCGGAGGAACAAGGGCGATCGACGTGATGACCCCAACACCCGGAGAGAGCGAGAGAACGGGCGGGGGAGAGGGAGAGACGGGCGGGAGGGTCGAGAAGGAGGCGGAGGAGGAGGGGGCGCCAAGAGACGGAAGGCCCAGAGCCTGATCATCGCCCAGCCCAGCAACACGACCAGCTCAACGCGACCAGCGGGCAGCTAACCGGCTCCAGGACACCCCCCCCCACCCCCCCCGCCCTCCTCCCACCCCCCAGAGAGACGAACAGAGAAATGTTCTGAATATTAACAAACTAACATGTGGAGAGACAGAGGACTGGTTTGCTGCTGCTATGCAACGTTCAGGAGAGCCACAGAGAACAGGAGGCCTGACCAAAGACAAGGTTTAGAGAGAGAGAGAGAGAGAGAGAGAGAGAGAGAGAGAGAGAGAGAAGAGAGAGAGAGAGAGAGAGAGAGAGAGAGAGAGAGAGAGAGAGAGAGAGAGAGAGAGAGAGAGAGAGAGAGCGTGTCAAGAGACGCACGCGAGGGATGCTTTCACAACGACACACAGGACGTTGTTGGATACGGTTAATGTCCTCTCATTATCCCAGAGAGGAACTGTGAGAAACTGTCTCGTCCATCTGTCCTCCTGCTCCATATATATATATATATATATATATATATATATATACACTCCCCCCCCCTACCCGCCACCACCATCACCACCACCACCACCACCACCAACCACCATTCCCCCAGAATCTGATCCTAATCACAATCTGGTTTTCATTGTTGTTGATGTTGTTGTTGTTGATTTGTTTTTGTAACGTTTGTGAACGCGAGCTGAAGGATAATCTCGTGCGGGCCGTGGAGGATAAACAGCGCTGGGCGTCGTTGTACCTTTTGCTTTGGAGTCGGGAGGAAACACAAACACAGGCACTGGAACCCATTAGGGGTTTGCGAGGGGGAGGGGAGGGGGTCATCGGGACATGTACACCCAGGAGGTGGGAGGGACTCGCGGGTGGGAGGCGGACGGGAAGGTCCGCCTGGTCGGCCCCTCGTGTTAGAACAGAAAAAAGAACCCATGCACAGCAAGGATGACACAGCAATGACATTGTGCATGCGTTACAACTCGCAAGGTGTGTATATATGCACATGCATATATATATATATATATATATTATATATATATATCTGTGTTTTTGTGTATGCATGCATATGTGTGTGTGTGAGTGTGTGTTTGAGTGTGTGTATGCGTATGATCCTACACTAGGGTCTGTTTTAGTGAGCTAGGGAGAACAGTGTAATGACACTGTGTGTGTGTGTGTGTGTGTGTGTGTGTGTGTGTGTGTGTGTGTGTGTGTGTGTGTGTGTGTGTGTGTGTGTGTGTGCGTGTGTGCGTGCGCGTGCGTGTGCGTGTGTGTGTGTCGAGTGCGGGATTGGGACTTAAGGAGTTTAGCAAAAGCAAGCATTGTAAATGCAAAGTACTATTTTAAACACGCACATACATACCGTAATATGCAATAACTATAAATCCATTACGTATAGCGTCTGGTCACAGCAACTTCCAAAGTGTTTCTCGCCGAGATCAACATATAGCACAACTATCTGTTTGTAATCAAACCCTGGGCTTCATTCCATCACAAAAGGAACCACTCGAGGATACGTTTGAATGATGCTCTCTGCTAACTGCACACCTGCCACCCTGCTTCACGGCAGAGGTACACTTAAACACTATCTTGTTGTTTTTCCATGTGATGGGTTGCGATTGCCGAATATGTCAAAAATTGTTTATCATCGGTCATAAAGAGCATTAGTATCATTGTGTATATCTACGTCTCAAAGAGCTTCAATAAATTTTAACTGAATAAACTAAAAAGGAATTCAGTTTTCTCTCGCAGGGATCTGGGGACCTGTCACAGCGCCACCGGTTTAAAATGGTAATCTCACACATGACTCATTTCTTAATTTGGTCAAATGTATTATTCATTCATACATTTAAATCATTTTTAAGATGTTCGTTTATCGCTGGTAAGCACAAGTTAATGCATTATTAAGATTAGTTAGCGTTATTTAGCACCAGTCAACACTATAGCCAGTGTTTTAGAGTTAAAGAATGGGTTAATGCTTTAACTAATGCTAATGCTTGCTAGAACTTAAGTTAAGGCTATTTTGCATTAGTTAACACAAGTTAGTTCGTTTTGTAGTTATTGTACTTTTACCTTATTGTACTTTTAGCTAAACTTATTGTACTTTTCCCTGAGCACTGGTTTAGTTCTTGGAGACTTGTTAGGAATGAAATGCACTTTTGCCTTCTGGTGACGAGTTGTTCTCTTACCTTCCTTTGGATAAAAGCGTCTGCTAAATGACTGTAATGTCATGTAATGTTAGCATTATAGTGAGTGTCAGTTAGTCCCGTTTTTGATGTCTCTCTCAGCGAAGCCGGGAGGTGGGGAGGCTCCGTAGGTCGGGGTCGACTCTCTAGGCGGCCGTTGGGACCTCTGGCGCCCCGGCCGAGAGGGTCATAAACAGAGACAGAAATAAGAACTAATGATGTGTCAGGGCCGGGGCCGCGGGGGGGCCTGGGGGGGCCTGGGGGGGGCCGTGGGGGGCCAGGGGATCTACCAGGCCCTGGAACCTACAGCTAAACAGCCGTTTCTCATTAGCAAACCGGGAGGGCAAAGGCAGTGGTGGAGCGCGCTCCATAAATTACACCTCCATCCCTCTTCCCTGACAATAAATTGTTGTGCCGAACTCTTGCTTTATTTCCACTCTTTCTTCCTCTCCCACACTCCCACCCTCCTCCTCCCTCATTCCCCTCTCCTCGTCTCCCTCCCTCTCACCTTCTCCCATCTGCCGTCTCCTCCCCCGTCTCCTTTCTCCTTCCTCAATCCCTCCCCTTTCCTCTCTCCCTTCTCCTTCCTCTTCCTCCTCCTCCTCCTCCTCCTCTCTTCCTTTGTCTCCTCTCGCTCCTTTCTCCTCCTCCCTTCACTCTCTCCTCTTCCTCCTTGTATTTCTCCTCCTCCCTCCCTTCACCTCCTCTTCTCTCTCCTTCTTCTCTTCCCTCACTCCCTTCTTCCCTTCCCTACCTTGCTCCCATTCTCCTCCTCTTCCTCCTCTCTCTCTCTCTCTCTCTCTCTCTCTCTCTCTCTCTCTCTCTCTCTCTCTCTCTCCTCTCTCTCTCTCTCTCTCTCTCTACTTTCACCTCCTCTCTCCCTCCTCTTCCCTCTGTCCTCCCAGGGAGAGGAATGGTAGATCGTCAGAGAAGGTGCTTTCCATCTGCCAACATCTCAAACTGCGGATGATGTCATGCCTTGCTCTTGGCTCGTCGGGGACGAGCGGGAATGAAGCTTTGCAGCGGTTTACGTCAACTCCACCACGCACTGTTCATTTAAAAGGTCTTGTACCTGTTGTTATGAGCAAGGGCTCTCCTCCAAGAATGGCGCTGTGCGGTCAGGGACATTTATTTCAGACGTCAGGGTGTCCGTGGTGGCACCCATTCTGCAACCTCTCTCCTCTGCCCCAGCTCCTTGCCCACGTCTCCATCCACTCCCCTTCTCCACCTTACATCCCCTCCCCTCCCCTCCCCTCCCCTCCCCTCCCCTCCCCTCCCCTCCCCTCCCTACCGTGCGGGTAATCGTCCTTTAACTTTCAAGTTTCAAGCCCAGATCCTCAGGGTTGAAATGAGGACACCTCCCCAGGACTCTCTCTCTCTCTCTCTCTCTCTCTCTCTCTCTCTCTCTCTCTCTCTCTCTCTCTCTCTCTCTCTCTCTCTCTCTCTCTCTCTCTCTCTCTCTCTCTCTCTCTCTCTCTCTGCTTCAGATCAGGAGGAGACGTTAAGGAGGAGTCCTTTTCCCTGCAGAGTTATGAAGACCTGACAGGAGCAATTAGCGGACGTTACCCAAAACAGTCAAGCCCCCCTTGAGCAGAAGAACACACACAACAGCCACATTTAATCAACTATCCCCCCCCCCCCCCCCCCAAACCCCCACCTCACGGGAACCAAGAACAAATAAATAAATGAAGAGTCACAGGTTCGAAGCCCCTTATTAGTGTCCACTCTACCTAACTGCTTTTGAGCAAGGCACCACTTCATTTATGCACCCGAAGTGTTGCCCACTTGGCCTAAAAATGCAATATTGTTCTTCCGAACTGCTCGTCTGGGAATGATGAAGTCCATGTATCTTATCGTTTATTGTTTGCATTACAAACATTAAACACGCACGTCAAACCTGTATGAGTAGGCCTCGCTGTGTTGCCCCCTTGTGGACACTATCCATATTACACTGGGAACCAAACAAACTGAAACATCTACCATGTTTCAGGTTTTGTGGTTTTTTTAAATCTACGATGCAATAGTGTAGGCTAGTGTTGAACTAATATTTTGTAGATCATATTGGATGCATAACCAATATAACAACATGATGTTCCAAATGCCAATGTTCCACAACCATCCTACCGTAGACACACATCCGTGGTCACTACCAAAGAGCCGATACCAGCCCTATGTCCCCGTGTGTGGTCAGTGGTAAGGTAAGGTTATTACATAACCGTTATAACAACCGGTACATGGTTTAACTACACATACAAAAACATATCGTGATGTGAACTTACTGAAGTCAGGTGAGCGACATCTCATCATTGATGCTGACGTCCACACAAACCAACCTGTCAAACAGCCTTTTAAAGATCCAAGATTCAAGATAACTTTATTAATCCCGAGGGAAATTAAGGTGCAACAGTTGAAACACGGGGGAATAAATGCACACAAAAATATACAATACCTAAAACTAAATAAAACGAAATAACAACAAACTAAACTAAACTAGTATAAACTAAATAGAACTAAATGAAATCTGAATGAAATCTAAATGTATAGACAGATGAATTGCACAATTTACAGTATGTATTTAGTATTTAGTACAGTAGTATTTAAAGTATTTAATGTGGACTACACACGTGGGTCTGTTAGTATCTTCAAGTGGCAACTAAAGAAAAGTATACTCAATTAAAATGAAGGCTTAAAAAGTCTTTATCCATAATTGACAAAACTTTACAATTTTGAATGATCCTATTTTGGCCAATATTATCAAGACAGTTTACCAAAATAATCATAGAAGCTCACATGTGTACCTGTTTCCTGTACCTGCCATATATATTTAAATCTCAACTAAAGATAAACCTGTTTATACATTTATATATGCCATACATTTATATATGTTCACTTGTATATACATCTACATTATATATATATGTGTATCCTGCTTTCAATAACGGCATACCCCTGATCACTGCCTGTTAAATACTCACTTACCTGTATATATTATATTTTGCTGCTCATATCCCATTTTATACCCAGTAGACTGTCTTTTAACCTGTCAATTTAACCTGTAAATTATATATTACCAGGCACTTTACAGCAACATGTGCACTCTGGTTAGATGCTAACTTGTTTTCTCTGTACTGTACTTTGCTGTGCAATGACAACACATTTGAATCTAATCTAATCTAATGTAATGTAATTGTAATTTAAATGTTTTCCAGCAGAGGGCGGTGCATCACTGATAGGCCTGTTGGCGGGTTCAGATGTGATTCGATTTAAATGTAATTCAATTCAAAGGGGCCAAAACATGAAGAAATATAAGAAGTGATATGATGATGGCTAAAAAAGACACAACATAATTATATTAGTTTAGCAGCATAGGGAGGGACTAAAAACAGAACACGTTTGTACGTACAATTCAATAATAATAAATAAATTATGTCTAAAGAACAAGCACAAGATGTTTTATTTGTTATCAGATGTCACATTCAGTCAGGCCATGTGTTATTGTAGAATATATTTGGACGAGGGTACCAAGGGTTTCCAAACTAATTTTATTTTCTTATGTTTTAAATCCTTGTGTTTTGGGCCCTGGCAACACTCTTGGTTTCCAGTGGAGATCCCGGAAATTGTTTCTGTTGCTGCGTCCGAAACAACTAAATAAACAAAATATAATCTTATCTTAGTTTTTCCACTTACCCGGTGAGGCTGTCTTAGCCGGGTCCTCGTCTGCACGTCCGACTCCGGGCAACAATCCACTCTATTCACTCGTCAGCAATTGAGCGTCACGCCAGGTTGCTAATAGATGGACTCATGGGGACCTGCTTGTTATCCACCGCTGGGCCATAAAACGTCCTCGTTATTCCATTAAGGATGGTCGGGGTTTAGGCTAAGTATTAGGTTGGAGATGATTTAATTGAGGTAAGAGAGTAGAGGCCTAGTGGTGTGGTGGAGGTCAGGGTTTAGGACCTGGTGGTGGTGGTGGTGCAGCAGCCTGGTGATACAAGTAGGCCCACAGAACAGTTAGGAGTTTGCTTATGTCTATGTTTATGTTTATGGTTTGCTCTCCTCTTTTCTGTCTTCATTCTCATGAAGACAGAAAATACATGTCGAAATAGCCTAATTGACGTCATCAAATGTCCCACACAGGGCAAGTGATACATTAAAATAACGTAATATCATAAAACACAAAAATATGATCAGATGATCTTCTCAAACCCACGAGGTTGGGACCAAGTCCTGCTTTTCTTGAAACATAAAAGCTTTTATTTTCTTATCGTTCAGCCTAATATAATTCATGTTGCATAATACAACTTGAATTCCGTGTACATTTTAAGATGATGCCTATCTTTATCATACGTTTATATGGAGGAGGGGGGGAGATTTCCTGTAAGAGGGGGAGAACTTCCTGTGTGCGACAGCAGGGTTATATTAGCTCTATCTTCCACTATTTATGTAACAGTTTATTGACCCACAAATGGAAGTATAAACAAAAAACACTAGTGCTAGTCGTCTGTTTGGCCAATCACGTTGTTCGTTCAGATCCACTTAAAACAGTTGGTGGGAAAGACTGATGAATGGGGACGATGATGATGAGGATGATGATGATGATGATGAAGATGATAGTGATGAGGACGAGGATGGTGATGATGAAGACGATGATGATGAGGATGATGGTGATGATGATGGTGATGATGAGGATGATGATGATGATGAGGATGATGGTGATTATGATGATGAGGATGATGATGATGAGGATGATGATGATGATGTTGATGATGATGATGATGATGATGGCCCTCTTAATTGAGAGTCGTCATAGCGACTGGAAAGATTTGCAAGACATTGATAACGTGTGTGCCCTTGGATTATTGAATACATCTCCAGAACTCACTCAGCCATTCCTGCGGCTCCTAAACTCATGATGTTGTTTTACAATCGTTATTATACGGTCCTCATTGTATTATTATGTTATCATGCTTCTGGATAGATAGAAATGAACTGTATTAGGAGCACATGGTACATTTCGCCATCACTCCCTGGATTTGTCATGACCTCTCACCTCGAAGAATGCTACTCATTTTATGGCTTCCAAGAATGAGAGAGAGGATGACGATAAGCCACTAGTCGCCCCCCCCCCCAGGTCCTATGTCTCCTGACCCGCCCAGTCTCTCTGTATGAGAGGAGCGTCCGGCGGATGAGCCATCCGTCTGCTGAGGACCCGGCCCTTTGGCCTGAAGCCACATAGACCTTGATACATGGCTCCCCATCGTCGACCACTCACATATATTTCTTATCTTTGTTTTCTAGCAATCCAGTTTCTTCCAAAGGCAAATTGGAGTTTTAGTGATTTTGCGTTTATAGTCATTTATCAGAGGCCTTTATACTAAGTAACGGCGAACGGCGAATTCAGCTGAATGTCGTTAAGCGGGTAGGAGTTAGGGGTTTCGGGGGTCTTGCCTCGAGGATGCCTACAGGTAGGCTGTGGGCATTGGGGATCAAACCCAGAACCTTTGCCCCTGGGAGTCCTGTCTGACCGCCCGTAGCCCACCTGCGACACCTGTGACCCGATGGAACAGGCGTTGGTACCTGGACCAGGTCTGATGGGGAACGGGGAGTAAGCATTCCAATGTACCTGTTGCAATTTACTAATAAAAATATCTTGTGTCTTGTATCTTGTATCTTATCTGCTATTTTTTATATAGAGGAAATGGGAATGCATTTCCTGGAGAGGAAGATATACTCTGTATACTGTATGTCTTTATTAAATACGACAAAGACTAAATATGTACATGTCAGATGTCGTTCATATCCCCTCATTCTTAGTCCAAGACATTAATAAAAAGGTTGCTTGACACTTAAGGAAAGAGCCTTTATCCAGCCGGGGTGTTTTGACAAGGATGACAACCTCCTCTGATCCACTTGACACCCACAAAGAGGAAGTGAGCCAAGGCTGCAGTGCTCATCTCTTCCTGTGCTGGAGCGGCCTGGAAGAGAGAGATAGAGAGATAGTGACAGAGAGAGAGAGAGAGAGAGAGAGAGAGAGAGAGAGAGAGAGAGAGAGAGAGAGAGAGAGAGAGAGAGAGAGAGAGAGAGAGAGAGACAAAGACAAATAGAAAGAGGGGAGACAAAGAGAGTACGAGAGAGGGGGGGGACAAGATGAAATGGAGAGCGAAAGAGGGAGAGAGGAGGAAGAGGGAGAGGAGGAAGAGGGAGAGACTGAGAGCAGAGAGAGGAGGAGGTAGGGGTAACGTTTCCATGGAGGCAGCAGCAGCAGCCTCAGCCCCCCCCCTCTCTCTCCCCAGTGGCGAGGCTGAGCGTAGCCTCTTTCTGAAACACACCAGTCGGGGCTGCCCTGACCTCCCTCCTCCCGTCACCTCTCACCTCCTCTTTTACCCAGAATTCCAAGGGGCCGGCGTGTGCCACTGACCTTGCTGTGAAAGAGCACATCTGGGCCAGCTCCAGATGTGCTGTCCCCCACCTCCCTCTCCCCTTCCCCCCCCACACGCACACACACGCACGCACACACACACGCACTTCCTACTCCCCCTCCCCCCATCCCCTCTCTTCCCTCTCTCTCTCTCTCTCTCTCTCTCTCTCTCTCTCTCTCTCTCTCTCTCCCTCTCTCTCTCTCTGTCTCGCTCTCCCCTCCTCCATGTGAGTCAAAACTCGCTCTCTCTCCTTTTTTGGTGAAAATATCTGAGTCTCTCTGAGAGGGGGGTGGGTGTAGGGGGGGAAGGGGGCGGAGCCAGACGTTCCGCTGTTTGTTATTGGCTCATGTGTACTTCATCGGAAGCCTGAAACAGTCTAGTCAGCATAAACACACCGCTCTCTCGCTCTCACACACACACACACACATGCGCGCACGCACGCACGCACACACACACACACACACACACACACACACACACACACACACACACACACACACACACACACACACACACACACACACAGTACTAAAGTACATGTGTAGATACCCCCTTTTCCCTTCATGTATAAACATACTTTGCCACATTATAGTAAAGCACACATATATCCGACTGTCCCTTTCACACACACACACACAAACACGCACACACACACACACACAAGCACACTCACACACGCACACACACACTCACGCACACACACACACGCACACACACACGCACACACACACATCACGCACACACACACACACACACACACACACACACACACACACACACAAGCACACTCACACACATACACACACGCACACACACACTCATGCACACACACACGCTCACACACACACACGCACACACACACACATTCACGCACACACACACACACACACACACACACACGCGCGCGCGCACACAGTCTGAGACATTAAAAGTCTGTACTGTTTTCACCATTCATTTATTTGAGAGTACTTCACAAAT
>CM051008.1:3956326-3976326 GCA_027704905.1 Muraenolepis orangiensis | reverse complement strand
CCGTCGGGGAAGAAGCCGGCTCCCACCAGGGACACGGAGCACTCGGTGCAGGTGAAGCAGGTCTGGTGCCACTGGCGCTCCTCAAAGGAGATGTACTTCCCCCCGCCGAAGCCTGAGGGACAGCACAGGACACACACACACACACACACACACACATACACACACACACACACACGGCTCAGTCCCAAAACACAACACTCGTCTGCACTACAACCTTCTTTTCGTTTTTGTGGATTTAAGTTAGGTTTGAGAATAGCCAGAGACAGAGAGAGAGAGAGAGAGAGAGAGAGAGAGAGAGAGAGAGAGCGAGAGAGAGAGAGAGAGAGAGAGAGAGAGAGAGAGAGAGAGAGAGAGAGAGAGAGAGAGAGAGACAGAGAGAGAGAGAGAGAGAGAGAGAGGGGGGGGGACAGAAAGAGACCAAATAAAAGAGAGACCAAATAAAAGAGAGACTAAGGGAGATATGGAGAAGGGGAGAACGGAGGAGGAGGGAGGAGAAGGTGGCGTGGTCCAGACCCTCACCTGTGATGGGCTTGGTGCAGGCCTCACACTTCTTGGAGTAGAGGCTGCTGAAGCACTTGAGGCAGTAGGGGCATTCGTCCCGGGACGTGAAGTGCTGTCCCGCCAGCTGGGTCTTGCAGCTGGTGCACACAAAGCACTCCTTATGCCAGGGCTCGTCGCGATAGGTCACCCCGCCTTTGGCCAGAGTCTGGACAGACAGGGGCGGATCGACGGGGGAAGCTTTAACGCTAGAGGTCATCAAGAGAGTTGACCTTGACTGCCGGTTAGCAGTCAGGGTTAGAGAGCAGGATCCAGGACATTAAAGCAGCAGTGCCAGGGAGCAGGGTCGAGGACATTAAAGCAGCAGTGGCGGGATGCAGGGTAGAGGGCATTAAAGCCCGTAGGACGTACCTTTTTACAGCGGGTACAGCGCGGGGCAAACTTGTCCTCGTAGCACGAGACGCAGTAGTGCTCGTCCTTGTCGGGGATGAACGACTTGGAGCCGATGGGCTGCTCACAGCTGCTGCAGATGAAGCAGCCCTCGTGCCATGTGGAGCCGCCGTACTCCAACTTCCTGGATCCTAGAGAGTGGACGGGGCTAAGCGTGAGGACGTCGTCGAACATCCGGAATGGAATTGTAAAGGAGGAGGCTTTCACATGATGTGGCGACACATTTCAACACACTTTTTTACAGTCTCAACAACCAGTCGCTGGGTTGTTTCAGTCGAGAGGCACCAACACACGGCGGCTTAGAATGTGCCTTTGGGAACTTCGGATCACACGATTGAAAGCACCTCGATGACATTCAAAAACCCATATCCTAAATCACGCCGGCCTTCTCAAACCAAAGTACTTCTGACAGAGTAGTGTACCTGGCCTCGGGGGGGCCAACCCTCACACTCTCTTCACTAGGTTATCATCGTGCTCAGCAAACCTTCTCCATGAACCAAGCTTATAGGGCCTAGTAACAAACCACCACTATATACATTGTTCTTCCTACAGCGAAGGGTCTGTGTAATACACAACACAAAGGAAACACACTGCATGCCAAACCCAGGAGCAGGCTGGGAATAGTCTGTGTGGCTGTGTGTGTACGGGACGGGTGTACTATTACCTTCCTCCTGCGGGACCTCCCCCTAATTACTATCTCACACACCCGGAGGACTTCTTTCATCTAATTGTTCTCAATAACAATAATTACTCCAGGTGTGTGTGTGTGTGTGTGTGTGTGTGTGTGTGTGTGTGTGTGTGTGTGTGTGTGTGTGTGTGTGTGTGTGTGTGTGTGTGGAGGGGGATGAGGCCATGACCATGAAGCAGTGATACAAGACAGAGCCTCCCGGGGGCCTGGTTTATGTGCGTTTGATACTCAAGTCAAGCTGACATGCCATTATTCCTCCACTGTCAGGTCCAGGCCTGGCTGGCTGTCTGTCTGGAGTAGAGGCTGGGAGTGTTTGTCCCTCCGTAACCCAGGAGCTGGTGTCCCTCTGCACCCTCTGGTCCACCTCTGGTCTCAGGGTAAGGACCTTAGGGTAAGGATCCATAGCTCCCAGAACGCCGTACACTCAGACGCTGAACACTGGGCTCTTCTACGTTGAACATCATTACCATAAAATGCTCAGTCCATAATGTTTACCTCATCTGTCAATAATGCTTACGTTATGGTTTACATTTCTCCAACGATTATTGTGTCCATCCATCTTATTACTGTCCTGTGTTTCTCCCGTGGCATCTAAGTGTCATGTCTGGGATTAATAAAGCCCGTTGCCTTCTAAGAAAGAGGTGGAGGTTTAGCATCTGTGTTGGGGGATCGATCAGGTAGCCTGAGGCCACCAGGGGATGGAACACAGAACCCGCCTTAGCAACTAGACTATCCATCACTCACACAGCAACACACAGCAACAGTTCAAGGATGCTCCCCCCGGCTCGTCCAAAGAGACAGCAGCCAAATACTCCGACCACTCGTCTGTCCAGACACTCAATCCGAAAGCATCTGGGGTGGTTTAACCTGTCCCCTGTGACTCTCGGCAGAACCCACGACGAGCAGCTAAGACGAAACAATACAAGTCTTTATTGTAAACAGGCAGGGGTTCTGAGGCGGCGGCAGGCCGGTGTTTGGGCCTAAGGAAGGGGAGTTACCCAGGAGGTACCCTGGCTGAGGGGCCGCTGAGTGACAGGGCAGATTAACCTGAAGACCGGGAAACTGGTATGAGGCGACTCGGCAGGCAGGCAAACTAACGACCGGTGAAGCAGACCGGCTAAACGACCCGGAGGTGGTCGGCTGTCGGCGCTGGGCTCTGGTAGTGCAGCCCAGATGACTTAATGATAGACAGGTGTGCTGATGGCAGATGACGAGCAGGTGTGCAGAGAGCTAGAGAGACACAGAGGGCAGGGGAGGGGGGGCTGGAGGGAAACTAACAGACAGACATAACTCAAACACAGCAGAGACACAGCAACACAGCCGGAAAAATAACCAAATACACACACTCACAGCAGGAGGAGGAGGGGTGGTGACACAAGCTGCTGGCGCTATAACCCCAATATGGCAATATGCAACCCCGGTTCCATTTCTCCCTTTGATCCTACGCTACTACATATGCATCACACACACACATCATCCCATCTCTTCCCCGTCTCTCTCGTCACAGTTGGAACCGAGAAGCTGAAGAGCCACTGCCCCCCCCCCCCCCCCCCTGAGGCCTCACCCCCTCCCCCCCCGAGGCCTCACCCCCTCCCCCCCCGAGGCCTCACCCCCTCCCCCCCGAGGCCTCACCCCCTCCCCCCCCGAGGCCTCACCCCCTCCCCCCCGAGGCCTCACCCGGCATGACGGTCTTGTCGCAGGCGACGCATTTGGAGGAGAACTCGTTGCAGTAGCAGTCGTTGCAGAGCAGCGCCTCCTCCTGGCTGGTGAAGGGCTCGTCGGCCAGAGAGCGGTCGCAGCGGAAGCAGCGGAAGCAGTGCTCGTGGTAGTGGCGGTCCTCGTAGAACAGCTCCTGTTGGGGGGGGGGGGGGGGGGGGTTACGGCGAGGTTAAGTCTCAACCACTGAGGCGTAAGGTCATAGGTCATAGACAGAGCCAGCTACATCGACGACCTGTCTAGTGTGTGTTTCAAATGTTGGGAGCCGGGCATTTTTGATTGGCTGGCTGTTGCTGATGTTGTTGTCGCCACACAATTGGCAATGGCCCTGTGAGCTACGCATGCTAGCTTCAATAAGACATGCTCATGGTCAACAGTTACGCGTGCATGCTAGCTTCAATAAGCTATGCTGGTGATGACACTATGACACTTTGAAGCGTCGTCGGAGCCCGCGTTTGAGGTTTCCTATAAAGGACTATGTTTTTGTTTACTTGATTACAGGGTAAACGCAAACATTCCCTTCACGAGTCGCAGTTTTAGAACCTGCGACTAAAGCAGCTCGTTGGTTTACACCAGACCGGAGTGGACATTTATGGCATAGTTGCAATGTGGAGGCAGCCTTTGACTGGTTATACACCGTCGTCAACATACTAAAGAAGAAAAATAACTGCCTCAAACTCACTAAACGTGTAACAGGCGTCGTTAACATGAAACAAGTGGCAGTTGAATCATGCGTTCAGCCTGCTTGTGTAAACAGGGGAAGCGTAAACTGCTGCATAATGACATGCATCCAAACTCCCTGAGAGTTGCGTTGGACGGGAAAAGCGCCTCGCGTCGACTCGGCGATGAACACAAACCAAAAAAAAAACGTTCTCTATCTGTTTATAAAAGTCCTCTAAATGTAAAGGTTTGAATCCTCTTTATTGGTCACATACAAGTACACACACACACACACACACACACACACACACACACCACAGTGAAATGTGTTCCTCTGCATTTAACCCATCCTAGTATTATTAGGAGCAGTGGGCAGCTATTGTATATACAGCGAAGGAAGGAAGCAGTGTAGTAGGGGTCTGGTGCCTTGCTCAAGGGGCACCTCGGCAGTGCCCAGGTGTTTCCCGGGGACTTGAACCGGCCGCCTTCCGGTTCCCGAGCCAAGTCCCAACCGACTGAGTACAGGAATGTACTTGTGTACGTGTGTTGTGAGGCGATGGCCATCCTCACCCTGGCGTCGTGGGCGATGAGCTCCTTGCACTCGTCGCAGGTGTTGGAGAAGCGGCTGTCGTAGCAGGGGATGCAGTAGGGACGCTCCTCCGACTGGATGTACTTGCGGCCATACAGCGACTCCTTGCAGTTGTCGCAGTCGAAGCGGTCGGCCATCTTGGATCTTGGAAGCTGCGTCTGAAACAAGCTGCAACAAGGAGAGGGGGGGGGGGTGGGGGGGGGGCGGGGGGGGGCAACAGGGAGACCGTGAGCAAGGCGATGTTTACCAACCTGCGGGTCGGGAATGCAAGACAACAGAGGGTCTTCACGGAGGGGGGGGGGGGGGGGAGATTTCATAAGCTATGGATATTTGATGAGACCCTTTTTTAAATTGAAACACATATATATAGATATATATATCTATATATATGTGTGTGAACAGATGTGTGGCCTCCTACAGACTACAGGCGGAGGGTTGAGAGAGAAAAAAGTCATTTAAAGTGCAGAGCGGGGAAGCAGACGCACGACAACGTAAAAGAGACACAGGGTACACAAAACAAGAGAGACCCTCAAAGTGTGTTTCTGTGTTGTCTTGCTCCGCTCGGTTCCCCGCGCTGCCTATTAAGGTCAGCGCAGAACGTCCTGTCATCCGCTTGTCAGACACAACAGGAAGATTTCAAACAATGACTCCAAACAAGAGCGATAGAACCAGAGAGGAGAGGAAACAAGGAGGAGAGGAAGGGGGGGGACGGGGTGGGGGGGGGACGGACGGAGGGGGGGCAGGACCGGGGCGAGGGAGGGGTGGGGGGATTGGGGGAGAGAGAGAGAGAGAGAGGAGAAGACACAGCTGCCTGCTCTCCTGCTCTCTTCTGCCTCCCTACACCTCCCCGGCCTCAGTAGTAGTAGGAAGATAGGAGAGAGAGAGAGAGAGAGAGAGAGAGAGAGAGAGAGAGAGAGAGAGAGAGAGAGAGAGAGAGAGAGAGAGAGAGAGAGAGAGACAGAGAGAGAGACAGAGAGAGAGAGAGAGAGAGAGAGAGAGAGAGAGAGAGAGAGAGAGAGAGAGAGAGAGAGAGAGAGAGAGAGACAGAGAGAGAGACAGAGAGAGAGACAGAGAGAGGGGGGTGTAGTGGTGACAGAGTTCAACTCAAACTAAACAGAGAGAGAGAGGGGGGGAGTGAGAGAGCGAGAGAGAGAGCGAGAGAGAGAGCGAGAGAGAGAGCGAGAGAGAGAGCGAGAGAGAGAGAGAGAGAGAGAGAGAGAGAGAGAGAGAGAGAGAGAGAGAGAGAGAGAGAGAGAGAGAGAGAGAGAGAGAGAGAGAGAGCGAACAAGAGACAAAGGAAGCATCAGAGAGAGACGGAGTGAAACAGAGAGCGTGACAGGAGGAGAACACAAAACACAGGGAGGGAGACAGAGAGAGATAGAGAGAAGGAGAGAGGGAGGGTGGGAGGGAGGGGGGAGGGAGGGGGGAGGGAGGGGGAGGGAGGGGGAGGGGGGGGGAGGGGAGGCAGTGTGAGAGGAAGCAAGGGGGAGCTAGAATTCATGGGTTGCAGTAAAAAGTGTATAAACTTTTTATTGACGAGCAGTGAAAGTGATGTGTGTGTGTTTGGGTGAGAGCGCCGTTGCGTCTATGAAAACGAATGTGTGTGTGTGTGTGTGTGTGTGTGTGTGTGTGTGTGTGTGTGTGTGTGTGTGTGTGTGTGTGTGTGTGTGTGGGTGTGTGTGTGTGTGTGTGTTAGTGCGCATACACGTCTATGCAAAAATAACAAAAAAAATAACATTTTCTGTTTCAGATGTGTGTATATGTACTACAGGCAGTAACACACGCATGTGATACATCGTATGAGCACGTTACAATGGAAGGGGACGTGGTTCAGTGTTTGACGAGCAGCCAGGATAGTTGCTGGTTTGAATTTCGGCTCATCTTCGTCCTTGAGCAAGGAATTTATTTCCTGACTGCTGTCGGTGGTGTGTGTGTGTGTGTGTGCGTGTGTGTGTGTGTGTGTGTGGTGTGTGTGTGTGTGTGTGTGTGTGTGTGTGTGTGTGTGTGTCAGGGTAGAGTTAAGGGTGTCCACAGTCTACCTCGTAGGCCTCTAGAGCGAGACGCCCCCTCATCCCCTACCTGCCTCCTCTATGACCTGAACACTACCTGCCTCCTCTATGACCTGAACACACGTGAGACCTGTTGGGTGGAAGCATTTGCTAAAATGACTGAATAGTCAATTAGTAAAAGTGTATTGCGTGACACCATGTGCCCATTGGATACACATATGCTTTCAGGTTCAGGTACGGGACTGATAGAAAACATGTACTCGCATGCACACACACACACACACCACACACACACACACACACACACACCACACACTCCCGCATGTATTACATGCTTACAAACACACACACATTTCTAAATGATGGTATGGAGACTAATTCCAGCCAACCAACACATGCACGCACATACATGGCCACACACAAACACACACACACACACACACACATTTATGGTATGAATGACAATTGCAGCCACACACACAGAAGCACACACACACACACACACACACACACACACACACACACAACACACAACACACACACACACACACAGAAACACACACATACATGCCCGTGCACACACTCGCTCCCTCTCACGTACCCATAAAAAGGGAATGTGGAATCAGAGCCAATTCCCACACCATCTGTCAGTAGCTTCATCATGAGTCACTCTCCATGTGTTTCAACACGGGGGATAAACATGGAACTGTTTCTAGTCCCATATATATATATATATATATATATATTGTACATAATCCACAACCAGGCCTGGAGCGAGGCAGCGCTAAGGCAGTCAAGCTCAAGGCCTCCTCCTCTTCCTCCTCCTCCTCCTCCTCCTCCTCCTCCTCCTCCTCCTCCTCCTCCTCCTCCTCCTCCTCCTCCTCCTCCTCCTCCTCCTCTCCCGTGAGCGTAAACACCAGCAGACCCTGATGCGGGTGGTGGTGTTTACTCTGGCTCCCTGTCTCCACGTCTCCATATCTCTCCATCTAAGGTGGGAGTGGATTCCCGCTCCAACCTCTGGAGCTCTGGAGCTGACGTGGTCCCCTCACCTTCACGATTGATGTCACCTCTGTGTTTTTTTCAATCATTATTCATTGGAAGGATTGATGGATTTATGTTTGTATTTATTTATTTGGGGCATTTATACTAATTTATTTTCATTTTAATTTCCATTTTTCATATTGAATTGTGTTGATTTATTGCATGCATTATTTTCAACTTTTCCTCATTCACTGCTTTTTTATCGACATGATAAATTGTATTTTTAATCTCTTAATTCAAAACGTATTTTGAATATTATTCACATTCCATCCAGGTGTAATCAAACATTTGGACGCATGTGGTTAGGCGCTGCAGGTGCAGGTACAGGCTAAGGCCATCAGGTGATGGCGTCATCGCGTTGGGATTACCGCGACCAGGGTGGAGAGCAGGGAGCGGTGCCCACTGACTCAGCCTGGATTTCCCAAGCGGGAGGTCAGAACAGTTCACCCCCTGCTCCTCCCACGCTCAGTTGGGTAACTTGTTAATTGTTGAGACATTTACAAGGACAGGTCGTGCTCATTGAGCAATGTGATTCATTTAGATTTCCGTGACGTTCTGCGCCTTGTGTAATGTGTTTCTGTACTGTGTGTATGTGTGCATGGATCACACATACAACTTTTTCCACATGTACACTCTACACCTAAAGTAATGTTGAACTTACTCACTAATTGACTCACTCTAACTAAACTAAACTAAACTAAACTAAACTAAACTAAACTAAACTAACACAGATGAAAATGCCACAGGCACGTGGTCAGCAAGTGGTTTCACTTGAGATTGTATCCTGATCAATCTAGATCAGTCTCCATAAATACGGGTCAATATTGGATCTTCCATAACTTTATCAATACTTCTAGGTCAATACTATGTTTTTCAGGAAGAGCTAGCAATCAGCTTGAAGCTCAGGCAGAGCAGAGCTCACAGAGCCATGGACGGGAACCGAACACCTCTGCCGGGTGAGGACGTCTGGAGATCTACGGAGAAAAGGTTTGTGTTTCGGTCCCGGGTCACAGGACCACATCCAGGCTTTGAGTGATGAGTTGGGGACTTAAAATGAGCCGGGATGACGTGGGAGCCATGACCTCCCTCGCTCCTGCTCAGCTCCCCCACTGACTACCCCGAGGAACCAGAGGAAAAAGAGGAGGAACCAGAGGAGGAACCAGAGGAACACACAGGGGTAACCAGAGGAGTGACCACAGGGAACATGTAGTAATAATCAGAGGATAAACTAGAGGAACACAGAGAAGGAGCCAGAGGACGAACCAGAGGAGGAATTTAGAGAAGGAACACGGAGGAGGAACCAGAGGAGGAACTGGTGAGCCAGAAAGAGAGAGAGATACAGCCTGACCTGGATCACTTCCTCCTCACCACCAGCCTGCGCTGCTCAGCCGAGACTGAGGTAGACCATGTGTCAACAGGAGAGAGGAGGAGAGGAGACAGAAACTAACATATAAGGAAGAAACAGAGGAGACAGAGGTAGAGCAGATAAGAGGAGAGGACCGGAGAGGTAAAGAACATACCAGATGAGAAGAGAGATGGAAACAAAATGACAGCAAAGTGGAGCAGAGAAGAAAGGAGAGAAGAGCTCCAAAAAACTTGCTGACTGACTCGGGACAGCAGCAACTGAGCAAGGAGATCGGCGATTGTGCTGGCCAACGGCCAATGAGATTTGAGATCAAGAACAGCCAATGGGGTTTGAGGTCACTAACGGCCAATGGGGTTTGAGGTCAAAAACGGCCAATGGGATGTGAGTGGAAACAAACTAGAAGTTTGTTCAATGTCAACAACAGCAACAACCAAGACACTTAATACACAAAGTTCTACAAACAACGGGGTACAGGGAAAAAAGGATTTTGTATCTTGAAGTAACGATCCACGGCTCTGGTTCAGAGCAATGCTATTAGACGTGTATTGAACCTGCATGGTCTGCCACATCTCTTCCTTCAGAAAACGTACTAGCGTGAGTACGTGAGTTTGCCGTGTTCCCGCGAGATTTGGCGAGTTTTCAGAGTCTTCATGTGTGTGTAACCCCGTCGTCTAGTTTGGAATGCCGACCGACAGCAAGACTGATCGCCAAGACCAGTAGGGATATGAGCCTTGGGTAAGGACAGGAGAGAGGGGGGGGGCGAATGAGAAGATATGAGAAGAGACTAAACTGGCCGCTTATTTAAAAACAAAGGTGGTGGTTCCTTCGTACACAACATCATCACAGTGGTGTGTGTGTGTGTGTATTTCATATAAAAGTCTATATGAGTCAATTGAACTACTAAACTGTGGTGTGCTTAACTCCTCTGTGTCCCAGCTGTGTGTTCAGTCTGGGAGGGAGGGGGGGGTTCAAAACATTTGTGTGTTTAGCTTTAGATAGCGGCAGAACGCCAAGGCCACGGTGACAGACATCACACTGCATGCTTGTATAAAAAAAAGCAGATGGGCCATTCAGGGGGCTCCCCGCATCCAGCGGTCCAATAGCAGCCATCACCCCACGCTGTCGCTAGGCTAGGCCGGCCCGGAGGTTCGAGCAGCTAGCCGCACTGGCCGGTTGAGTCCGGTGCGGTCCGGTTCCACAGGCCGCCGTGGCTAATCCCCAAGCTAAACTCACTCTGCTCACGCTCCGCTTAACGCCCAGCGAAGCCCGGACACCCGGGGGTCCTGTGAAGCAGGCTAGCCCACCGTGCCTGGGTCCTGACACCTCTCTGATCCTCTCAGACAACACTATGGATCAGCCAAGATAATATGCTGCTGTCAGCTGGACTCTCTATACTGTATAATGTATACGTACATGCTATGGGCCCGTTTACTGTATCTATTCCATCTTTAGTTACTGAGGAATCATCAATGTAGCTGCAGAGTAATCACATAATTTTAGGTTTGATCCATATGGTACAGAAAGAGAGAGAGAGACAGACAGAGACCAGAGCTATAGAGAGAGCGAGAGAGAGCGAGAGACGGAGAGATGGAAAGAGAGAGACGGAGTGAGAGCGAGAGAAGGAGAGAGAGAGAAATCAAAAGAGAGAGAGAGAGGAGAGAGTGAGGGGGAGAGAGAGACAGAGAGAGGGAGAGAACAAAGAGAGAGACCAGAGAGAGGCAGATCGGTGTTTGACAGAAAGACGAATGAAAATAAAAACGGAACCAAACCCAAACAGTAGACGAAAGGCAACATTTTAGTGGGATGTGGGGGTCAGGAAAGAGATCGTTAACGGCCTGGACCCGCTGCCTTAAATCAAACAGGAAATCGAGGGAGAGGTTAAGATTTGGATAAACACAGCGCGTAGCGTAATGTAGCATTGCATAGCTCGGCCCGCACTTGGACACCTTCCAGACGGAGGAAAGCCTGGCTTCTGGCTCCTGGTGCAGACCAGAAGGAGGAGGAGTAGACGAGGAGGAGTAGAGAAGAGGAGGGGGTGAGGAGACGAGGAGGAGATGAGAGGAGGAGGAGGGGAGAGGAGGGGGTGAGGAGGAGGAGGAGGAGACGAGAGGAGGAGGAGGGGAGAGGAGGGGGTGCGGGGAAGGGATGAGGAAGAGAAAGGAGAGGAGAGGAGGTGATGAGGGGAGACGAGGAGGAGACAAGGAGGGCAGGGGGCGGGGGGGGGGGCGGGTGATGGTCGATGGGCACTTGAGTATATCATCAGAGAGGACGAGAAGCGGCTGGCGGAGCGCAGAGAAAGCAAAGCCCAGTGTCCTAAACACACTTGAGGAGCTCCTTGAGGACAGGCCAACGGGGACGTCTCCGGTTATTTATGCAAAGCCTTCAGCCACCGTGACCGTGACTTTCCATCCTGAGCAGGGCTTGACGGCGACTCATTCTGAGCTCCAGAAGGCCGAGAGGTTTCAGCGATGCAGAGCCGGACGACCCGAGACACATTCAAATCCCCACGCATGTCGCTGATGAGCCGGTAGCCAAGCTGCAGCGCGGGCAGGAGAAAGCCTAGTACAAGTTACCAACTGTTCACTGCAGCGTTGACCAAGCTTGGGGCCGGGAGCCCCTATTCAGGACCCCTGATATACTGAAGAGGTCGCAAGGAGCCATTAGATAGTTGATGATGCAATTTTGATGAAGAACATTTCATATGGTTTGAAAGGTCCCCTTCACATGCTCAATGATTCGTACCCATTAGCAAACTACTACTGTGGTCAGATCAGCGTTCAGAGGGACACCGGCGTTACCGGCAGATGTTGAAGGTTCAATCGGTGTGTGGGGAAGACGCAGGTTAAAGGAACTTTGAGAACTTAAAAGGTCTCAAAGTTTGAGACCAAAGTTTGAAGGGCCAAAAAGGTTGAGAACCACTGCCTTATGGCCTCATTGACAACGGTCAAAGTCGGTCAAATATAAACACACAGAACACAGGATTCCAGCGTGAATTTTGTGTTGCTTACAAAATGTATAAACCATACAAAAAACTAAAAAGAGAAATAGGATGATTGTCAACTCAAGCCCCTAGAGTCCCGGGAGTAAGTAACCAACTGAGATCCACTGAGGACGGGTCAAGACGACCTCAATCACTGTGAGAACATCATTTGGTCGTTTCCCGGTCTTTTCGCGTGAGTTTACCACATGGTCTGCGGCTCGCCTGACCTTTTCTCGGAAAAAAAAAACACCCGAGTGCTCTCGCTCTCAGCGAGCGAAAGCGTCACAGGAAACCTGTCCCCCTGGGGTCCACCGGGGGAGACGGACTGCGTTTCGTCAAACGTCTCGACTCCGTCTCCTACCGTCCGAGGGCGCCGGGTGGCCGGCCGGCCGGTAAGGTCTCCTCTGGGGGACCCGCCGCGCTCCGTCTGTAAACACAGGCCAGCGGAGCGCAGAGAGAGAGAGAGAGAGAGAGAGAGAGAGAGAGATAGAGGATAGTAGAGATAGCGCCACACACCACTTCCATTGTTCATACATACACACACACACACACACACAGGATACTGCTAACCAAAAGTGGCTGGGTAGAGTACCTTTACTGACGTAAAAGTACTGTTGCTTTGCAGCAAAAAAGCATTTTTAAGTCATCAAAGTGACTACTTGAGTTGGAGTACGAAAGTACTTACTGAATGATGATGAATGACATGAGTAGAAGCTATAGTACTCAATATAATATTGTATTAAATTACATTATTTGCTTGTCACATCATCACCAATTAGCCTCAATCATTGAGGCTAATTTGTTCATTAATGCAGTGACCATTGCATCATTAATTACCTATTAGTTACAGGTGTGCTCACTTTTTCACTTTTAACTGCGGAAGATCATCTGTGGTTGAAATCAGTCATGTCCACATGAAACAAAAGTAGTTTGTCTTTTTTTCCACGCACATAATTTGGTCTCTACTTCTTTGTATCTCTCTTCATCAGGCTACACCAACGAGCAACGCACGCGTTAAACGCACACCGTTAGCTTGAATTTTGACATCACGGAGGAAAGCAGTAGTAGTAGTAGCAGCAGTAGTCGTAGTTGTAGTAGTTGGAGTTTCCAAGCGTGATATACCCATAGTCTATTATTATTCAGCGTGTTAGCATTAACCAATAAACAGAAACACGTACTGCGCTCTGTCAGCTCAGTGTCAATAGACAGACTAAGACAGAGCCTGTCTGCTACATCACCTGAATCCGCTACACGGACACCCGCGGAAGCCCCGCCCGCCGGCAGGGAGCAATAACAGAAGAACACAGCGTCCGTCTTAGCCCAACCCATTTGTCCAAAGGTTGAAACTGCTGACAGATGGTCTGAATCAGAAAAATAAACCAAAACATATATATATATACTGTATATATATATATTTCTACTCTACTCTGTTCTATTATGTTATTCGACCCGACACTATCTGTTGTAATATATTATAGGATTGTGTTCTACTCTATTCTATTCTACCCCTCTTCAACTGTACACAAACGTGGGTTCAGAAGGCAGAGCCTCAACCAGAGGACCACCCGGTCTGCGTGGGGGCAGAGCCATTCCCTCCCCAACTACTACTCCCCCCCCCCCCCCAAAAAAAACAATGGAGCGCTGGGCAGGCAGGAACACCAGGCCCAGCTAAACCAGTCCCAGGAACCTCCAGTCTGTGGTCCACAGAGTGGAGCGCGGCGGCAGAGACAGGGGATGCTAAGCTGTCATTGTCCTTGAGCGTTTAAACACCGCTTGGGGGAGAAGTGGGCGGGGAGAGAGGCCCCAAATGAAAGCCACCGTCGTAAACATAAAGAGGAGAAATGACTACCTGCAGGAGAAGAAGTCGCCATCGAGGCTGCAATTACACCCCCCCCATCCCCCCCCCCCCCCCCTCCCACCTAGCCTGCGTTTAGCCGGCGGTGAGACCGGAGGGATCTGACACCGCAGCTTTTAATATTAGCTTTGATGTTCCTGCGTAGGTACACCTGTACCTACCGGAGCACTGTACTTCAGATGTTTCACACCCGGGTACACCTGTTGAAGAACTGTACGTATCAGAGATGTCAAACCAGGTACACCTGTTGGAGAACTGAAATGTACATCAGAGGTTTCACACCAGGTACACCTTGTTGGAGAACTGAACGTATCAAAGATATCAAACCTATCAACACATCAACAGCTTAAATACCTCACTAGATATACCTGTTTGTAGAGGAAATGGCTATAGAAGATGTCAGCATCAAGATACAAGATACAAGATGTTTAATTGGACATTTGCAACACAGTACAATGGAATGCTTACTCCCCATTTCCTCCCGCAGTATGCATTTTTAAAACAATACTATACAAAATACTATATACAATAAAAATGAACATAAAAAAAGAATCAGGCCAGATAGCCCTGAACCAAACCTGTAACCTGGGGAGGGAATGGGGAGGAAGCGTTCCAATGTACTCGTTACAAATGGCCAATCCAAAAAGATCTTGTATATCTTGTATCTTGAGACCCTTCCTCGGCCCGAGACCGAGCAGGATGACGTGTCCAGCAACAACGACAACAACAACAACAACCACAACAACAACAACAACCACCACAACCACAACCACCACAACAACAACAACAACCACTACAACAACAACAACCACAACAACCACCACAACCACACACCACAACCACAACCACAACCACAACCACTACAACAACAACAACAACAACAACAACCACAACAACAACAACCACCACAACCACAACCACCACAACAACAACAACAACCACTACAACAACAACAACAACAACAACCACAACAACCACCAAAACCACAACCACCACAACAACAACAACAACCACTACAACAACAACAACCACAACAACCACCACAACCACAACCACAACCACAACCACTACAACAACAACAACAACAACAACAACCACAACAACAACAACCACAACCACACAAAACCACAACCACCACAACCACAACAACAACAACCACAACCACAACCACCACCACCACCACCACCACAACAACAACAACAACCACTAACAACAACCACACCACAACAACAACCACCAAAACCACAACCACAACAACCACAACCACAACCACCACAACAACAACCACACTATTAACACCATCGTCCTATAAGGACCCACCGACGGACACCTAAAAGAAACCCACCCCGCAGTCACCCCGGAGATCCCCGGAGATCCCCGGATCCCCGGACCCCTGACCGCTGGGACCCAGAGAGAGCCAGCCGGTCAGCACTCAGAGGCAGACTGACTGGCCTCTACCACTATTTTTAAACCCTGGAGTGCGGACGGCCGACAGCATACGACATTTTTTTGGCCTACATTTGTCTTCCTTTAAAGTGAAGAAGAAGAAGAAGAAGAAAAAGAAAAAGAAAAAAAGGCTGCCATATGTTGGGGAGTCTCACATCTGGTTTGAATCGGGAGGAAAAATGCAGTGGACTCCCTGGGTGCCAGGCCGCCTCTGGAAAGGCAATGCCTGCAGAATCCAGGAGGCAGGGAAGGCCTTTTCTCTGTGTGTGTGTGTGTGCGTGTGTGTGTGTGTGTGTGTGTGTGTGTGTGTGTGTGTGTGTGTGTGTGTGTGTGTGTGTGTGTGTGTGTGTGTGTGTGTGTGTGTGTGTGTGTGTGTGTGTGTGTGTGTGTGTGTGTGTGTGTGTGTGTGTGGTGTGTGTGTGTGTGTGTGTGCGTGTGTGTGTCTGAGCTTGAGGTTCTAGATAGAATCTGTGTAAATAGAGACCGAGAGAGAAAGGATATTTTAAAACCTAAGACGAGGTGACCAGGCACCAATTCCTTTATTTGCAAACAGGAATATTTATTGACCAAAAATGTCCTGGAGTTCCCCCCCCCCCCCTCCCCCTCCTTAGGATCTGATCAAATAATATATGATCTCATCTGATGAAGACACTTATACATAGGCAAAAGGAAGGAAGGAAGGAAGGAAGGAACCAAAGTGAGAAGAAGAGGGTGAAGATGTGAAACCCTATTCTCCTAGTGTACTGGTTTTCTTAAAGACCTAAGGGGGTTAGCAGAGGGCTGTTTCTCGGTGTCTCAAAGACCTCAGGGGGGCTAGCTCGGAGCCGCATCCGAGGCTGTGACAGTGGCAGAGGTTACGATTTATCTGTGAACAAACAAACATGGCCTCTCTTCCTGGGACCATCCCCGCTCCCTTCTTTCCCAAGGAAGAGTTATGACCAAACATGGACATCCTCGCTCTTTTCCTCTGGTCGGTGTGAGACCACGGGATAAGCCGTCCTCTCTTTGAAGCAGAACTGTAACCTATGGCTGGCTCCCTTGCTGGGGGGGCGGGAGGCGGGGGGGGGGGGGGGGTCTTTCAACTGGTGATACCATCAGTCCAAACTGGCAGGCATCCATCTTGGTCCAAACGGACCAAGAACCCTGTTCACTTAGGCCAATGCTTCCACTGTAGAGATTTCCAAATAGTTAGGAATAGTATAAATTTGTTTTCATAGGGTAGAATTTATGTGCCAATACAGGATACAGCAGCCTGAACATTTATTAGAATTTGAACATTTATTTAACAATATAATACTGGTGCTTACTGTCGCCCAAGAATATAACAGTTGTTCCACTGAGGAGGGTTCATTCATTCCAAGCAGAATGCTTAGAAAGCCGGCCAGCCTCATACTGGCTGGTGGTATCGGCTCCCATGAGGGGAATTAGGATTTTACAAGACCGGCTCACAGCGGGAGGCCATCAAGTTTCATTTCCCCAAGCTTGAAAAATGATGCTATCATTTTATAGCTCTAGTTATTGAGCCAGACACATCTATCTCTGAGCCTTTCTCTGAATAAAACACAATCGCGCTTCAACCGGTGGAGCGTGTGGATAAAGTACTCCGAAGTTACGTAAGCCATGCAACAAAAATCGTAACCTTGCCACCAACGAACGTGATACAACCATGACTTACGACTGGAGAACTGGAGAGCTATTCGCGGAGCTCGGAGCAGAGGATTCAGTCGCAACGGAGAGTTTGTCGGAAAACTCAGACAAACTGCTCGTTGTGCTGTCGTTTAGTAGGTGCAATCCTGTCTGGTTTCCAAAGGAGCTGAGCGGAGAATAGAGAGCCGGTCGCACGGCAAGCGGAACGACTAATGATGGCTTGAGCAGCGGGTCCTGACCACTGCCCCCAGAGTATGGGCAGCCCGCAAGCATTCAAAATGAAGAAAAAAACCCTGGGCTGAAGACATCGGGTCACTCCCAGGTGGTCTCCTCGCCCCGCTGGGTCAGCAGAACTCAACCTAATGTGCTGGACCTGAGTCTGTCCGTCCACAGGCCACACACACACTACTACTACTACTACTACTACCACTGCTACCACTACCACGACTACTACTACTACTACTACTACCACTACCACTACCACTACTACTACTACTACTACTACCACTACTACTACCACTACTACTACTACCACTACTACTACCACTACCACTACTACTACTACTACTACTACTACTACTACTACTACCACTACTACTACCACTACTACTACTGCTACTACTACTACTACCACTACTACTACTACTACTACTACTACTACTACTACTACCACTACTACCACTACTACTACTACCACTACTACTACCACTACTACTACTACTACTACTACTACTACTACCACTACTACTACTACCACTACTACTACCACTACTACTACTACTACTACTACTACTACTACCACTACTACTACTACTACTACCACTACTACCACTACTACTACTACTACTACTACTACTACTACTACTACTACTACTACTACTACCACTACTACTACTACCACTACTACTACTACTACTACTACTACTACTACTACTACTACTACTACCACTACTACTACTACTACTACTACTACTACTACCACTACTACTACTACTACTACCACTACTACTACCACTACCACTACTACTACTACTACTACTACTACTACTACTACCACTACCACTATTACTACTACTACTACTACTACTACTACTACTACTACTACTACTACTACTACTACTACCACTACCACTACCACTACCACTATTACTACTACTACCACTACCACTACTACTACTACCACTACCACTACCACTAATACTACTACCACTACTACTACTACTACTACTACTACTACTACTACTACTACTGTTACTACTACTACTACTACTACTGCTACCACTACTACTACTACTACTACTACTACTACTACCACTACCACTCTACCACTACTACTACTACTACTACCACTACCACTACTACTACTACCACTACTACTAATACTACTACTACTACTACTACTACTACTACTACTACTACTACTACTACTACTACTACTACTACTACTACTACTACTACTACTACTACTGACTACTACTGACTACTACTACTACTACTACTACTACTACTACTACTACTACTACACACCTCATGGCCACAACTGCAAGCAATTATTACCCAGCACACACACACGCACGCGCACACAGGCACACACATGCACACACACACGCACACAGACACACACACGCACAGGCACAGGCACACACACACACACACACACACACACACACACACACACACACACACACACACACACACACACACACACACACACACACACACACACACACACACACACACACACACACACACACACACGCGCGCGGTGGTGGTGCACACGTAGCTGCGCTGACCTTGAGGTTAGCACCTAGACAGGAAGTGTGCTTTTCCGTTTCTGGACCGTATTTGGAAAAAGTGTCTAGAATTTGTGTGGAATGTGGTAATTATTAATAGGCGAATATATATATTTTTAAAGGTTGTGTTTTTTTATGACATATCATACATGTCATTGGGTTCTGGACATTAGGGGTCGAACTCAGCAGTGCTTGTCTGGAAGTCAAACACTGGAGCTTCGAGAGAGAGAGAGAGAGAGAGAGAGAGAGAGAGAGAGAGAGAGAGAGAGAGAGAGAGAGAGAGAGAGAGAGAGAGAGAGAGAGAGAGAGAGAGAGAGAGAGAGAGAAGAGAGAGAGAGAGAGAGAGAGAGAGACAATGCAACCTCTTCAAGGAATATTTTCCTCTGTCCAGCAGTGCCTGCCCCCTCTCTCTCCGTGTGGCTTTGCTCCAACAACAACAACAAAAATATCAGCGGAGGAACTCGCCAACGCTACGCTAATGGCCCAGGATGAGTATCAAAGTCAAAGTCATGTCCAGGATATTCAACCTAGGAATATTTTCCTTCTCCACGCTCCGACACGTCTCCGTGGCAACGTGTTAAACAATGCCCTCATCTCCCATAAACCATCTTGGCGGTGACATCAAGGCGCTGGCCCTTGTTTGCGTGGCCTGAGTTCAGGGAGGCCGGTGGCGGGAGCAGAGCTTGCCGAGGGGATACGTCAGCGGGGGAGAGGACCGCCGTCCCGCTTTCAAACGCCGCGGTGAACTCGCCGTCAACTCTCGGGCCGGGCCGGCGGTGCGTCTGCAGAGCGCGGACAGATAATGCCCGGACCGGTTTCGGACCGCCTCTGCCTTCGGGAATTGTCTCGACTGACTTCAGTTTCAGAACGGCCCCCGGTAATTTAGGACCTGGAGGAAGGAGGCTTTTTATTGCATTTGCAGTGCGTTGTTCAGAAACCCGATCATGCGCACGGTGTGTTTTTTTTGTTTTTGAAAACTTTAATTCTAAAGCACAACATTCTGTGTGATTATCTATCGATGGATTTAATTATAGGATAAAACCGTATGGGGGCCGGGTTCCTCTGCGGGTCCGATTTTCCATCTCTCTCTCTATTCTTTCACGCAGCGATGAACCAGGAACACGATTTACTGCCAACTGTGACTGAAGAAATGAGTTGATTTTGGCTAACGTCACTCCTGAGTTCATCCCTGTTTGTCTGCGTGAGTAGAAAGAACATTTACTAACAGCTGCACACTCTTGCACGTACACAAACACATGTAA
>CM051008.1:3951326-3953826 GCA_027704905.1 Muraenolepis orangiensis | reverse complement strand
TGAATTATGTCGCTTCCCAGCCGGGCCTGACTATCTCTCTCTCTCTCTCTCTCTCTCTCTCTCTCCCTCTCCCTCTCTCTCTCTCCCTCTCCCTCTCTCTCTCTCTCCTCTCTCTCTCCCTCTCCCTCTCTCTCTCTCCCTCTCCCTCTCTCTCTCTCCCTCTCTCTCTCCCCATCTCCTATCTCTCACCACATGCTCTCTTGTCTCAACGCATCTCCCGCTATTATCCGCTCTCTGAAACACGCCTCGTTCTGAGGGGTCTGTTTGGGCACTCAAGAGATGAGGGGGGGGGGGGGGGGGTGGAGCCGGCTGCTGCAGTTGGAGAAAGGCAACATGGGGCGGAATGTTTGTCGCGCCGCGTGTGTGTGTGTGTGTGATGGTTATTGATAAGGCCCCACGTCATCACCTCCACCTCCACCAGCAGGCTGTCACAGGCGGTTGTACTGGTACCAGTTATGTACGTATGAGGTGAGGGTTGTTGTTTGTCGTTGTTGTTGAGTTAGGGTCATTGAAAACAACAAATGATGTGTGTGTGTGTGTGTGTGCCTGGGTAGGGGTGTGTGTGTGTGTGTGTGTGTGTGGTGTGTGTGTGTGTGTGTGTGTGTGTGGTGTGTGTGTGTGTGTGTGTGTGTGTGTGTGTGTGTGTGTGTGGTGTGGTGGGGTGTGTGTGTGTGTGGTGTGTGTGGTGTGTGTGGTGTGTGTGGTGTGTGTGTGTGGTGTGTGTGTGTGTGTGCCTGGGTAGGTGTGTGTATATATGTGCACTCGTACCTGTGTGTGTGTGTGTGTGTGTGTGTGTGTGTGTGTGTGTGTGTGTGTGTGTGTGTGTGTGTGTGTGTGTGTGTGTGTGTGTGCCTGGGTAGGTGTGTATATATATATATATATATATTTTATCTGAATTGTACACGCCCCCAGAGATAATTATGTATTCTCTATTCCAATATCAATACACACTTGATACTTGAACTCTAGCCCATTTCCACAGTTTCCCAACGTTCCGGACCACACCGCAGGCCTACGTCTCTGTATACCTGCGCAGCGCTACTTGCTATAGCGCTACACGCTAAAGTATCAGACTGCAGCACGTATGTGGTGATCGTCATCACCCAGAGGGGGGGCAACAGCCCAAAGACGGATGGGGGAAGTGGTGGAAGAGGAGGAGGAGGAGGAGGAGGAGGAGGAGACGCTGGTGGGAGGTGAATATTTCCAGAGTGAGGTCATGTTTCTGACTCCTCATTGGCTGCCCTGGTGCTTTGCTCACCGCGTGGCGTCCCTACAGCCCATTGATTTGATTTCCAGCGCGGTGGCGTTTGAAGCTAGCTGCCCCCCCCCTGTCCCTTCGAGCGACGCAGTGATCGCTAGCGGATGGCGGCCCTCAGAAGACGAGAGGCGGAGAACAGCTCCCTGATGCTTGCCAGATTCTCCGGGAATTGATTAAATGTGTTTGAGGACGCCTTTTTGCATCTCAGGGCTCAATCCATAGAAAGACTCCTCCCCTCTACAAGGGGAGAGAGCGGTGTTTTGACCTATTAGCTACACAATTCCCCGTGCCAGCGCTATGTGTGTATATGCTAGTGATACAATGCTGCTACCATGGTGCTGTGGTGTACCAATTAGCCACAACAATACGGTGCTATCCTGACGTGACCTGACATCAGTCAACTTCAAATCAGCGCATGATCGGCAACTGACGTCAACCTCTGCGCGGCGGTCGAGCGTTCAAGCTAGTTTCCGGCCAACAGTGAAAAAACTCACACCTTGGCCCACTTGCCTTTAGTTTAAACAAAGCTACAGTAGTACGACAAGCCGTGATGACGACAGAGGTTTATCCCGCCGTCCACAGAAACCTCACAGACATGTGCGAATTTATACTAGGGACCGGCCGGAAGATCGCGCTGAACAAAAACAACCCCAGCTCCGACACCGGGAACTGACGGAGGGCCCTGCGTTCCATCTGCTGTACGTGGCGCGATGCACCGGCTCTGATCTCCACACTCTGGAGCGAGTTATGTCCAATTACTGCGCTGGGGGGGATAAGTGCGCTGTGGTGTTGTGCACCATTTGTCAGCGACAGCACAACAAGCGTCAAACCCCCCTGTGCCTCTTTGTGATGTTACCGTGGTGGTGGTGGTGGTGGTGGTGGTGGTGGTGGTGGTGGTGGTGGAGCACGGAGGGACCCGAGGAACACGCTTGTTATTTTTCCACAACACACATTCTCCTTCACACTCCATCAAGCGGTGGCTGTCAGCCTTTTTAAGGCAACAAGTGGCTCGTCCGAGAGCAGGGGTAGGATTCCTCCCCGGGAGTCTGCGCTCGTGGATACTCCCAACGCGCGATTCTGAGAATCGCGCGCTGGGAATTGAAACCTGCAACCCTTCTCCGTTGCAAGCTTGAAAGACGCCCTGCTCCACCTCTGCCATTACAATTTAGTCATTAAGCTGACACTTTTATTCAAATGAAAAAGAAAGCATCAGCAGCAATTCCACTAGAGGTCATTGAGGAC
>CM051008.1:3923826-3936326 GCA_027704905.1 Muraenolepis orangiensis | reverse complement strand
CCGACAACGAAAATATCGTGTTTCGCACACACACACACGCACACGCACACGCACAGGCACAGGCACAGGCACAGGCACGCACGCACGCACGCACGCACGCACGCACGCACGCACGCACGCACGCACGCACGCACGCACGCACGCACGCACGCACGCACGCACGCACGCACGCACGCACGCACGCACGCACGCACGCACGCACGCACACACACACTGCAAGAGTAGGTTTTTGGTGGCTCACGGTGGAAATTAAATGAATGAATGAAAAAGACAGACCAAACATGAGTGGCAGTGGTAGCTACAAGCATGAAGTAGCACCGCCGCTACCTGAGGGATGAAGTAATTGTTCCCCTATCCTGATGACGCGTGGTACACTTTGGGGTTTACAGAAATGCAGGCTGGGCATGGTCTGAAAGTCCTCCTCTGAGCTGTTCCAGTCACAGCCCGGTACTTGTAAAACAGGTAAGACTCTAATGTAGCGGCACCTCGAACTGCAGCAGAGATAATCTGCACCAGACCGAGCTCCTTAATCGTCTGTAATTGATCCTCATTTCCACTTTAACGAGAGTCTGTGGTGGAGGAAGCAGCGATGGAGCGCTCTGTGACCAGCGTCTGGCTCCCCGACCAGAGAGCTCAACGGAATCACCCAAGATTCCTTAGCCCGTTCTAAAACACATTTCATGACTTTTTAGGGTCATGAATTATACACAAATACACTTACATCGTTGTTAAATTGCAGGTCTGTTGTTGGTGGAGGTGTTGGAGGGCCAGTGGGTGGTGCTTTGTAATATATGGCCTATGTAATAAGGTAAAGTTCCCCAGGACGGAGACATTGTCATTAACGTTAAATTACATCATACTTTGATATTCTGAACTCATTACAGTTACTGCACTGTACTGCACTGTATTCATGATGCTGCTGCACTAATGGCACTTTAAATGCTTTTAAATGTTTTTGTACAATTCAAAACATGTACATCCATCAGTCACTTTATTGTTCTTTTTATGTTCTTTTTATTGTGTATAGTATTTTTATACTATTGTTGTTTCCTACTGCGGGAGGGAATGGAGGGTAAGCGTTCCATTGTACTTGTTGCAAATGGCCAAGAACAATGTTGTATCTTGTGTCCTGTCAAAGGGCACCGACCTTTCGGATGAGACGTTAAAACTGAGGTCCTGTGGTCCACAAAGAGGTCCACAAAGATCCCATGGCACGCATGGTGAGAGCAGTCAATCTCCCAACCCGACTCTGGGCCCATTCGGCCACCTCATCATCCCACGGTCACTAATTGGATAGTTTCCTGCCTCACCTCTCCAGTTGCAATGGATGAGGTGTGTCAGGCCCCTCACTCCCTGTTGTAAAGTACCTTGAAATAAAAGTGATGTTTGTGTGTGTGTGTGCGTGCGTGCGAGCGTGTGCGCGTGCGTGTGTGTGTGTGTGTGTGTGTGTGTGTGTGTGTGTGTGTGTGTGTGTGTGTGTGTGTGTGTGTGTGTGTGTGTGTGTGTGTGTGTGTGTGTGTGCACTCGTACATATACTTGTTGCTGTGCTTTTGTTTCAATGTGCTTAGGTGTGTGTACATACATTAGGCATACCATACTATATGACTCATAGTTACAAACACAGATTCCCTCAACCAAAGAACGCTGACCTCATCATTCAGGCAAGCTGCTGTTGCAGGGAGTTTAAGTTTAACAGTGACCAGTAGCATGTGGAGAGAGAGAGAGAGAGAGAGAGAGAGAGAGAGAGAGAGAGAGAGAGAGAGAGAGAGAGAGAGAGAGAGAGAGAGAGAGAGAGAGAGAGAGAGAGAGAGAGAGAGAGAGAGAGAGAGAGACAGAGAGACAGAGAGAGAGACAGAGACAGAGAGGGGTTGAAGGGGGTGGAGGTCTGGTGGAGGTCTGGTGGTGGCCGTGGAGGAGGAGGTATAGGGTGGAGGAGCGCTAGAGGTCTATGGGAGTTGGAGGACAAGAGGGGGGGGGGGGACGAGGCTGGGGGTGGAGGAAGAGGCAGAGGAGGCGGTCTAGGGGTGCAGGACGAGGTGGTGGAGGAAGTCTGCGGGTGGAGGAATCCAGGAGCAGAGGCCTGGGTTGGCAGAGGTTAGAGCAGGAGGAGGAGGAGGAGGAGGAGGAGGGAGGAGACATACCAGAGAGATGACATCAGCCCTGTGTCAGCGGTGTTATTTTTACAAGGCTTCTCTCCATCTGCCACACCAGGGCATTCCTCCTCCAGTGACCCCCGACAAACCCACTGTTTTCTGCTCCAAGCTCTACTGCGGCAAAGGCTGGGCAGACTGGGCAGCTGCCCCCCCCCCCCCCCCGCCCCCCCTTGTTACCCATAAATACTGCCCTGAAACAGCGCGGCTAGACAAACTCAAACCCATAAACCCCGTGTCCGGCTGAGTTTGGGCAGGATGGTGGGAGTTTGTTTACTGTTTTTGAGGGGTAGGTGAGTTTTGGGTGGTGGTAGCGGGGAGGTTGGTGGTTGGGGGAGGTGGGTTTGGGGTGCTGGTAGAGGGGTGGTTGGTGGTTGGGGGAGGTGGGTTTGGGGTGGTGGTAGAGGGGAGGTTGGTGGTTGGTGGTTGGGGGAGGTGGGTTTGGGGTGCTGGTAGAGGGGTGGTTGGTGGTTGGGGGAGGTGGGTTTGGGGTGCTGGTAGAGGGGTGGTTGGTGGTTGGGGGAGGTGGGTTGGGGTGGTGGTAGGGGGGGTTGGTGGTTGGGGGAGGTGGGTTTGGGGTGGTGGTAGGGGGAGGTTGGTGGTTGGGGGAGGTGGGTTTGGGGTGGTGGTAGAGGGGGTGGTGGTGGTGGTTGGGGGAGGTGGGTTTGGGGTGCTGGTAGAGGGGTGGTTGGTGGTTGGGGGAGGTGGGTTTGGGGTGGTGGTAGAGGGGGGTTGGTGGTTGGTGGTTGGGGGAGGTGGGTTTGGGGTGGTGGTAGAGGGGAGGTTGGTGGTTGGTGGTTGGGGGAGGTGGGTTTGGGGTGGTGGTAGAGGGGTGGTTGGGGGGTGGGGGGGAGGTGGGTGGGGTGTTGAGGGGGGTGGGAGTGTGGGTGGTGGGTGGGGGTGGGGGGGTGGGGTGGGGGTGGTGGTAGAGTGGGGGTGGGGGGTGTGGGTGGGGGGTGGGTGGTGGTAGGAGTGGGGGTGGGAGGGTGGGGGTGGGGGGGTGGTAGCAGGGGGGGTGGGAGGGTGTGGGTGGGGGTGGGGTGTGGGTGGTGGAGTGGGGGTGGGAGGGTGTGGGTGGGGGGTGGTGGTAGCAGTGGGGGTGGGAGGGTGTGGGTGGTGGTGGTGGTGGTAGCAGTGGGGGTGGGAGGGTGTGGGTGGTGGGTGGTGGTGGTAGCAGTGGGGGTGGGAGGGTGTGGGTGGGGGTGGTGGTGGTAGCAGTGGGGGTGGGAGGGTGTGGGTGGGGGTGGTGGTAGCAGTGGGGGTGGGAGGGTGTGGGTGGTGGTGGTGGTGGTAGCAGTGGGGGTGGGAGGGTGTGGGTGGGTGGTGGTGGTAGCAGTGGGGGTGGGAGGGTGTGGGTGGGGTGGTGGTGGTAGCAGTGGGGGTGGGAGGGTGTGGGTGGTGGTGGTGGTGGTAGCAGTGGGGGTGGGAGGGTGTGGGTGGGGTGGTGGTGGTGGTAGCAGTGGGGGTGGGAGGGTGTGGGTGGGGGTGGTGGTAGCAGTGGGGGTGGGAGGGTGTGGGTGGTGGTGGTGGTGGTAGCAGTGGGGGTGGGAGGGTGTGGGTGGTGGTGGTGGTGGTAGCAGTGGGGGTGGGAGGGTGTGGGTGGTGGTGGTGGTGGTGGTAGCAGTGGGGGTGGGAGGGTGTGGGTGGTGGTGGTGGTGGTGCAGTGGTGGTGGGAGGGTGTGGGTGGGGGTGGTGGTAGCAGTGGGGGTGGGAGGGTGTGGGTGGGGGTGGTGGTAGCAGTGGGGGTGGGAGGGTGTGGGTGGTGGTGGTGGTAGCAGTGGGGGTGGGAGGGTGTGGGTGGGGTGGTGGTGGTAGCAGTGGGGGTGGGAGGGTGTGGGTGGTGGTGGTGGTGGTGGTAGCAGTGGGGGTGGGAGGGTGTGGGTGGTGGTGGTGGTGGTAGCAGTGGCAGGGGGCTTGAGGGGATTTTGGGTGGTGGTGAATTTTGATCGTTGGTGGTGGGAGTGGGGCGGGGTTGCGTGGGTTTGAAAGGTGGAGGAGGGAGGGGGGTTGGTTGGAGATGGGGGGTTTGGTTGGTTGTGGTGTGTGAGTGTGTGTGTGTGTGTTTGTGTGTGTGAGGGGGATTAGGTTGGTTGTGGTGTGTGTGTGTGTGTGTGTGTGTGTGTGTGTGGGTGTGTGTGTTGTGTGTGTGGGTGTGTGTGTGTGTGTGTGTGTGTGTGTGTGTGTGTGTGTGTGTGTGTGTGTGTGTGTGTGTGTGTGTGTGTGTGTGTGTGTTTGTGTGTGTGAGGTGGGTGACATCATGTGGAAACACTGATGCCTCATCGCCCCCGGAAACCATCTCACACATAAGACACACATTCTCAGCTCCTGATTACGGCACATTAAGATGCCGGTGTGTGAGAGAGTGTTGGTGAAAGCGTGCATGTTTGTGTGTGAGTGTGTGTGCTCACGCGCATGTGCATGTGCATGTGTGCTCACGCGCATGTGCATGTGCATGTGGTGTGTGTGTGTGTGTGTGTGTGTGTGTGTGTGTGTGTGTGTGTGTGTGGTGTGTGTGTGTGTGTGTGTGTGCTCCGTTAAAGATGACCTCATTCAAGTTCTCACATCCATGTGCATCGAGGGGGTCTGTGTGAGATTAGCAGAGAGGAGTGTGCTTCCTGTCTCCAGAACCTCGACAGGAAGTGGGCAGCAGCCATGCTCCCAGGAGAAGACGACGACGACCTCTGAACTCCACGGAACCAAAGTAACCATCATAGTCAGGGCTGTTGCCATGCAACCACACAAAACCTGTGCCAGGAAGCCTCTTATTAGGATATGACGAGGTGGGATAAAGAGTGATTGGTTGCTGGGACAACAGCCGGTCCTGACTTTGGGGTGATTTCATTGAAGATCCTATATTTTTTTTATAAGGAAACACATATAAAATCACAAAGGTCACAGCCTCAAAGTTCTCCGTGATCCAAACTGCTGGCTGGACCACAACATTCAAGTTAAACACACGTTACTAAGTATAAGCACGCAAGCAAACCCCGACCACACAATCGAAACGCTTGTAATTACGACGACGTCGGTAGGGGACCCTACACTGGAATGTGAAACTGTATTATGTCTTTTCTTTTATACCAGACATTCTTCTAAAACCATACATGTGCTGAGTAAACACCGCAGGACGGGTCACGTGGACGTCACCAGAACGGGTTCTGTCCCGTTTAGGACGAGATGGGATCTAATTGTACACTTATCACTTCATCTCCGGGTCGACGGTATGTCCCGTGGTTAAGGTGGTGGACTCCCAGGTGGAAGGTGTTGGGTTAGATTCCCAGCCTGGGAATGTAAGCAGATTAAGCTAAATGTTTAAGGACTACCTGCTTGCTAATTACCTGAATGTTGGTGTCGGTATGTGATAATGATAATTGTCTCCTAAACAACCTAATTGCGGCAGGATAGTACTGAGGGGGTGAGGGTGTCTGACTCCCAGCCGAAAGGTCCCAAATGTCCACAAGCGTTGAGCATCATTGACGCCTATAACCCCTACCTTCTCTTTAATAATGTGAGGAAATTGACGGTACTTTGGTTAAAAGCGTCCGCTGAATCACTGAATAGTTTACATGAGGCTATTCCTAGTTTTTAGTGGACGGTCTGGGCGTTCTTCTCACAATTTAAGCAAAATGACCACGAGACCTCACACAGAAACACTGATCATTAAATAACAAACATCGGACCATGAATTCAACACAGAATACTGTATATATATATATATATATATATATATATAAAATACTATATATATATAATACTATATATATATATATATATATATATATATATATAAAACTACAAAAGACCACAAACTGTGGCCAAAACATACAACCTGGCGTACTTTTAATAATATCTTATCTTGCAATATATATTTTATATTTTACGACCTACTGTGACCTTTATTGGCACAATAGGAAATGTTTGTCACATTGGACAAACAAACAACAGCACCGCCTAGCGTCCGTCACGATGGTCTTCAAGCGAAAGTGTATAGTTAAGTTTACATTTTGATAACTTTTTTCAAATATTTAAAAAAAATGTATGTGTATATTGTGTGTTTTAATATACAACAGTATGCTAATCCTAATCCGATATATCAGGTCCTGTTGATTTAAATATATATATTGACGCGAATTGACGCGAATCTGCGGCCCCGAAAGAAAAAACAAAATCAAGAGTATTCCGGAACAGAAACCCACGTGTCTCAGCGAGACGCCGGAAGCGTGTGTGTTTTCCTTCTCCCCGGCTGTTCAGAAGCTAACGGCTACCCAGTCAGCCTTAGTCCTTAGTCCTAGTCCTAAATCGAATATTAATAATACTTTTAATCTTAATAATAACTGTCTGCTACGGTAACGTCCCTCCAGCCATGGCGACCTTCAGGAAAGCCCTGAAGAGCAAACAGAGGAACCACCACGAAAGAGCTCAGGTGAGGGCTTACCGTCGAAGACCTGCTCGCCTTTTAAGATAAGATTACATTAGATTACATTAGATTACATTAGATTATTAGATTAGTTCTAATGTAATGTCATTGCACAGCAGCACAGGTACAGTACAGAGACAATAATTTAGCATCTAACCATGCAGTAAAGTGCATGGTAGGATATATAATGTACTGTTTACAGTGGCTAAAAGACAGTCTACTATGTATGCATACATAACAGTTATAATATTACTTATATATAGTATGTGTGAGATATGTGCATAATAATATATGTAAGTATACAAGTATTCAACAGGTAGTGATCAGGGGTATGCAATTATGAAAAACAGGATATATATATATATGTGTGTATTTATATATATGTATGTATGTATATGTGTGTATTTATATATATATATATATATATGTGTATGTATATATGTATATATATATACGTATATATACAACAGGTAGTAAGCAGGGATATGCAGTTCTATCAACAGTTGTACAGTAAAAAGGTACACATTTACAGGTATCTAACGTGTGTTTTGTTTTGTCCAGTTGAGTTCGCGAAACTATCTGGGACTCTTGGAGAAAAAGAAGGACTACAAACTACGTGCCACGTAAGGACTGTACCAAACAACCCCCCATGGACACCCCATGTGGACATGCTTTATGTGGCGTGTGTGTAACACCGCACAAAGGAATGCTTACTCACCATTCACTCCCCTGGTGTGAGTTATTCACACACAATGACAGTGGAAAGTACAACTTCACAATAAGTAAAAATAGTAAGTAAATATATTAATGTGATTAAATAGCAATAGTTACAATATAAAACAATTCAGAAATAGTAGTAGTAGTAAAGAACACTTGCTAGTTTTAAAACACATTAAATACTGTTTCAAACGCACTGTTACTGTGAGGGAAAAATCAATCTGTGGTGGTGTAGACCATTGAGTACGTGTTGTTTTTGTCCACCCCTTTAAATCTTCATTCTAGTGACTACCACAAGAAACAGAATGTGTTGTCTGCCCTGCGTAAAAAGGCCATGGACAAGAACCCGGACGAGTTTTATTATAAGATGTGCAGCTCCCGACTGGAGGTAATGTGTGTGTGTGTGTGTGTGTGTGTGTGTGTGTGTGTGTGTGTGTGTGTGTGTGTGTGTGTGTGTGTGTGTGTGTGTGTGTGTGTGTGTGTGTGTGTGTGTGGTGTGTGTGTGTGTGTGTGTGTGTGTGTGTGTGTGTGTGTGTGTGTGTGTGTGTGTGTGTGTGTGTGTGTGTGTGTGTCAATAACCTGTATGAGACCATCACTCCAATATTTACACACAATCTAACCACTATCAGTGGTTAATGAGATGGCAGTTGAGGCAGTGCTAAATATGCATGCAAACACTGTAAATTAATCTCATTAGCTATCAGATGCTTGATACAAGCTGTCGTTTCCAGTCGTCAGAATGTCAATCAAGATGAAGTTGTCACAAAGGTCTATATAAGGAAAGAGTTAATATATGTACTTGCATGTGTTTTATAGCCTAACCAAACTTAAACAATAGTAGAGGAAAGAGCTGCCATGCTGGAATTACACCAACAGAGGTCGTTGTATTTGCAATAAAACATCGATACTTGGCGTGTAGTAATAAAATATTGCGTATATAAAATATGAGTGTGTGTGCACTGGGACTGACTGGGTGGGTGTGTTGGTCTGTGCCCTGGGACTCACTGGGTGTGTTGGTGTGTGCACTGGGACTGACTGGGTGTGTTGGCGTGCACTGGGACTGACTGGTGTGTGTTGGCGTGCACTGGGACTGACTGGGTGTGTGTTGGCGTGCACTGGGACTGACTGGGTGTGTGTTGGCGTGCACGGGACGACTGGTGTGTGTTGGCGTGCACTGGGACTGACTGGGTGTGTGTGTTGGCGTGCACTGGGACTGACTGGGTGTGTGTTGGCGTGCACTGGGACTGACTGGGTGTGTGTTGGCGTGCACTGGGACTGACTGGGTGTGTGTTGGCGTGCACTGGGACTGACTGGGTGTGTGTGTTGGCGTGCACTGGGACTGACTGGGTGTGTGTGTTGGCGTGCACTGGGACTGACTGGGTGTGTGTGTTGGCGTGCACTGGGACTGACTGGGTGTGTTGGCGTGCCTGGACTGACTGGGTGTGGGGTGCACTGGGACTGACTGGGTGTGTGTTGGCGTGTGCACTGGGATGGGACTGACTGGTGTGTGTGTTGGTGTGCACTGGGACTGACTGGGTGTGTGTTGGCGTGTGCACTGGGACTGACTGGGTGTGTGTTGGTGTGCACTGGGACTGACTGGGTGTGTGTTGGTGTGCACTGGGACTGACTGGGTGTGTGTTGGCGTGCACTGGGACTGACTCTGTGTTGTGTCGTGTGCAGGATGGTGAGCACCGGGCCAACAGAGAGTCCTGGGATGTGGAGGTGACGGAGGAGCAGAAGAAGATGATGAAGACGCAGGACATCAAGTACGTGGAGATGAAGAGGCTCCAGGATGCCAAGGTGAGAGGGCTCAGACTGAGGTCAAAGGTTAAACATGTGCCCCACGGCAACCGTTTTTAGATAATAAAATGAATCTGTACGTTTGTATGAGAAGAGAGAGAGAGATTTACTGCTATGCTGATGAGTCATTGAGTCAAACCTGGAAAAAAGACTAGCAGCAGTAGCAAAGGTCAAGATGCTTGATGTAAGCAGACAGATTTCACAGGCTATTGCATAGATTGACTGTGAGATGACTTGACGAACTGTGACGTCTGGCATGAAAGACAGGAATGGATAAATGCGGCCGAAATATCTTCATTGGTGGAGTACTCCACCAATGAGAAATGTTCAGCGCTGCAAGCTCCGCCCCTAAAGTTCCTGTACTTTTTGGAAAGTACAACACCAGAACTTAATTTAGTCCTGGTCCCTGCAGTGGAACCACACTTGAGTTCCTCCAAAGGTTCCTAGTCCCTTGGGAAGGTTCCTGCGGCTTTCGATTTACATAGTTTTTGATATATATATATATATATATATATATTTTTTTTTTTCTCCAACGTTTCACATCACACCAATAGTGACTGCTGTTTGTTCTATTTCATTTGCAACCGATCATAAACCTGAAAACATCTCTCATATTTACGGTGTCTCGTCAACCCTGTTCAGAAAATCGAGAGGATGAAAGCAGAACTTCATCTACTGGATGCCAAAGGCAAAGAGAAGAACAAACACACTTTTTTTGTCGACACGAAGAAAGAAGGTAGGCGAGCTGTGTCCAGCTCCATGGGAGTTCACCCTCTCTGTATGCCACCACAACGCCATTCGGTTTCCACTTACTGTGTGCATGTGTTTGTCCCAAAACGATGGCTGTTAAAGCGCGCGTGCGTGCTGTGTGCGTGCGTGTGCGTGTGCGTGTGCGTGTGTGTGTGTCCCCCCTCACAGTTCAAGAGTTTAACTTGCGGTGTCTCTGTCCTTTCACCTTTGTGTGTGTGTTGTCTGTGTGCGTGTCACAGTGCAGCGGTTCGACCTGGCGGACCATCTGAACACGGCCCCCGAGCTGGTGGGCCGTGTCTACAACAGACCCACCCTGGACACGCTGAGGACCAAGAAGATCCAGGGAGCCACGGACACCCGCAGCGTCGAGGTTCGTCGGCATTCAGCAGACACACCGCCGTCGTATTACAATATATTCCAAGCCTTGAGCGCGGTCCATCGCCTGCCCGCTCCGCTAGTGGCAGTTGGTTATCGGCTGGTATTTGGTGATTTTTATTTTTTTTCATTTGTGAATTATTTCTGGTTGCAAAACATGAAACCTCCCCAAAGGTTGGTACACTTGAAAGTGTTGAATATTTATCTCCAAAGGGAACCTCGATGTTAAAACAACATTGTTTTTTTAATACAAAACGTGCATATTAATAAAAACGAGTTACAAATACAGCATTGTGATATGCAGTGTTACATTCCATTGTTGGTTGTATTTCGGTGCAGCCTATTGTGTTCTCCGCAGTAGCCTGAACCAAGCGATGAAGCCGCTCTCTCTGGTACATATGGAGAGAGAGAGAGAGCATATTGTATTGGTCCATCGCTCCTCCCCCCCATGCTTTGTAATACTGTTAAAATTAGAGTTAAAGTGAGCAATGCTGTAAGGAGAGGGCTACTAGTCATCCGTCACTGATGGTCGCTCTCCTCCCTCTCTTCTTCCTCTGTGTGTGTGTGTGTGTGTGTGTGTGTGCGCTCTTGACTTGACTTGACTTGACTTGTGTGTGTAGAAACTGGCCAAGCAGCGGAGTCACCAGTACACCATCCTCACGCAGCGAATCGTACGCGAGCGCAAGCTGTACGTCATCGGCCAGAAGATCCAGACCCAGCGGGAGATCCAGGTGAACTAGGAGTTAACACCCTCCACTCCCCACCCCCTGTTTCTTTATGTGAGTGAAGAAGTTTTAGAAGTTTTTTTAAAATCTCTCTCTCATTCCCTCTCAGGACAAAACCAGGAAAGTTAAGGTGAGCAACGAGACCAAAGAAGCAGCGGCGGTCTACAAGTTTGACTCCAAAAGGAAACGCTAAAAAAAAAAATTCGATAAAGGAGGACCGTTTCACTCACGTTGCCATGGCGAACGACCTCGGAGTATGATGGGATACGTGTGCCGTCACAGAGATGCGGCCTCGATGTCCCCGGGCCTTTCTTCTTCTTCCTCGCAGTGTTTTGTACATATTTGTTATTGTACAAATGATGGATTTTCTTAGTTTTCTTTCAAATAAATATTGATGAAACCCGCATATGCCTTGTGATATGGTTTGTTGTATAATGTGGGAGTCTACCACAAGGTGGCGCCAGTGCACCTCTACACCGACCCTCTGCTGTATTCTGGATGTGACACTATATGTGGACTTGCATACAGTTTATATTCATACACCTACTTCTATTCATTTGATGTATGAATGTGTGTGTGTATATATATATAACTTGTAGACACTTTAATATCTATGTACATTGCAGAGGTTATATTTAGATATAAGGCAGACTACTGCTTTATATGTGTTGTGTATTTTTGGGATCATTAAAGTATCCTGAATTGACCAGTCTCTTTAAATGCTTTAAAAAAGCTCCAGAGTTAATTATTTAAACCTTTTCATATAATCAAAAGTATCGGCCAAAAGTACAACAAAAACATACTTTGGATAACTTTATTAGTAATACAGTAGCATGACAATACTCCCTATTGTCAAGTTGAGGAACATACCCTCCATGGGGTCTGCGTTGTGGGGAGTGCTGTCGTCAAGCCGCGGCCTGACTTGACTGACGTCCGTGTCTTACCCCCCTCCGACCGACCCCCATCATCCATGGCCTTCACGCCCCCGCCCTGCGTCACGCTGCTGGGGGTTGGGCCGTACGCCCACACACACACACACACACACACACACACACAGCCCCCAGCCCGGAACCTTTACCAGAGGGGAGGGGGGGGGGGGGGGGGAGGAGGAGAGACCCCAGAGGTCGAACCATCGTGTGACTGTTTCCGGGACCTCTGTCCGACTGTAGGGATGCTGGAGAGGCGGGGGTAGACACCCACACACAGAGGGGCTACTGTGCCTGCTCAAACTGACCTTCATCCCCCCCACCCCTACACCCCCACCCCCCCCATCCTGGGGAGGCACTCTGAGGACGGTGGTGGGTAAACTTGTGATTTGAAGGGATTTGAGGCAAACTCTCTCTTCTCCTATTGGACCAAGCCTCCTTCTCCATGGACCCAAGCCGCTTCAACAACCTCACTTCCTGTCCCGGCCCCCCCCCCGCCCTGCCACCCCCACTTCCTCCCGTCTAGACCCCCAGCACACATCATGCTTCCCCCCCTTCCTGTTTCCACTCCCCCAGGGTGGTGTGGTGTTTGGGGGTGATGGAGGGGAAGGGGGGGGGGGTCGTTTCCAGTTGGAGGTCA
>CM051008.1:3901326-3913826 GCA_027704905.1 Muraenolepis orangiensis | reverse complement strand
AGAGAGAGAGAGGAGAGAGAGAGAGAGAGAGAGAGAGAGAGAGAGAGAGAGGAGAGAGAGAGAGAGAGAGAGAGAGGAGAGATAGTCCAGTGATGAGTCGATGCTATCAGATCCAACACATAAGGAGACAGGAACCAAAGCAGCCCTTAGAATAGAGTGTGCATTGTAGATTAATTCTGCGTCTTTTTGTGTGTGCCTGTGTTTGTGTGTGTTGTGTGTGGTGTGTGTTTGTGTGTGTTGTGTGTTTGTGTGTGTTTGTGTGTGGTGTGTGTTTGTGTGTTTGTGTGGGTGTGTGTGTGTGGTGTGTGTTTGTGTGTGGTGTGTGTGGTGTGTGTTTGTGTGTGTGTGTGTGAGAGAGAGAGAGAGAGAGAGAGAGAGAGAGAGAGAGAGAGAGGAGAGAGAGAGAGAGAGAGAGAGAGAGAGAGCGAGAGAGAGAGAGAGAGAGAGAGAGAGAGAGAGAGCGAGAGTAAGAGAGTGACTCCCAGTACTGTTTACTGGGATGCACACACATTGCTAGAATGCGTGTGCGTGCGAATGTGCGTGTTCACGCCTCTGGATCTGTGTTGTGCGTGAGCCTGTGTGTGTGTGTGTGTGTGTGTGTGTGTGTGTGTGTGTGTGTTTTCACACGTGGCGTGCGTGCGTGTGTGTGTGAAGCGCTCTTGGAGCTAAACAGCTGTAGCGGCGCTGCTATCAGATATTTATAAGAGCCTCATGAATATGGATGAGTGGAGATGGAACTGATGTTTGTCCTCTAAGAGTGGGGATGAGAGGCGGCGGCCCTCCTCCCTCCCTCCTCCACTCCCTCCCCTCCCTTCCCGGGAAGAGACCCTGATCTGGGGCCGGGAGTCTTAGCGGTGCCCCGGGACCTCTGGAGCTCTGGAGCTCTGGAGCTCCTGGGCCGGTGGTGGTGGTGGTGGTGGTGGTGGGGGGTGGTGGGTAGTGGAGGTGGTGGCGGTGGTGGTGGTGGTGGTGGGTGGTGGGTAGTGGAGGTGGTGGCGGTGGTGGTGGTGGGTGGTGGTGGTGGTGGTTAAGGTGGAGGTGGTGGTGGTGGTGGTGGTGGGTGGTGGGTGGTGTGGTGGTGGTTAAGGTGATGGTGGGTGGTGGTGGTGGTGGTTGGTGGGTGGTGGTGGGTGGTGGGTGGTGGTGGGTGGTGGGTGGTGTGGTGGTGGTTAAGGTGATGGTGGGTGGTGGTGGTGGTGGTTAAGGTGGAGGTGGTGGGTGGTGGGTGGTGGTGGTGGTGGTGGTGGTGTGGTGGTGGTTAAGGTGGTGGTGGGTGGTGGTGGTGGTGGTGGTGGTGGTGGTGGGGTGGGTGGTGGTGGTGGTGGTGGTTAGGGTGGAGGTGGTGGTGGTAGTGGTGGTGGTGGTGGTGGTGGTTAAGGTGGAGGTGGTGGTGGTGGCTGTGGTGGTGGGTGGTGGTGGTGGTGGGTGGTGGTGGTGGTGGTTAAGGTGGAGGTGGTGGGTGGTGGTGGTGGTGGTGGTTAGGTGGTGGTGGGTGGTGGTGGTGGTGGTTAAGGTGGAGGTGGAGGTGGTGGGTGGTGGTGGTGGTAGTGGTGGTGGTGGTGGTGGTGGTGGGTAGTGGTGGTGGTGGTGGTTAAGGTGGAGGTGGTGGTGGTGGTGGCGGTTGGGTGGTGTTAGCGGGACAAGGCCACAGACGGATCCCATTTAATGAGATGTGAGTTTGACACCTGAGGCAGAGGATTCTCCTCACAGCAGTTTGTCAATTGAAACCCTCAAAAAAACCCTCGCCACCAGGCTCCGCCTCCTCCACTGAGTGACTGGCTGGCTTTCCCCCCTTTTCCTTCTCCTGCATCCTAACATGGCAACACTCACTGTCACCAACTGCCTCTGTTCTATGAGACCTCCATGAGTCATTGTCTATCATGCTGTGTCTAACGCTCTCTGTTTGGATGTAAACAAGCAGTAAGGGCCCCAATCGTCACGGGAAGCAGAGAGCACAATGTTTGGGTCTGATGGTCCGATAGTAGTCACATGATCAGATTATTATTATTATGCCGTCAGATTTAAAATCATTTCTGTTTTTATTTTATTGTATTGCTTTGTTGTGAAAGCACTTTGCGCTGTAGCCTATGCCTGATAAGTGCTTTGTAAATACAGTTATTATCATTATTATTATTATTATTATTATTATTATCAGTCGCTGTTCTGCGATCTGATCAAATCTGAAAAAGATCAGATGTCCTGTCCGGTGGTAAATCACGCTATATTCCTCCTGAAGACCAGGACTCAGGGTGATGAGGAATCCGGTTTATTGCAAGAGTTTTGAATCATAGTGACCAGAGCAGATGGAACATGCTAGAAGAGCTCTTCCTCTAGGGTGTGTGTGTGGTGGAGGCTGGGTTAACCTGTGGGCCTTGATTAACAACAGGTGTGCAGCCTCACCTGCCACAGAGTCTAATCAGCCTGACTCAGGCCATGAGGTGAGGCTGCTTAAAACCAGCCACCAACCCCACACACACACACACACACACACACCACATCCCTGTTTTGACTTGGAAGCGTGTGTAAACACATTCCTGTTTCGTATGACTCGATAGAGATCCATTTTTACAACGACGACAACAAATCAACATCCAAACCATGCCATCTGAAGTCCTTATTTCAGTGGACAGAGTAAAAAAAACGACAGAATGTTCACTGAAACCTGTTTGAATACTTCAATACTTCTATACTACCGTTTTCACACTGGGCTAAAATACGGTATCGCGGAACTGCAAAACTAGTTTCACTTCGCTTTTGCTTTCACACTGGCAAGTAATGCGCAGGGAGGTGGTTTTCGATTCCGAAGTAACTAGTTTGGGTGCAAAGCAATAAAACTACTACGGATTTCGCTTCCCGTGTGTGTGTGTGAACAGAATCTTGGTATCAAAACCTGGTGTCAAGTGCGTGCGTGCGATCATAAGTGTATTCGATGCGCACTAACTAATACGGTATCGACACCCGTTTTAACTAATACAGGAGTGGATACCGTAGTCCGTGTGAAAACGGGATACCTGGTGTCCTCATTCCAAAGCAAGTGGTTTGCATGTGTGTTTTCATCCCGTCATGCGAGGTACTTCAACTACCGTTTTCACACTGCAAACGGTATCCATATATATATTAGGTTATATACGGGTGTCCATACCGTATTAGTTAGTGCGCATCGAATACACTTATGTTCACACTCTCTTCTAATTCACCATTCGCTGCGCACTCGATACCAGGTTTTCGTTCACACACACGATAGAGAAGCGAATGCGCATTCAATTAGGAGCAGTGGCGGCTGGCCCATAGGGGGCGATGGGGCGCCGCCCCCCCTAAACCACATGCACAAACTAAATATAAAAAAATTAATACAATTAAAAATATATAAATTGTCAATATGTGTGTGTTTAAAATATGGAATGCACCCAGAAATATGTGTAAAATATGATTTTAAAATAATTTGCGCAACATAATATGCTTTTCCTAGTCCACATATGCCTAGTACACTGTGGCCGTGTTCCATTTCAGGGTCTGCAGCCTTAAGGGCGCATTTGTATGACGATGCTGGGGGGGCTGTAGAGAAATAGCCCCACGGAGGCGGGTCTCTGTAGCAGTTTAGCCAATTGCTGATTCAAGATATAAACGAGTGACATAAAATGTAGCCAATCAGCGTCCTCAAAACGTCTTCCTGTGGGGCGCTTTTCAAATCGCCCCACGGAAGACTTTGGAGCATCGAGCATCGTCATTTGTGTGCGTCACAGTGTACTACTAGGAAAAGCATATTATGCTCTGTCTCTGCGGGCACACACACACACACACACACACACACACAGACGCACACGCACACTCACACACAGACACACACACGCACGCACACACGCACAAACACATACGCAAAAACACACACACACACACACACACACACACACACACACACACACACACACACACACACACACACACACACACACACACACACACACACACACACACACACACACACACTTACAAATATATGTCAGTGTTTTTTGTCAGTGTGTGCCGATATATATATATTTTTGTTGAGTGATTGAGCAGGTATATATATATATATATATATATATATATATATATATATATATATATATATATATACCTACTGCCTTTGAACTGGCCTTGCGTGGCCATGATGAAAGTGATGGACAGAAGGGCGACATTTCAATACAAAAAGTAATTGTATATAATGTAATTAACAATATGTAATTGTAAATTTCAAAAATTGTATTGCCCCCCCTGGTGAAAAATGCACCAGCTGCCACTGATTAGGAGACTGGTAAGTTTTGTGTGAAGTGAAAGTAATGCGCATTAAAGATTCTGTTCACACACACACGGGAAGTGAAACCCGTAGTCGTTTTATTGCTTTGCACCCAAAGTGCAAACTAGTTACTTGATCGGGATCTAAACCACCTCCCCAAGGTGGATTAGTTAATGCGCACTAGTTGGGTAGCGAATGCGCATTACTTGCCAGTGTGAAAGAAAAAGAAAAACAAAACTAGTTTTGCAGCGCCGCGAAAACCGTATTGAAGCGCAGTGTGAAAACGGTATAAAACCGGAGTGGATACCGTATGCAGTGTGAAAACGCTATACCTGGCGTCCTCATTCCAAAGCAAGTCGACTGCAGGTGTGTTTTCATCACAGTACTTCAACCTGTACTCCAGCGTCCGGTCCTAAAGTCCAGTCTGCTCCAGTCACGTGTAACCGCCATCCTCCCACCGCTCTTTTTTGTTTATTTTTTTCTTCTGTTTCTGTTTCTTAAACTTCATTAGGTTAGCGCTTTATGGGCCGATTGGCCGAGTCAAACAGAGAGCCGCGGTCGGTGGCCCGCGGTCTGGGCGCAGGTCCAGGACTTTTAAGTGGTCAGGTAAACGATTTTAAAAAATGAAAGGCGACATTAAGCGAGAGGGAGAGCGAGGGGGAGAGCGAGGGGAGAGCGAGGGGGAGAGCGAGGGGGAGAGCGAGAGGGAGAGCGAGGGGGAGAGCGAGGGGGAGAGCAAGAGGGAGAGCGAGGGGGAGAGCGAGGGGGAGAGCGAGGGGGAGAGCAAGAGGGAGAGCGAGGGGGAGAGCGAGAGGGAGAGCGAGGGGGAGAGCAAGAGGGAGAGCGAGGGGGAGAGCGAGGGGGAGAGCGAGGGGGAGAGCAAGAGGAAGAGCGAGGATGGAACAAAAACCTTGAAGGATTCCGTCTGAGGGGCGGAGGGATGGGGGGTGTGGGGGTGGATGGGTGAGAAAGACCCTCCGCATCCCCTTTCCCTTTCTCTCTAAAAACCCCCCACATCATTAAACCAACATTTGCATCCTTTTGTCCGTGCTCAAGTGCTGCATGCAGAAAGTGTCCTCTGCTCGGTCAGTCAGTCAGTCTGTTCCCCTCTCGCCCCCCCGTGGGGTGGGTGGGGGGGCGACCCTGGGTTGACCCCCCGCCCCCCCCCAGGCCTGGCCTGGAGGTCAGGGGAGGAGCAGACAGACAGGCAGGACCGGGCGGCCAGCCTGAGCGTGGACCCCTCTGGATGGTAATGAGCGCGTGGTCCATCACAGACTAATAGATGGGGCCGCTGAGCAACCTGTACATGCATTAGGCCCTGGTCCATTACCATAATGGGTAGCTTTTTAATATGGTTAATAGTCTGCCACGACCTTGCCGGGGCACTCAGCAGGTATGTGTTGTGTCCGGAGGGGGACAGATGGAGGGATGGAGAGAGAGAGAGAGAGAGAGAGAGAGAGAGAGAGAGGAGAGGAGAGAGAGAGGAGAGAGAGGAGAGAGAGAGAGGAGAGAGAGAGAAGAGAGAGAGAGAGAGAGAGAGAGGCTGAGTGACCATCAGGGACCCGACGAGGTAATGTGCCGCATAGTTCTACCGAGCCGCTCTGCGATTGGCGATTGAGAGAGCGGTGCAGGAACAATGGTCCAGACCCGGGGGTCCCGTACGTCAATAAGACCCCACGAAGAAGAAGAGATGAGGAGGAGACCAGACGGAGGGACGGACGGACAGACAGAGGGCCGCTTGTTGGAGCGTTTGAAAACAAAGGGGGAGAGAGGAGTAGGAGTGTGGCGGTGGTGGTGGTGGTGGTGGTGGTGGGGATGGTGGTGGTGGTGGTGGGGATGGTGGTGGTGGTGGTGGTGGTGGTGGTGGGTGGGGGGGGGGAGGTGGTGGTGGGGGGGGAGATGGTGGTGGTGGTGGTTGGGGGTGGGGGGGGAGGTGGTGGTGGTGGTGGTGGTGGTGGTGGGGGGGTGGTAGTGGCGGTGGTGGGGGGGGAGGTGGTGGTGGTGTCGGTGGTGGGGGGTGGGGGGGGGGGGGGAGAGAGTGGTGACGGTGTTGGCGTGAGCATCTACGTCACTGTGGGCGCTTTGTGGCGACGAGGGCGGCCCGAGGGAGAATCTGAAATATGCGGCCTGCTTGCTCCCCTCCCCCCCCCCCCCCCCCCGAGGTGGTTGAGGGGAGGGAGGGGAGGGAGAGGAGGGAGGGGGGGGGGCAGGGTTAACATTTTGGTTTTTCTCCGGGTCTTTGTGGCGGTGGACAAACGGCCTCAGCAGAAAGGACAATAATGTTGTTATGGGGCTCCGGAGCAGAGACTCAGAGGGCGCGACACGCACCCACGCCGGACCCTCACCCCAAGGCCCACCCTCGCCCTGCTGTCGTAGGGAGGGAGGGAGGGAGGGAGGGACAGGGAGGGAGGGAGGGAGGGAGGAGGGAGGGAGGGAGGGGAGGGAGGGAGGGAGGGAGGGAGGGAGGGAGGGAGGGACAGCGGGAGGGAGGGAAGGAAGGGAGGGGAAGGGATGCAGGGAGTGGAGGGAGGGGGAAGAGGAAGAAAGGCGATTGAGAGGGAACGGGAGAAGGGAGGAGAGGACGGGACAGGAGGAAAGGCGAGATGGGAGGGAGGGAGGGAGGGAGAAGAGGAGAGAAAGGAGAAATGGAGGAGATAGTGGAGGGAGGAGAGGAGAGAAAGGAGAAAGGGAGGACATAATGGAGGGAGGGAGGAGAGGAGAGAAAGGAGGAAGGGAGGAGATAAAGGAGGAAGGGAGGAGATAAAGGAGGAAGGGAGCAGAGAAGAGGAGGAAAAGGGAGGGAAGGAGGAGAGGACAGAACAGGAGGAACAGGAGAGAAAGAAGGAAGGGATGAGAGGATAGGACAGGAAGAAAGGACAGATGGGAGGAGATGAGAAACGGGAGCGAAGGAGGACAGGACAGGACAGGACAGGAGGAGGGAGGAGAGAACGGGACAGGAGGAAAGGAGAGATGGGAGGGAGGGAGGAAGGAGTGCATGGGAGGGAGTGTAAAGAAAGAGGGAAGAAATCAAAAGAGTTTGAGAGGGAGACACGGTTGTGGAGAAGGAAAGTATCAAAGAGAAATAACATCCTGTGTGTGTGTGTGTGTGTGTGTGTGGTGTGTGTGTTGTGTGTGTGTGTGTGTGTGTGTGTGTGTGTGTGTGTGTGCGCACTTGCAAACACACACACACATGCGCGGCCTGTCTGTCTTTCCTTGTGCCGATGGTCAGATGGTGAATGGACAGACAGTGGGTGGCATGCTGTGTGTGCATATCCACATCCATATATTCCATCTGCATATGTGGGTGTGTTAGTGTGTATGTGCGCGTATGTAGGTAAATATATGTGTGAATATATGTGTGTGTGTGTGTGTGTGTGTATGTATGTGTGTGTGTGTGTGTGTGTGTGTGTGTGTGTGTGTGTGTGTGTGTGTGTGTGTGTGTGTGTGTGGTGTGTGTGTGTGTGTGTGTGTGTGTGTGTGTGTGTGTGGGTGTGTCTGTGTGTGTGTGTGTGTGTGTTTGTGTCTGCGTGTGTGTATGTGTGTGTGTGTCTGTGTGTGTGTGTGTGCTGACACATGGCTGCTGTTGCTGGGTAGTGGAGCGGCAGACAGAAAATCAATCGATCAATCATAACATTACCACATCAGATCAATACCAGTGGCCCCTCCCCTCTGCTGCTCCCTAACCCTCCTCTCTCTCTCTCTCTCTCTCTCTCTCTCTCTCTCTCTCTCTCTCTCTCTCTCTCATCTCTCTCTCGCTCTCTCGCTCTCTCTCTCTCTCGCTCTCTCTCGCTCTCTCTCGCTCTCTCGCTCTCTCTCGCTCTCTCTCTCTCTCCTCTCTCTCTCTCTCTCTCTCTCTCTCTCTCTCTCTCTCTCTCTCTCTCTCTCTCTCTCTCTCTCTCTCTCTCTATGGCTCTCATTAGTTCACCTCTCATTTCTCATCACTTTTCATTTTGAGTACTCCAATAATGCTCTTGTTACGCTCCTCTAAGTTATTTTAATTCTAATATAACACTCTTTTAGTGCTCTATGTATGCTGATATGTATTTTATATACTTGATGTACTTTATTTAGGAAATGGTTGAGTCACAATTGGTTTGCTCAAGATAAAAAACAAAACAATAAAACTACAAAATATAAAACAATCGGCGTACACATTAAATATTCACATCATTTATGATGTGTATAAAATATACATACACACAGTGTACATCTCCATATATTGTTTCTCTATAGTAGCGCCTATATAGTGTCTTAAATACAGGCTCTGGTACTCTGGTTTTTTCTCTATTAATATTTCTTTAATAGTGTTTTTATATTCTCGTGTTGTTGGACTAGAAGTTACCATGCTGCTAATCAGTGGGGGGGGGGATTTCTGTCCATTAGCGATCTATTCCAGATCGCTGGTTTTTGATTGGCTGTGGGTTTTCGTAATTTTTTCGACAAACCTCGGATCAATCAAGTTCCCGTGCTTAAAGCTTATGGTTTTTTATGTATACCCTTCAATATAATAATTGAATGTAAATGACGTGGCTGTATATACTGATATATAAACTGACCACATCCGCTTTAGTTGTTTGTTGTCTGATTTTTTACCCGTTTAATTTAAAATGAAAGTCCCGCCCACATTTTGAAAGGTGAACTGAGGATCCCTTTAACAATCACAATGAAGCCCATTTAGAAAGAAACAACAAGGAGAGATGTGGAAAGATAGGGGGAGGGAGGGAGGGGGAGGGAGAGGAGGCTGAGAGATAGGGAGAGAGAGAGAGAGAGAGAGAGAGAGAGAGAGAGAGAGAGAGAGAGAGAGAGAGAGAGAGAGAGAGCGAGAGAAGAGAGATAGGGAGAGAGACACAGAGAGACAGAGAGAGGGAGAAGAGATGGAAAGAAAGAGAGAGGGAGAGAGACAGAGAGAGAGAGAGGGAGAGAGAGATGGAAAGAAAGAGAGAGGGGAGAGAGAGGATCATTGTCTCAGTTTTGTATGTATGGGTCCATCTGTCTCTCGCTGGTGAATTCTATCCATTCATATCTTGGCAGTGCGTAGGCCTTCCTCCAACGCCCTGCCTCGTCATCATCACCATCACCACCATCATCATCATCATCGCCATCATCATCATCGTCACAACAGGCCTCATTCAGCTTCAACTGATCGCCATCGACCCCCCCCTCTCTCTCTCACTATCTTACTCTCTCTCTCTCTCACTATCTTACTCTCTCTCTCTCTCTCTCTCTCTCTCTCTCTCTCTCTCTCTCTCTGTCTCCTCTCTCTCTCCTCTCTCCTCCTCTCTCTCTCTCTCTCTCTCCTCTCTCTGTGTCTCTGAAAACACAAAAAATATAATTGCACTAAAACAAGCACACACTCATGTAAACACATACAGACAACACACACACTGCAGATGTGGTTCTGCTCCTAAATGCCAGTTTGAAGAATGGGTGGGTGGAACCAGAGAAAGAGTGTGTGTGTGTGTTTGTGTGTGTGTGTGTGTGTGTGTGTGTGTGTGTGAGAGAATCTTCTGCTGGCTGGCTGAATGCCCGAGGGCCCGGGGGGGGGGGGGGGGTGACTGGAGGTCTCTGGTTTGCGTGGCGAGCCCACGCGGGGGCTACGCCTCTGGGGTTCGGTGCTGACGCCGGACCTCGGGGTGGAGGTGGAAGGACGGAGGGAGGGGGGAGGAGGGAGGAGGGGGGAGGGGGGGGTTGGGGGTGGGGGAGGGAGGGGTTCTGGTCGATCCGTTGGTCTGGGACCGGGGCCCGGCATTCCTCCTCCCATGGCTCTCCGTGCCACGCTGACGTGGGTGTGCGCGGTGACCTTTGCCCTCTGCCGCTGATCCCCCCCCACCCCACCCCCCCCACCCCCCCCCTCCTCCGCACCCCCTCCTAGCCCCGCCCCCATTGTGGCTGTGGTCATGAGGGTACCACTGGTCCATATCGGACTCACTGTAGCACGTTATGCTAACACCGTGAGTGGAGTAATGATGAATCTAGAATCATAAATGTGGTTCTACATGGGCCACCGTTATGTCATGTTAGTGAAAGCACAGGGGTTAAAGTTCACACTATGTTGAGACAGGATATATGGGGGGGGTGGGTGGGGGTTCGACTCCCAGCTGAAAGGTTCTGGGGTTTTGTGAGCCAATGTTCACAGTCTACCTGCAGAACATCAGCAACAAAACCCCTGAGCAAGATGTCCTCACGCCTATCTGCTCCTTGACATTACATAACATAACATTACATTACATTTCAATACATGACATTACAGTCATTTAGCAGACGCTTTTATCCAAAGCGACTTACAGTAGTGTGTTTCAACAAAGGAAGGTGAGAGAACAACTCGTCACCAGAAGTCAAAAGTTTCATTCCTAAGAAGTCTCCGAGAACTGAGCCAGTGCTCAGGTAGAAGTACAATAAGTTGGCAAACAATATAAAACAATATCTACCTAACAATCTGCTTAGTAAGACGCTAGTACGCTCGTAAAATGTGATAAGAGGACGCGCTAGGAGGAAGGTAGTGTTTGTAGTTTGTAGACGTGACATGTGACATGTATTCACATCAATCAATCAATCAACTCATGTATTGGTGGATTGAAAGCATCCAGCCTTAAGACTTAAGACAGAAATAGCAGTAATATACTAACAATAACAATGGTCTCTGCGGAACCTGCCGCGATGGTCTCCGTCTAAACGGTTTAAAACCTTGGCGCGGTGGGGGGGGGGCAGGGTGTAGGGTATGGGCGTCGCCGGTGAAGAAGGCCGCTGGGTAAACAAACAAGCAGCAGCAGCAGCGGGTGAGTAGGAGCGCTCAGCGCTCTCTCTCTCTCTGCTCCTCTCTCGCTCTCTCTCTCTCGCTCTCTCTCTCTCTCTCTCTCTCTCTCTCTCTCTCTCTCTTCTCTCTCTCTCTCTCTCTCTCTCTCTCCACCGCATGCTGCTCTGGCACCATATCACCATCCATATGGATTAGAATGAGGCTTCGTGACTTCACGCAGCCTGGGTGTGTGATGTCATGCTCGGCCCGCCCGAGTCCCCGCGGTTACGGGGTTCAGCGAGGTGGGTGGTGGGTGGGTGGTGGGTGGGTGGTGGGTGGGGTGGTGGGTGGTGGTGGGTGGTGGGTGGGTGGGTGGTGGGTGGTGGGTGGGTGGTGGTGGGTGGTGGTGGGTGGGTGGTGGGTGGTTCCTGACCCTTTTTGGGTTCTGTGACCCCATTTGGTGTCCATTTGCTCACACACATCATCATTTTAACCCGATAGACCGATAGACATCTGTGTGTGATATCAATGTCCCAGTGAAACGCACTCACATTCACCCATTCATACACACATGGGTTTGGTAAACACACGCCCAGGCTGCAGGGCTGTGTCAGCTGACTCTCAACACTGGGTGTGTGAGGGTGGTGGTGGTGGTGGTGGTGGTGTGTTATTGGTGGTGGTTGTGGATGGTGGTGGTGGTGGTGGTGGTGGTGGTGTTATTGGTGGTGGTGGTGGTGGTGTTATTGGTGGTGGTGGTTGGTGGTGTTGGTGGTGGTGTGTGGTGGTGGTATTGGTGGGTGGTGGTGGTGGTGGTATTGGTGGTGGTGGTGGAGGTGCGGGTGGGGGTGGCGGTGGTGGTGGTGGAGGTGGTGGGTGGTGGGTGGTCATCTGCTGAGTGTGGAGGTGTTTTGATGCAGCAAGCAGGTGACAGATGGGGGGAGTTTAGCAGGAGGTAAAGGAGGAGGAGGAGGAGGAGGAGGGGGGAGTGTGACAACAGTTTTTGAGTGACTCCAGACCCCGGAGAAAGTATTTTGTGTGTGAGAGAGAGAGAGAGAAGAGGAGAGAGAGAGGAGAGAGAGAGAGAGAGAGAGAGAGAGAGACATGAGAGAGAGAGAGAGAACGAGAGAGAGAGGGTATAAGTCATGTGTGTATGTGTCGGTGTCCTTTGTGTGGTGTGGTGGTGTGTGTTGGTGGTGTGTGTGTGGTGGTGTGTGTGTGTGTGTGTGGGTGTGTGTGTGGTGGGGGGGGGGGGGGGGGGTTTGTGATGTGGGTTGATGCATATGCATATGCGAATGTGCTGTCTGTGTCGTCTGACTATGTCTGATGTGTGTGTGTGTGTGGTGTGGGTGTGTGTGTCGTCATGTGTGTGGTTGTGTGTGTGTGTGTTGTGTGTGTGGGAGAGTGTCTTCATGGTGTGTGTGTGTGTGTGGTGTGTGAGAGTGTCTTCATGGTGTGTGTGTCTATGTGTGCCTACGTGTGTGTGTGTGTGTG